>OY728120.1:1982250412-1982649811 GCA_963277665.1 Viscum album | reverse complement strand
CGATGAAAGATCTCATCCCTTCGCATGGGAAGCTGTCGTTGGTCCTCTGGAAGATTTTCTAACTCAGATTCAAATTGAGCCTGTGAAATATTTAAATATATATACATATATATGTTAATATACAAATTTATGTAAGTATTGGTAAGTACAAGAACTTACTATCAATGCTCCAGCCTCTGGATCATTGCGATCACGAGTCCTCATCCACACTGATATTTTATCAGTTGGTGCACCTTGCTCCCACAACTGTATATGAATAGAATATAAACACAAAACCATATTAATTAATAGATTAAAAAATGAATAATAAATACGTCATGTCGGATCTGAGACACGTGACGAGTCCCGAGCCTGTGAGGTGGTCCCTGCAACGCTCAATTCTCAGAATGGAGTGCTGACACCTCCTACATTCAATTCATTCAAATTTCAAACAAATCACACATCATTGAAAATATATATACACCAAAATAAATATACAAACCGAGAAACCCTCAGTAGACCAATATGAAAACAAGTCATGCCACTGATCTGGGAGGACACCTCTCGGGACTTTTTCCAGAATGTATAGGGCACCCACATTTGGTACCCAGTGGTCCCTCTTCACGTTGCCTTTTTAGTCTTTACATGTCTTACGACATTTTCTTATACACACGGGCCGAAACTCTTTGGGGAATACTTTTAAATTTTTCTTATAAAGAAAAAAATCACACATATTTGTATTGTTTATACATAGAGAATAAAGTAAAATGGTCTTCTTACCTGAACCTCCCTCCAAAGACGATCTAATGTGTCCTAAGGGATAGAAGCCCAGTCACGCGTGGTCAATGGAAATCGATGTGGTTCACGTATGATATGACCCAGATGACGAATAAATGCAGGGGCATTCGGTCCCACAGGATGAAATACCTCATAAAATGAAACATCAATTGTCATGTCGGAATTCCATGATAAAATGCCATGACCGGGGCCTCTCTTGCGAGAGGAAGAAGCAGTCGAGTCTGATCCTATTGAAATTTTATATATAATTTTTCAGATGTTATAAATGTATATATATATATATATCTTTATCAATTACATAAAAAATAGAGACAATGAAATTCAAACATACCTCGACCCTGAGTCATAGATGCCTCATATGGATGATGTGGATCTGCTGCCTCTTCCCTTGACATGCCTGGGGGGGTAGTCAATAGAAAACATTAGTAAGGGGAATATCCAAAGTGTCTAAAAGATAAATTGGATTGTTCTTAAAAAAATAAAACTTGTACAATTTTTAATCAAACAAAAATTTATTGAATAATTAGTTGTGGATGAATTTTAAAAAATCATAAAGTTAACAAAACAGATATACAAATTATGTACAAAACTAGTCAATGCATAGCCAAATTTCAGATAAAATTAAAAAAAATTCAAGCAGCACATGAACCAGATGAAGAATACCTCAAAGGGAAGATACACCGACAATAACATCAATAAACCAAGAGTAAAATCACCCTAAATATTTATAATTGAATAAACTTCCAAAAGTGAGGATTAAAACTTACAAGGATTTATAAAATGGTTAGATAATTTATGATATCCTAGGACATTAAATACTGAATAGCGGGAAAAGAATTATACCTTTCATTAAGCATGAAAATTGACTATTTCTCCTTCAACAGCCGCTCTGACCCAATAAATATCTTCTTCACGTTGAACTACGGTATGTTGATCAATATGTTGGTAAACAAACGGAACAGTCTCGGGTTCATCTTCTTCAAATAAAAACACTCCTCACCGAGACATTTTGGAAACAACTTTCCAACTTGGATCCAAAGGCAAAGTAACGAAGAATACATGTTCCGCTTGTGATGTCAAAATGAAAGGCTCATTCTCAACTCATTAATTATTTCTGTATAAGATATAGTTAAAATTCACCAATGAAAACTGATATTGATCGACTTTACATCCACGCACTGGATCAACCCAATTACACTTTAACAATATGTACTTCAAACCGTGTGTGTATACAACTTAAATGATGTCTATCAATTGACCATAGTAATAACCAGAATTGACAAATGGAAAAACCGATGCCACTATTTTGTGTTTCTCTTTTTTCTTCAACATCTTTAATGCGAAATCGAAAACCATTAGCATCAATAGCTTTATAACGACGAACCGTTATAGATGGACCCTCAGCCAGTTGGATAAATTCTTCAGTTAGCGTGGGGTTCCATAACTCCCTCATCTTACGAACCAACATAATTTATAAAATTCAATACTGATATATGCAGAAATAAATTAGTATAATACTTCACTCATAATGAAAATCAATTTATACATACATAATCCTTGAACCAGTCATGAAATGATGCATAATGAGATTGTTGAATTTGCAACACAGTCGCACGATACATCTCTTCTTTTATCTCATTAATGTGTTTCCTACAAATGATAACGCGATGTTTAAATGATCAACTTAAGAAAACAAAATATGTAAAAGTTATACAAGCACATTGATAAGATACTTACTGCATTAATGGTGCGACTGATGGAGTATTGAACAAGATATATCGATGTGCTTGTATCCACTCGATGTTGTCCATATCAAATGTGGTTCCTTCTCCAACTGGACCATCATGAATCTGAGAGGGCTTATCTAATTTTGTTTCAACATCCGTAAGATATTTTTCACAAAAAGTAGTACACTCATCCATCAAATAACCATAGGCTATTGATGCCTTCGGACGAGCTCTATTGCATACAAATCTTTTCAATGTACTCAAATACCGTTCAATAGGATACATCCACCTAAATTGCACTGGACCAGCAGTCATTACTTCACTAGTTAGGTGCACTGTCAAGTGGACCATAACATAGAAAAATGAGGGGGGGAAAAGTTTCTCAAATTGACAAAGCGTTAGTACAATTCGGTCCTGCAAACTTTTTAAAATCACTCATTCGTTGATTTCTTAAACAAAGCTATCTAAAAAAATTACTCATCTCAACCAACGGATGAACAACATTGGGGGATAAACAATCAAAAATTGTAATTGGAATCAACTGCTGAAGTAGTATGTGATTGTGATGACTTTTCAACCCTTGCAATGTCTTGCTCGTCAGATTCACACACTTTGAAATATTAGAAGAGTAACCATCAGGCACATTGACCATCTTCAAAATGGAAAGAAATGTCTCTTTCTCCTTTGTAGTCATTGTATACTGTGAAGCAGGCATATATGCCTTGTTTCCCTCAGCTAACTGTAAATGCAACTGTTTCCTTAAACCAATTTCTTCCAAATCACGGCATGCATTAACATGGTCCTTTGATTTTCCACTGACACCTAAAATGGTCCACAATATATTATCACAAACAATTTTTTCAATGTGCATGACATCCAAATTATGCCTCAGCATGTTAGTTTTTCTAATACGGAAGACTATAAAAAATACTTTTCTTTTTTCCAATTGTGACTGTGCTGCCTACCCGCATCACGAATATTGCGTACTGGAGGAGACACCAAATCCTGAATTACATATACCGTGCAGATGTTTTCTTCCTCAATCTGCGATAACATTTCAACTCCTGTCATGATCTTTGGTGCTGGGCTGAACTCTCTAGAACCATCAAATGTCACTCTGTCCTTTCTGAACCTATGCTGAGGGGGGAGAAAACGTCTGTGACCCATGTATGCCCATTTTTTTGGAATGTTTAAGCCATACAGATTTTTTACTTTTTATTACAACAAGGGAAAGAAAATTCCCCTTCCGTACTCCAGCCTGATAAATTTGCATAAGCTGGGAAGTCATTGATTGTCCACAATAAAGTAGCCTGGAGTTTGAACATTTCATTCGTTTCGCAGTCATAAGTCATCACACCATCGCCCCAAAATTCATTCAACTCATCAATCAATGGTTGAAGGTAAACATCAATCTTATCCCCCGGACTTTTAGGTCCATTGATAAGAGTGGAAAGTAATATAAATTGTTGCTTCATACAAATCCATGGAGGAAGATTATATGGAACCAACACCACGGGCCATGTGCTATGAGTTGCACCAACCATAGACTTGAATGGATTGAAACCATCTGCTGCCAATCCCAATCGGACATTACGAACATCTTTAGAAAAGCCGGGATGTCTCTTATCAAAATCCTTCCATGCATGAGAGTCTGTCGGGTGGGTTAACATATCACATTCATGAACTCTTTCTGCATGCCATCTCATTAAATTAGAAACTTTAGATGACATAAAAAATCTTTTCAACCTCGGTTTAAGGGGAAAGTAACGCATTTGCTTTACGACAATCATTTTCCCCTGTATCGCAATATGACTTTGATGAGTCTTATTTCCCCTGTTCTCTTTCCACCTGGAAGCACCACAAACCGTAAAAATATCCAAATGGGCAGTTTCCTTTCTAGACAACATACAGTTGTTTGCACATGCATCTATGGTCTCATATGTAAAACCTAAGTTCTCTGTCAACTTACGAGCATGGTAATACAGCTCGGGAATCCTAGCGTCGACAGGAAGAACCTTTTTCAATAACACCAAAAGCATGTCGAATGATGTGTCTGACCAATTATTCAAAGTCTTCAAATGCAACAACTCCATGATAAACAACAGTTTATTGTAATAAGTACATCTAGGATATAATTATGTTTTCACATCATCAAGTGCTTCATAAAACCTCCTCGAATCACAATCTGCACCAGAGCGAAGATTTATCTCACCAGTCTCAAGATTCTGGATGTCAATGCCTTTAGGATCAAACCCATGTACCATTTCAGTAACAACCCCACCAGTAAAAACAAAAACACACCTCGTGAATATGATGCGTCATGCGTGTTCATCACTAATCTCCACCCGGTGGGCCAGGGGCCTACAAAAAATAAACATTATGAATATTTTCATAACAAAAATAATTTAAATTAAATAAATAAATATAGTATAAACCTGCATCGTATGATCCCCTGCACCATCACCTGGACGCACATATTCCCGCAGTGCTCTAACCTCAGCAGCCAATTGCGCATTTGCCTCCTCGGAAGCCCGCAATTGTGCCTCGAAATCTGACAACTGCTGTGTCATTTGAGCAACAGCAGGTTCGACAACCGCAACACGTGACACTACAGAACGAGGAATCCTTGTTCCATAGGTCAAACTATATCCATGCTCGTCCTGACCAATAATGCGATGAAAGATCTCATCCCATCGCATGGGAAGTTGTCGCTGGTCCTCTGGCATATTTTCTAACTCAGCTTCAAATTGAGCCTGTGAAATATTTAAATATATATACATATATATGTTAATATACAAATTTATGTAAGTATTGGTAAGTACAAGCACTTACTATCAATGCTGCAGCCTCTGGATCATTGCGATCACGAGTCCTCATCCACACCGACATTTTATCAGTCGTTGCACCTTGCTCCCACAACTGTATATGAATAGAATATAAACACAAAACCATATTAATTAATATATTAAAAAATGAATAATAAATATGTCATGTCGGATCTGAGACACGTGACGAGTCCCGAGCCTGTGAGGTGGTCCCTGCAACGCTCAATTCTCAGAATGGCGTGCCGACACCTCCTACATTCAATTCATTCAAATTTCAAACAAATCACACATTATTGAAAATATATATACACCAAAATAAATATACAAACCACAAAACCCTCAGTAGACCAATATGAAACCAAGTCATGCCCCTGATCTGGGAGGACACCTCTCAGGACTTTTTCCAGAATGTATAGGGCACCCACATTTGGTACCCAGTGGTCCCTCTTCACTTTTCCTTTGTAGTCTTTCCATGTCTTACGACATTTTCTTATACACACGTGCCGAAACTCTTTGGGGAATACTTTTAAATTTTTCTATAAAGAAAAAAATCACACATATTTGTGTTGTTTATACATAGAGAATAAAGTAAAATGGTCTTCTTACCTGAACCTCCCTCCAAAGATGATCTAATGTGTCCTGAGGGATAGAAGCCCAGTCACGTGTGGTCAATGGAAATCGATGTGGTTCACGTATGATATGACCCAGCTGACGAATAAATGCAGGTTTATTCGGTCCCACAGGATGAAATACCTCATAAAATGAAACATCAATCGTCGTTTTAGAATTCCATGATAAAATGCCATGATCGGGGCCTCTCTTGCGAGAGGAAGAAGCAGTCGAGTCTGATCCTATTGAAATTTTATATATAATTTTCCAGATGTTATAAATGTATATATATATATATATGTTTATCAATTACATAAAAAATAGAGACAATGAAATTCAAACATAACTCAACCCTGAGTCATAGATGCCTCATATGGATGATGTGGATCTGCTGCCTCTTCCCCTGACATGCCTGCAGTCATAGAAAACATTAGTAAGGGGAATATCCAAAGTGTCTAAAAGATAAATTGGATTGTTCTTAAAAAAATAAAACTTGTACAATTTTTAATCAAACAAAAAATTTATTGAATAATTAGTTGTGGATGAATTCTAAAAAATCATAAAGTTAACAAAACAGATATACAAATTATGTACAAAACTAGTCAATGCATAGCCAAATTTCAGATAAAATTAAAAAAAATCAAGCAGCACATGAACCAGATGAAGAATACCTCAAAGGGAAGATACACCGACAATAAAATCAATAAACCAAGAGTAAAATCACCCTAAATATTTATAACTGAATAAACTTACAAAAGTGAGGATTAAAACTTACAAGGATTTATAAAATGGTTAGATAATTTATGATATCCTAGGACATTAAATACTGAATAGCGGGAAAACAATTATACCTTTCATTAAGCATGAAAATCGACCGTTTCTCCTTCAACAGCCGCTTTGAACCAATAAATATCTTCTTCACGTTGAACTACGGTATGTTGATCAAGATGTTGGTAAACAAACGGAACAGTCTCGGGTTCATCTTCTTCAAATAAAAACACTCCTCGCCGAGACATTTTGGAAACAACTTGCCAACTTGGATCCAAAGGCAAAGTAACGAAGAATACATGTTCCGCTTGTGTTGTCAAAATGAAAGGCTCATTCTCAACTCATTCATTATTTCTGTATAAGATATAGCTAAAATTCACCAATGAAAACTGATATTGATCGACTTTACATCCACACACTGTATCAACCCAATTACACTTTAACAATATGTACTTCAAACCGTGTGTGTATACAACTTCAATGATGTCTATCAATTGACCATAGTAATAACCAGAATCGACAAATGGAAAACCGATGCCACTATTTTGTGTTTCTCTTTTTTCGTCAACATCTTTAATGAGAAATCGAAAACCATTAGCATCAATAGCTTTATAACGACGAACCGTTATAGATGGACCCTCAGCCAGTTAGATAAATTCTTCAGTTAGCGTGGGGTCCCCTAACTCCCTCAGCTTACGAACCAACATAATTTATAAAATTCAATACTGATATATGCAGAAATAAATTAGTATAATACTTCACTCATAATGAAAATCAATTTATACATACATAATCCTTGAACCAGTCATGAAATGATGCATAATGAGATTTTTGAATTTGCAACACAGTCGCACGATACATCTCTTCTTTTATCTCATTAATGTGTTTACTGCAAATGATAAAGCGATGTTTAAATGATCAACTTAAGAAAACAAAATATGTAAAAGTTATACAAGCACATTGATAAGATACTTACTGAATTAATGGTGCAACTGATGGAGTATTGAACAAGATATATCGATGTGCTTGTATCCACTCGATATTGTCCATATCAAATGTGGTTCCTTCTCCAACTGGACCATCATGAATCTGAGAGGGATTATCTAATTTTGTTTCAACATCCGTAAGATATTTTGCAAAAAAATTAGTACACTCATCCATCAAATAACCATAGGCTATTGATTCCTCTGGACGAGCTCTATTGCGTACAAATCTTTTCAATGTACTCAAATACCGTTCAATTGGATACATCCACCTAAACTGCACTGGACCAGCAGTCATTACTTCACTAGTTAGGTGCACTGTCAAGTGGACCATAACATAGAAAAATGAGGGGGGGGGAGTTTCTCAAATTGACAAAGCGTTAGTACAATTCGGTCCTGCAAACTTTTTAAATCACTCATTCGTTGATTTCTTAAACAAAGCTATCTAAAAAAATTACTCATCTCAACCAACGGATGAACAGCATTGGGGGATAAACAATCAAAAATTGTAATTGGAATCAACTGCTGAAGTAGTATGTGATTGTGATGACTTTTCAACCCTTGCAATGACTTGCTCGTCAGATTCACACACTTTGAAATATTAGAAGAGTAACCATCAGGCACCTTGACCATCTTCAAAATGGAAAGAAATGTCTCTTTCTCCTTTGTAGTCATTTTATACTGTGAAGCAGGCATATATTCCTTGTTTCCCTCAGCTAACTGTAAATGAAACTGTTTCCTTAAACCAATTTCTTCCAAATCACGGTGTGCATTAACATGGTCCTTTGATTTTCCACTGACACCTAAAATGGTCCACAATATATTATCACAAACAATTTTTTCAATGTGCATGACATCCAAATTATGCCTCAACATGTTAGTTTTCCAATACGGGAGACTATAAAAAATACTATTCTTTTTTCCAATTGTGACTGTACTGCCTACCCGCATCACGAATATTGCGTACTGGAGGAGCCACCAAATCCTGAATTACATATACCGTGCAGATGTTTTCTTCCTCAATCTGTGATAACATTTCGACTCCTGTCATGATCTTTGGTGCTGGGTTGAACTCTCTAGAACCATCAAATGTCACTCTGTCCTTTCTGAACCTATGCTGAGGGGGTAGAAAATGCCTGTGACCCATGTATGCCCATTTTTTGGAATGTTTAAACCATACAGATTTTTTACTTTTATTACAACAAGGGAAAGAAAATTCCCCTTCCGTACTCCAGCCTGATAAATTTGCATAAGCTGGGAAGTCATTGATTGTCCACAATAAAGTATCCTGGAGTTTGAGCATTTCATTCGTTTCGCAGTCATAAGTCATCACACCATCGCCCAAAAATTCATTCAACTCATCAATCAATGGATGAAGGTAAACATCAATATTATCCCCCGGACTTTTAGGTCCATTGATAAGAGTGGAAAGTAATATAAATTGTTGCTTCATACAAAGCCATGGAGGAAGATTATATGGAACCAACACCATGGTCCATGTGCTATGAGTTGCACTAACCATAGACTTGAATGGATTGAAACCATCTGCTACCAATCCCAATCGGACATTACGAACATCTTTAGAAAAGCCGGGATGTCTCTTATCAAAATCCTTCCATGCATGCGAGTCTGTCGGGTGGGTTAACATATCACATTCATGAACTCTTTCTGCATTCCATCTCATTAAATTAGAAACTTTAGATGACATAAAAAATCTTTTCAACCTCAGTTTAAGGGGAAAGTAACGCATTTGCTTTACGACAATTGGTTTCCCCTGTATCGCAATCTGACTTTGATGAGTCTTATTTCCCCTGTTCTCTTTCCACATGGAAGCACCACAAACCGTACAAATATCCAAATGGGAAGTTTCCTTTCTAAACAACATACAGTTGTTTGCACATGCATCTATGGTCTCATATGTAAAACCTAAGTTCTCTGTCAACTTACGAGCATGGTAATACAGCTCAGGAATCCTATCGTCGACAGGAAGAACCTTTTTCAATAACACCAAAAGCATGTCGAATGATGTGTCTGAACAATTATTCAAATTATTCAAATGCAACAACTCCACGATAAACAACAGTTTATTGTAAGAAGTACATTCAGGATATAATTATGTTTTCACATCATCAAGTGATTCATAAAACCTCCTCGAATCACGATCTGCACCAGAGCGAAGATTTATCTCACCGATCTCAAGATTCTGGATGTCAATTCCTTCAGGATCAAACCCATGTACCATTTCAGTAAGCATTTCATGCATTGGATCATTCATCCTTGCATCAACATCCATCTGAGCTGCATCCGTATTTTGACAACGAACATATTCTTCTCCATGACGAGTCCAACTCTTATAATTTTTCAGAAATCCATTAAAGAATAGGTGCTCCCTCACAGTATCTCCTGTGAATTGATATTTGTTAGCACATTTTCTACATGGACAACTGATATAGTCACTTTCAAATCCTCTGGTGAAGTCAATAAATTGCATAATGCCACTGAAATATTCTCTATACCTTTGATTTGGAAGATCAATCCAACTCTTATCCATAATAATATATGTATAACAAACATTTACACAATACTTATTACATTTTCATTTCTCAAATCTACTATATTTAAAATAAATACTAATCATTTGTTTATGAACCATTGATAAAATAATAATGTAAGTGAAAGCCCATGTCATACCTGATTGCGCTACAAACCTGGAAGGGAGGGGAGCCGAAGGCGGTGCTACGAGGGAGAGGAGAGGAAGCGAAGGGGATCCGGAGCCAAAGGCGGTGCGGCGAGGGAGGGGACGGGTGGCGGTGGTGGTGGGGAGCCGGAGGAGAGGAGGCGGTGAGGGGACAGGGGACAGGTAGCGAGGGGGGGGATTTCCGGGGTGGGGGAGCAGTCTGGGGTGCGGGGGGTGCGAGGGGCCTGTCCGGGGTGCAGGGGGGCTGTCTGGGGTGCGAGGAGGGGTGTCCAGGGTGTGGGGGGGCTGTCCGGGGTGCGGGGGGTTGTCCGGGGTGCGGGGGGGGGGGGGGGGGGGCTTTCCGGGGTGCGGGGGCAGTCCGAGGTGGCGAGGAGGGCCGAGGGGGTGGAGGGTCGAGGCCAGTGGCTGAAAGGCCTAGGGGTAGGATACGGAGGGGGCGGAGTCCGGAGGGCAGAGGCCGGAGGCTGGAGGGCGGAGGCCAGAGGGTGTAGAGATGTCGGAGGGGAGCGAAGGATGGCTGGAGGGCGGAGGGCGGTCGGAGTGGGAGGGCCGAAGGTGGAGGACGCGTAGAGGGCAGAGGCCGACGAGGGTGGAGGGAGGAAATGGGGACGGGGGGGGGGGATGGCGCACGGAGGGCGAGGCAGGGCGGCAGGGGACGGCGCCCGGAGGGAGAGGCAGGGCGGTGGGGGATGACGAGCGGGGAGGGCGGCAATGGGGGGGGGGAGATCGAGGGTGACGGGGGGCGAAGCCCTTAATTTTTTTTACAAAGGGAAGCGAACGCCTTTGTCGGTCACTATTGGGTACCTATAGCGACCCCCAAAGGCGGTCGCTAGTGTTAGGGGGTTTCAAAGCCCAATATTCTAGTAGTGCTGGGATCACGATCAGATACAATGGAAAGGGTAACTCCATGCAACCTAACTATCTCTTTAACATAAAATTGAGTAAGTTTACATAAAGACAAAGTATCTCGAATAGGAAGGAAATGAGCAGATTTAGTCAATCAATCAACAATAACCCAAATTGCATTATTACCTCGAGATGTCTTTGGTAATCCCACAATGAGGTCCATGGATATATTTTCCCATTTCCACTTTGGAACTGGTAAAGGTTGAAGCATTCCTTTTGGTAACTTCCAATCTGATTTAACCTGCTGATAAGTCAAACACTTCATAGTAAAATCAGCAATATCACTTTTCATTCCATCCCACCAATAATAATCCCGAATATCTCAGTACATCTTAGTACTACCAAGATGAACTGAAAATAGATAACTTTGAGGCTTCACATAACAACTCATTCTTCAAATGTGAATCACAAGGCACTCATAATCTCTTTCCAAATCTCAAAACACAATCATTATCAATGTTAAAATCAGGCAACTTACCCTTCCGAACCAACACTACCTTTTTCTGCATCTCACTGTCTTCTTTCTACGCTTTCTTTATTCTGTCTGATAGAGATTATCTCACTGACACCTAATAAAAAACATAATAATTTCTTGCACCAACAACTTTTATGCCAAAGTTCATCAAATCAAAAACCAAAGGATCTTGTTCCAAACATAACATATTTAATGAAGCATTAATTTTTCAACTCAAAGCATCAGCCACTTTATTTTCTTTTCCTGGATGGTAATAGATCGTGCAATCATAATCATTGATTAATTCCATCCATCTCCTCTATCTCATGTTAAATTCTTTCAGAGTGAATATATACTTTAAACTTTTGTGATCAGTATATATTTCACATTTTACTCCATACAAATGATGCCTCCAAATTTTTAAAGAAAAAACAATAATATCTAATTCCAAATCATGTTTAGGGTAATTTAACTCATGTGGATTCAAATGACGTGAAGCATAAGCAATTACCTGATCATTTATACATTAGGACACAGCCCAGTCCTTTCAACTAAGCATCACTGTAGATAACAAACTCACCATTTCTAGATGGAAGTGCCAAAACTGAAGCATTCACCAATCTCCTTTTCAATTCCTAAAAACAATCATCACATTCTTTTATCCAGATTAACTTAACACCTTTTCAAGTTAACTTAGTCATTGGACTAGATAACCGTGCAAAATTTTCAACAAACCTCCGATAATAACCTTCCAAACCAAGAAAACTATGAATCTCGATTATATTTGTGGGTCTTGGCCATTCTTCAACAGCTTTTATTTTTGTAGGATCAACAGTTATGCCATTTTTTGAAACAATGTGACCAAGGAAATAAATTTTTTGTAACCAAAACTCACACTTTCTGAATTTCCAAAATAGTTTCTTTTCTTTTAAGGTTTTCAAGACAACCCTTAAATGACTTTCATGTTCCTCCTTAATTTTTGAATAAGCCAAAATATCATAAATGAAAACAACCACAAACTTATCTAATAACTCATGGAAAATTCTATTTATAATATCCAGGAATACAGTAGGTGCATTGGTTAATCCAAAAGGCATAACTACAAATTAATAATGGATATATCTAGTATGAAATGTGGTCTTCAGAATTTCTGCTTCCTTTACTTTCAACTGATGGTACCTTGACCTCAAATCAGTCTTTGAAAAATACTGAGCTCCCTGGAGCTGATCAAACAAATCATTGATATAAGGAAAAGGATACTTTTTCTTAACAATGATGTTATTCAATGCTCTATAATCAATGAAAAGTCTCATTGAACCATCTTTCTTTTTAACAAAAAAGATTGGAGAACCCCATGGTGATGTTCTAGGTAGAATGAAACCTTTATCTAATAACTCTTGCAATTGCTTATTTAACTATAAAAGGTCAATTTGAGCCATTTGATAAGGGGGTTTTGAAATTGGATTAGCATCAGGAACTAAGTCAACAGTAAATTCAACTTCCCGATCAGGTATAATACCAAGCAACTCATCAGGAAAAACATCAAGGTACTCATTTACCACTGGCACATCATTAATCTGAACAGTTCCTTTATTTTCAAAAATATGTGCAAGGTAACATTCATTTCCATATTTTACTAGTTTCTCAGCTTCCTGATATGTTATCAAAAGAAAGGGTTCATTCTTGTACACAAACTATAAATCATTCAAAAAATAAACCTCTTTAGCACTGTATTTAATCTTAGCATGATAAAAAGAAAGCCAATCCATGCCCAAAATAACATCAAATTCTACTAGAGGCAAAACAATTAGGTTTGCAGATAGATTCTTTCCACACACTAGAAGAGGAATGTTTTTATGTTTTCTTTCTGTCTCAACATTTCCTCCAGGTGTTTTTACCTTAGGTTCTGTATTCATATCTTGAGATGGAATTCCAAATTTAATAGAAAACTTCTCAGAAATGAAAGAGTGTGTAGACCCTGAATGAAACAACACATTAGAATAATATAAACAAACAAACAGTATACCTGATACTACTTCATTTGATTTCCCAACATCTGCTGAAGTAGTTTCAAAGGATTTCACCACCCCTTTCTGCTTGTAGTCCGGCTGCTTTCCCACAGTTGAGTTGTTCTATGGACACTCATTTTCATAATGACCCATTTCATTACACTTAAAACATCTTACCGATGGATTTTCATTTCCTGCTTGATCATCTTCCTTACAGTTACGAGCAATATGACCAGACTTACCACACCGGAAGCACTTTCTAGACTTTGATAAACATTATCTGGGATTCTTTTTACCACACTTCTCACAATATGGATATTTAGTTTTCTTACCTCCAGGATTATTTGATGAATTCTTCCCCTTTTCCAACCAACTGGACCTCTTATTCTGTTGTTTTTCAAAGAACAACCAATCATCTGCAAACTCCATTTCCACCTTCTCCGCACATAAAACAAGTTTTTCATAACATTTTAACTCACGAGTGGATAACTCTATTCGATATCATGGATTCAGTCCTGATTAATATCAATTTATCTTACTATAAATATCTCAGATGAAATTTGGAGCTTACTTTGCTAGTCGAGTGAACTTTGCTTCATAAGTAGCCACTGAGTCATCCTCCTGCCTCAATTCTAGGAATTATTTTTCCATCCTAACATGAACCACATTAGGAAAATATTTCCCAAGAAACATTCCTTTGAATTCATCCCAATCAAGAGCATCAATCTCTTCACTATCCCTGATATTTTTCACCATCAACCACCACTAATAAGTTTCACCTTCAAAATGGTAAACAGCGAGACTAACCTTTTGATGTTCTGAACAACCCATGACATCGAAAATATTCTTCAGTGATTTAATCCACCCTTCTGCTAGCACCAGGTCAGATGATCCTTTGAATGATGGGGGATGTTGCCTCATGAAATGTTCCACTACTGACATGTTCCTTTGTGGTTGATCTGGCTGATCTCGTGCATGGATACCACCACCATTTATAACCTAAGTCAACTATGCCATCACTGCAACAAACTGTTCAGTTCCGATTCTGAATATCTCAGGTTGCTGATTTGGAAGGTTGTCTTCCTCCTGATGTCATCCCAACATAGCTGCCCTGTTTCCTCTACAGAAAACCATTCTGAACACAGAAATATCTTAGGCGAAGCAACATGGTAATCTATAAATGCTATATCATTTCAATATTACCATTAATTAATTTATGGACATTTATTTAACAATATCCTAACTCATAAAGTTATCTAAACTAATCTCTGATACCAACTATAAGGACCCAGCCTTAAAACATACATAATATTGAATTAAGTTAATAATTCACATTGAGGATCTTTTCAAGTTTAGTGTTTTAGAGAATTAGGACATAACTATTACATCTCAAAATATTACAAAGTAGACACTTCTACCTAGTATCCATTTTTTCATAAACTAAAAACTCTTGAAAAAAAGAGTCATGTTTAGTACCATGTTTAAGACAGCAAGACTTTTCCATGATCCCATCCTTGACCATATTCTACATTATTTACTATGAGAAACATTTCAAAAACTTGGTATGAGCATAAAAAGCTCAGTAAGGGATACCCAAAGAAGGAAAAATGTTAGTTTTTTCAAAACAACAGGTAAACCATGAATACTTTATCATAAGTAATACTTTTAACCTTTACGAAGTAGTAAATAATCTTCACTAAATAAAATATCATTACTTACCATTTTGTAACCAAAAGATTACCATAAAACCCATATAAAGAACACATAACATATAAAGATAACTTGGGACATAAACATACTTAAATGGAATAACCATACGGTCGACTTCCACACATATCACTAAATGGAATAGCCATATTGCTGACTTCCATACCCAATGCATTGGAGGTTATAATGTAACCACCCGTCCTGGTATTCACGGCACCACCGGTCATTTGGTTTATCACGTAACCACCAGTCAAATGTCCAAGTACCATTATAAAATCATAAGACATAAAACAATTACAAAGGAAAGAAAACATTTCCACATTTCAATCACAATATATCACTTAAATATATTGACATAATAAATACATTATCAAAACCATTTTCAATACCAAAATAAATAAAAGAATATATGGTATTTATTTTCCTTAAAAAATCATAAAGGCTTGTTAAGGAAGCCAAAGAACAAAAAATACTCACAGCGGTGGAAAGGACGTTGTCACCGCTTACGTTAAAAGAAACATTACTTTTTTTCTTTTAGTAAAACGCTTCATAGAGAAAGATTCCTTTGAAAATTAAAGGGTTTTTATACATCGTATAAAATAAAGTCGTGTATTAAAACAAAATATGCCTCAATGAAAGGAGATTGAGACGAAGTCTCTTACCTCGTGTCTGACTTGACTCGATCGTTCTTTAATATCCCAAATAATAAACTAAAGTTAATTTCTACTTTATTAAGAACCTTTTTCAAGTTTATTATTCCTTTTATATCACTTATTACCATGTTATAAACATTATGTAATCATTTAAGTTAATAATGTTCATTTTGTAGATATTTGGTACTTGAGACAAAAATGGACTTCTTATAATCACATGTTGTTCATATGGTCAACGTTTCATTATATCCAGAATGATATTCATGATTTGGATATCATATATATTATATATATCATATATATACAGCATATACATGTATTTATAATAGTACATAACATTTAGAGGTAAGAAATGAAATGCACTGTTCATGGAGATGGTAAGCCGTACTTACGCATAAACGCTACTTCCATTTCTATTTCATATTTAATGGAATTAAAACATAATGATACATAGTAGTATTATAATCACAGTATTTTATCCTATATAATATCATTAAATCTATCCTTTATACAAACCACATATGGTGTAAATGAGTCATATCACTTTGAGGGGGCGGTAGTCCGCACTTCCTTAAATGAAATTATCGAATTTACCCATAATGGAAACCATAAAGACATGATATAAATGGAAATTACAGAAGAATAAAGAAAAAATAAAAATAATATATATCATATAGAAATACAATTCCATAATAATGTCCACCATGAGAGGCGGTTGGAGATATTTTAACAAACATCGTTTCGTGAGGCGTTAGTTTTCCATCCACAGAAACATTATATTCTCCATCCATTAGATGGAGGTGTGTGTGAGTGTTGTTAGAATACTTCTCATAACAACATAATTTTATATTAAGGATATAGGTTTTGTTACAAAAGAAAGTAATAAAACGATTTTAGGGGTTGGAGAAGTAAAATAAAAGAAAACAATTTAAGAGAAATGGTTACCTTTAATTTGGGTAACTCCCTTTGTTTGAACCAAAGGACTTCTTGAAGTGACTTCTGCCTAAGGTAAGGATTCTAGGTGGAAGAGAGGGATGTAGAGAGATTAATTGGGCAATGTTTTGATGAGAAAAAAGGCTTGATATGTGTGAGGAATTGGTTAGAAATGTTCACCTTTTATAAGGGGGAGGAGGGGCTCTTTAGGAAATTGTGATAATATTATTTTATTATATGATGATATTCGGTTTCTAAAGATCCAAAAATCATTAAAGTAAAAGATAAGATGACTCATATTCAAAATAAAATAATCCAATCATAATTGGACATGTTTTGGATAATATTTTAAAAATTATAATCTTATTTATTTAAATCATTTATTAATGAGGTAAACACTGCATCATTATTGTGTCATAAATAATTTAAGTTATTTGATGTCTAAAAATTATAAACAAAATACCACGATGTAGGAAATATTTTTACCTTTACAATTAATATTTATAGTCGAAAATATTATTTATATAACACCATATAAAAATTAATTCACTAAAATATTTTTGTTTATGTCATTTTTGCCTTTACAATAAATTAATTAATCTAAAGTGTCATTATCTTTCATAAGTGGCTCTGTGGGGTCCCAAAATAGACCCAAAGATGCCCATGGTAGTTCATTACTTATCCAATAAGGTTAGGACATGTTTTAAGGTAATTTTGAATTATTATAATATTCTTTTAACCGTGAATTACCCTATTTACCTTTAACCACGGTAAATAAAAGTCAAAAGTTACTATTCACCAAAAATTAT
Source organism: Viscum album (assembly GCA_963277665.1). NCBI lineage: Eukaryota > Viridiplantae > Streptophyta > Magnoliopsida > Santalales > Viscaceae > Viscum > Viscum album. Next base: position 1,982,631,953 of record OY728120.1, on the reverse strand, counting down.
TTTCATCTTATTGAACCAAATTTTACTTCTTGATAAAAACCATGTATGTTGGATTTTCTAAATTCAATTCACATAAGTGGTAAAATTTCATTTAAATGAAAAAGTCAGTTTTTTTAACTACTACTAAGTGGTTTCACTATTCATCAAAAATTGAAGTTTTTCAGAAAAATACCAAAAATTCAGCCTAATATATATTTGATATTCCGAATTCAAAAATTATGTCTATTTTTCCAATTTCAAAACATATAAGTGGAATTAATTAATTTTAAAATTAATTCATGTTATCAAAACAAATAGCATGTTTTTAAGAAACAATAACTATCAAAAGATTGATACTTGTTTATGTCCAATTTCAAAGTGAAATTAATTCCAATGACCAACATTGGATTAAATGGTAAAAATATATTTTAATTAAACTTTAAAACCAATTAAAAAGATAATCTAACTATATAAATAAATTAGATTAAAACGCAGTTTTGAATTAAAATACAATATTTTCACTATTCATTAAAAATGAACTTTATCGGAAAAATTCCAAAAATTTACACAAAGTAAATTTTGATGTCCCCATTCTAAAGAAGGATTTTATTTGGTCAATTAAAATGTATTAAAGAGAACAAAACTATATTTAAAGAGGGTTCTCCATTAATAGGCGGTAAATCGACCTTTTAATGTAAATTATGCTTAAAATTAGATTCATTCACATTTTAAGCCTATAACTTTTATTGGATAAATGTAAATACATTTAAAAAACATGTATAATCATATTGTAGTTAGTTTTGTTCATTCCTGCCAATACAACAGCTAGGAGTTAACTACCATTTAAAATAATATTATATTATTAGTGTGCAACGTAAGATTTCAAAGAAACTCATTGTTGCGTATCGGGTACGCTATCAAACATAGAAACCCCTTTAAAGTAAAATTAATATTTAATTCACAAATATTAATAAATATTAAATATGTCTTATTATTTATTTACCTGGGATGTTACATACTTCCCCCCTTTTGGGAATTGCGTCCTCACAATTTTACTTATCAAAATAAGTGGGGGTATTTATCCCTCATAGCATTTTCAAATATCCATGTTGTATCTTCAATCATATGGTTTTTTCACAAAACCTTTACCTATTGAATTACCTTATTTCGCAACACTTCATCTCTATGGTCAAGAATCTGGACTGGTTGTTCTTCATAAGAGAGATTCTCTTCCAACTAAACTACCTCTGGGCTCAAAACATGAGATGGATCTGGAATATACTTTCTCCACAACGAAACATGAAAAACATTGTGTGCCTGGGATAAACTTGGAGGTAAAGACACTTTATACGCAATTGATCCAATTTTATCTAGAATTTCATAAGGTCCAATGAACCTCGGACTCAACTTTCCCTTCTTAACAAAATGCATCACACTTTTCCATTGAGAAACTTTGAGAAAGACATGATCACCTACCTCAAAAAAAAGATCCTTCCTCTGGTAATCTACATAACTTTTCTGTCTGCTCGGAGCTGTTCTCGTGTGCTTCTGAATCAACTGAACTTTCTCTGCCATCTCTTCTACCAATTATGGTCCCATCAACTTATTTTCACCTACTTCATCCCAAAAAGCTAAAGTTCGACAATGCTTTCCATATAATGCCTCAAATGGAGCCATCTATATACTAGAATGAAAACTGTTATTATATGAAAATTCAACCAAAGAAATATGTTGGTCCCAAATTCCATGGTAATCCAGTGAACAAAAACGTAGCATATCCTCTAAGGTCTGAATTTTTCGTTTTGATTTCCCATCTGATTGAGGGTGAAAATCTGTACTAAAATTTAATTCAGTACCCAACGACTTCTAAAGGTCTTTACAAAAGTTAGAAGTAAACTTGGGATCACGATCAGATACAATGGATAGGGGAAATCCATGATACCTGACTATCTCTTTAACATACAACCGATCTAGTTGATCTAGAGAAAAAGTATCTCGAATAGGAAGGAAATGAGCAGATTTAGTCAATCGATCAACAATAACCCAGATTGTATTATTAACTCAAGATGTCTTCGGTAATCCCACAACGAAGTCCATGGATATATTTTCTCATTTCCACTCTGGCACCGGTAAAGGCGGAAGCATTCCTTTTGGTAACTGCCTCTCTGCTCTAACCTACTAACAAGTCAAACACTTCACAGTAAAATCAGCAATATCACTTTTCATTCCATCCCACCAATAATACTTCTGAAGATCTCTGTACATCTTAGTACTACCAGGATGAACTGAAAACTAAGAACTATGAGCTTCACATAACAACTCATTCTTAAACTGTGAATCAAAAGGCATGCATAATCTCTTTCCAAATCTCAAAACACAATCATTATCAACATTAAAATCAGGCAACTTACCCTTCTGAACCAACACTACCTTTTTCTGTAACTAACTATCTTCTTTCGACGCTTTCTTGATTATTTATGATAGAGATGATCTCACTGACACCCAATACAAAACAGAATAATTTCCTGCACCAACAACTTCTATTCCAAAGTTCATCAAATCAAAAACCAAAGGATCTTGTTCCAAACGTAATATAGTTAATGAAGCATTAATTTTTCGACTCAAAGCATCAGCCACTTTATTTTATTTTCCTGGATGGTAATGGATCGTGGAATCATAATCCTTGATTAATTCTAGCCATCTCCTCTGTCTCATGTTCAATTATTTCTTAGTGAATATATACTCTAAACTTTTGTGATCAGTATATATTTCACATTTTACTCCATACAAATGATTCCTCCAAATTTTTAAAGAAAAAACAACAGCAGCTAATTCCAAATCATTTGTAGGGTAATTTAACTCATGTGGTTTCAAATGACGTAAAGCATAAGCAATTACCTGATCATTCTACATTAGGACACAACCCAGTCCTTTCAATGAAGCATCAGTGTAGATAACAAACTCACCATTTTAGGATGGAAGTGCCAAAACTGAAGCATCCACCAATCTTCTTTTCAATTCCTAAAAACAATCATCATATTCTTTTGTCCAGATAAACTTAACACCTTTTCAAGTTAACTTAGTCATTGGACTAGATAACCGTGCAACATTTTCAACAAACCTCCGATAATAACCTTCCAAACCAAGAAAACTACAAATCTAGATTATATTTGTGGGTCTTGGCCATTCTTCAACAGCTTTTGTTTTTTTAGGATCAACAGTTATGCCATTTTTTGAAACAATGTGACCAAGGAAATAAATTTGTTGTAACCAAAATTCACACTTTCTGAATTTCCCAAATAGTTTCTTTTATTTTAAGGTTTTCAAGACAACCCTTAAATGACTTTCATGTTCCTCCTTACTTTTTGAATAAACCAAAATATCATCAATGAACACAACCAAAAACTTATCCAATAACTCATGGAAAATTCTATTTATAAGATCCAGGAATACAGCAGGTGCATTGGTTAATCCAAAAGGAATAACTACAAATTCATAATGGATATATCTGGTAAGAAATGAGGTCTTCAGAATTTTTTCTTCCTTTACTTTCAACTGATGGTACCCCGACCTCAAATCAGTCTTTGAAAAATACTGAGCTCCCTGGAGCTGATCAAACAAATCATTGATATAAGGCAAAGGATACTTGTTCTTAACAGTGATGTTATTCAATGCTCTATAATCAATGCAAAGTATCATTGAACCAGCTTTCTTTTTAACAAACAAGACAGGATCACCTCATGGTGATGTGCTAGGTAGAATGAAACCTTTATCTAATAACTCTTGCAATTGCTTCTTTAACTCTAAAAGGTAAATTTGAGCCATTCGATAAGGGGGTTTTGAAATTGGATTAGCATCAGGAACTAAGTCAATAGTAAATTCAACTTCCCAATCAAGTATAATACCAGACAACTCATCATGAAAAAAATTAAGGTACTCATTTACCACTGGCACATCATTAATCTGAACAGTTCCTTTATTTTCAACAATATGTTCAAGGTAACATTCATTTCCATCTTTTACTACTTTCTCAGCTTCCTGATATGTTATCAAAATAAAGGGTTCATTCTTGTACAAAAACTATAAATCTTTCAAAAAATAAACCTCTTTAGCTCTGTATTCAATCTTAGCATGATAAACAGAAATCCAATCCATGCCCAGAAAAACATCAAATTCTACTAGAGGCAAAACAATTAGGTTTGCAGGTAGATTCTTTCGACACACAAGGACATGAATGTTTTTATGTTTTCTTTTCATCTCAACATTTCCTCCATGTGTTTTTACCGTAAGTTCTGTATTTATATCTTGATATGGAATTCCAAATTTACTAGAAAACTTCTCAGAAATGAAAGAGTGTGTAGACAATGAATCAAACAACACATTGACATAATCTGAACAAACAAACAATATACCTGATACTACTTCATTTGATTACCCAACATCTACTGGAGCAGTTTCAAAGGATTTCACCACCCCCTTCTTCTTGTAGTCTGGATGCTTTCCCACAGTTGAGTTCTTCTATGGACACTCATTTGCATAATGACCCATTTCATTACACTTAAAACATCTTACCGATGGCTTTTCATTGCTTGCTTGATCGTCTTACTTACAGTTATGAGCAATATGAACAGACTTACCACACCAAAAGCACTTTCCAGACTTTGGTAAACATTCTCTAGGATGATTTTTACCACACTTCTCACAAGATGGATATTTATGTTTCTGACCTCCAGGATTCTTTGATGAATTCTTCCCCTTTTCCATCCAACTGCACCTCTTATTCTATTGTTTTTTAAAGAACACCTGATCATCTGCAAACTCCATTTCCACCTTCTCCGCACATCAAACAAGTTTTTCATAACTTTTGAACTCACGAGTGGATAACTCTCTTCAATATCATGGATTCAGTCCTAAGTAAAATCAATTTATCTTACTATCAATATCTCAGATGAAATTTGGTGCATACCTTGCTAGTCGAGTGAACTTTGCTTCATAAGTATCCACTCAGTCATCCTCCTGCCTCAATTATAGGAATTTTTTTCCATCCTAACATGAACCACATTAGGAAAATATTTCTCAAGAAACATGTCTTTGAATTCATCCCAATCAAGAGCATCAATCTCCTCACTATCCCTGATATTTTTCACCATTGGCCACCACTAATCAGTTTCACCTTCAAAATGGTAAACAGCGAGACTAACCTTTTGATGTTCTGAACAACCCATGACATCGAAAATCTTCTTCAGTGCTTTAATCCACCCTTCTGCTAGCACCAGGTCAGATGATCCTTTGAATGATGGGGGATGTTGCCTCATGAAATGTTCCACTACTGACATGTTCCTCTGTGGTGGATCTGGCTGATCTCGTGCATGGATACCACCACCATTTATAACCTAAGTCAACTATTCCATCACTGCAACAAACTGTTCAGTTCCGATTCTGAATATCTCAGGTTACTGATTTGGAAGGTTGTCTTCCTCCTGATGTCGTCCCAACATAGCTGCCCTGTTTCCTCTACGGAAAACCATTCTGAACACAGAAATATCTTAGGTGAAGCAACATGGTAATCTATAAATGCTATATCATTTCAATATTACCATTAATTAATTTATGGACATTTATTTAAAAATATCCTAACTCATAAAGTTATCTAAACCGATCTCTGATACCAACTATAAGGACCCGGCCTTAAAACATACATAATATTGAATTAAGTTAATAATTCACATTGAGTATCTTTTCAGATTTAGTGTTTTAGAGAATTAGTACATAACTATTACATCTCAAAAGATTACAAAGTAGACACTTCTACCTAGTGTCCATTTTTTTCATAAACTAAAAACTCTTGAAAAAAAGAGTCATGTCTAGTACCATGTTTAAGACAGCATGACTTTTCCATGATCCCATCCTTGACCATATTCCACATTATGTCCTGTGAAAAACATTTCAAAAACTTGGGATGAGCATAAAAATCTCAGTAAGGGATACACAAAGAAATAAAACTGTTAGTTTTTTAAAAACACCAGGTAAACCATGAATACTTTATCATAAGTAATACTTTTCACCTTTATGAAGTAGTAAATACTCTTAACTAAATAAAAGATCATTACTTACCCTTTTGTAACCAAAAGATTACCATAAAACCCATATAAATAACACATAACATATAAAGGTAACTTGGGACTTAAACATACTTAAATGGAATAACCATACGGTCGACTTCCACACATATCACTAAATGGAATAGCCATACGGCTGACTTCCATACCCAATGCATTGGAGGTTATAATGTAACCACCCATCCTGGTATTCATGGTACCACCGGTCATTTGGTTTATCACGTAACCACCCGTAAAATGTCCAAGTACCATTATAAAATCATAAGACATAAAACAATTACAAAGGAAAGAAAACATTTCCACATTTCAATCACAATAGATCACTTAAATATATTGACATAATAAATACATTATCAAAACCATTTTCAATACCAAAATAAATAAAAGAATATATGGTATTTATTTTCCTTAAAAAATCATAAAGGCTTGTTAAGGAAGCCAAAGAACAAATAATACTCGCAGCGGTGGAAAGGACGTTGTCACCGCTTACGTTAAAAGAAGCATTAATTTTTTTTATTTAGTAAAACGCTTCATAGAAAAATATTCCTTTGAAAATTCAAGGGTGTTTATACATCGTATAAAATAAAGTCGTGTATTAAAACAAAATATGCCTCAATGAAAGGAGATTGAGATGAAGTCTCTTACCTCGTGTCTGAATTGACTTGATCGTTCTTTAATATCCAAAATAATAAACTAAAGTTAATTTCTACTGGATTAAGAAACTTTTTCAAGTTTATTATTCCTTTTATATCACTTATTACCATGTTATAAACATTATGTAATCATTTAAGTTAATAATGTTCGTTTTGTCGATATTTGGTACATGAGTCAAAAATGGACTTCTTATAATCACATGTTGTTCATATGGTCAAAGGTTCATTATATCCATAATGATATTAATGATTTGAATATCATATATATCATATATATCCATAATATACATGTATTTATAATAGTACATAACATTTAGAGGTAAGAAATGAAATGCACCGTTCATGGAGATGGTAAGCCGTACGTACGCATGAACGCTACTTCCATTTCTATTTCATATTTAATGGAATTAAAACATAATGATACATAGTAGTATTATAATCCCAGTATTGTATCCTATATAATATCATTAAATCTATCCTTCATACGTACCACATATGGTGTGAACGAGTCATATCACTTTGAGGGGGCGGTAGTCCGCACTTCCTCAAATGAAATTATCAAATTTACCCATAATGGAAACCATAAAGCCATGATATAAATGGAAATTACAGAAGAATAAAGAAAAAATAAAAATAATATATATCATATATAAATATAGTTCCATCATAATGGCCTCCATGAGAGGAGGTTGGAGATATTTGAACAAACATCATTTCGTGAGGCGTTAGTTTGCCATCCACCGAAACATTATGTTCTCCATCCATTAGATGGAGGTGTGTGTAAGTGTTGTTAGAATACTTCTCATAAAAAAATAATAGTATATTAAGGATACAGGTTTTGTTACAAAATAAAGTAATAAAACGATTTTAGGGGTTGGATAAGTAAAATAAAAGAAAACAATTTAAGAGAAACGGTTACCTTTAATTTGGGTAACTCCCTTTGTTTGAACCAAAGGACTTCTTGAAGTGCCTTATGCCTAAGGTAAGGATTCTAGGTGGAAGAGAGGGATGTAGGGAGATTAATTGGGCAGAGTTTTGATGAGAAAAAAGGCTTGAGAGGTGTGAGGAATTGGTTAGAAATGGTCACCTTTTATAAGGGGGAGGAGGGGATCTTTAGGAAAGTGTGATAATATTATTTTATTATATAATGATATTCGGTTTCTATAGGTCCAAAAATCATTAAAGTAGAATATAAGATGACTAATATTTGAAATAAAATAATCCAATCAGAATTGTACATGTTTTGGATAATATTTTAATCATTATAATCTTATTTAGTTAAATCATTTATTAATGAGGTAAACACTGCATCATTATTGTGTCATAAATAATTTAAGTTATTTGATGTCTAAAAATTATAAACAAAATACCATGATGTAGGAAATATTTTTACCTTTCTAATGAATATTTATAGTCGAAAATATTATTTATATAACACCATATAAAAATTAATTCACAAAAATATTTTTGTTTATGTCATTTTTGCCTTTACAATAAATTAATTAATCTAAAGTGTCATTATCTTTCATAAGTGGCTCCATGGGGTCCCAAAATTGACCCAAAGATGCCAATGGTCGGTCATTACTCAGCCAATAAGGTTAGTACATGTGTTAAGGTAATTTTGAATTATTACAATATTCTCTTATCCTTGAATTACCCTATTTACCTTTAACCGCAGTAAATAAAAGTCAAAAGTTACTATTCACCAAAAATTATTTTCATCTATTGAACCACGTTTTACTTCTTGATAATAACCATTTATGTCGGATTTTTGAAATTCAATTCATAGAAGCATTAAAATTTTATTTAAATGAAAAAGTCAATTTTTTTAACTACTACTAAGTGGTTTCACTATTCATCAAAAATTGAAGTTTTTCAGAAAAATACCAAAAATTCAGCCTAAGCTATATTTGATATTCCAAATTCAAATATTATGTCTATTTTTCAAATTCAAAACATATAAGTGGCATTAATTAATTTTAAAATTAATTCCCATTATCAAAAAAATAGCGTGTTTTTAAGAAACAATAACTATCAAAAGATTGATACTTGTTTATGTCCAATTTCAAAGTAAAATTAATTCCAATGACCAACATTGGATTAAATTGTAAAAATATATTTTAATTAAACTTTAAAACCAATTAAAAATATAACTAACTTTATAAATAAATTAGATTAAAATGCAGTTTTGAATTAAAATACAATATTTTCACTATTCATTAAAAATGAACTTTATTGGAAAAATTCCAAAAATTTACACAAAGTAAATTTTGATGTCCCCATTCTAAAGAAGGATTTTATTTGATCAATTAGAATGTATTAAAGTGAAAAAAACTATATTTAAAGAGGGTTATCCATTAAAAGGCGGTAAATCAACCTTTTAATGTAAATTATGCTTAAAATTAGATTCATTCACATTTTAAGCCTCTAACTTTTATTTGATAAATGTAAATACATTTAACAAACATGTATAATCATATTTTAGTTAGTTTTGTTCATTCCCGCCAATAAAACAGCTAGGATTTAACTACCATTTAAAATAATATTATATTATTAGTGTGCAAAGTAAGATTTCAAAGAAACCTGTTGTTGCGTATCGAGTACGCTATCGGACATAGAAACCCCTTTAAAGTAAAATTAATATTTAATTAAAAAATATTAATAAATATTAAATATGTATTATTCTTTATTTACCTAGTATGTTACATAAATTTTTTATATCTTGGTCTAAATGTTTAAAAACAATGATATAATTCTAGAAAAGTGTTATGTGAGACATATAATTTTAAAACATCTGAGTGACCCTGATTTTTATTAAATAATCTGAAAAAAAATATTTGAAAATTTTAAAACAAATTTTTTCCAAAACATCAAAAGTATTTCAAAGAAGACAATATTTTAATAGTAAAAATATATATCATGCTTGATGATCCCCCTCATCTAAAACTATTCTTAAATCATTGTGCACCTCATAGTGTTGTACTTATGTGAAATATTTAAAAATTATTTGATGATATTTTCCCTATTATGAAATATAAGAAAGTTGGGATATTAAATTTTGATCATAGACAATCTATAATCCATGGAAATTTCAAGGTATAAAGGAGGTGTCTGAGATATTATATAGTTAAGTTTTAAGAAATTTAAAAGGTTGAAAAAGGTTTTAAAAATCATTTGATCGTGACTTTTTAATAATTATTTCAAGAAAGTCATCTGGAATGGATAGAAAGGGTGCGCAAAATCTCATTATCTCCATCTTGATAACTATTCTTTGATCTATGCATGAAAAAAATATGATTTAAATTTATAAACTACTTAATTTATTACTTACTAACATTACCATAGAATAAATATTTTCTTAATTATACTTACATGGCTATTTTTTTCATTTATTACAACTAAAAGACAATTATAATAGGAAATCATAAGAAACTAGCCTATGAAAAACTTATCCTTTAAAATAATATCACAAATTCCAACTATGTTACCTTATGTTTTACTCACTATTTCCTCCTCTTATAAATCTAAAACAAAGAAGCCGAGAAATTCTCTAGAATTACTAAATTTGAAAATCAATAATCAAGAAAATTTAGATCACCTAATCTCTCTAAAAAACAACTTAACCTTTATCTCAAAAATTATTGAACCACATTAATCATCAAAATCTTTATAAATTTGAAAATCCAAAAGTTTTGATTGCCTTAATCACATGTTCCTTAAAAAATTAACTCAACCCTTTATCCATAAAATAATATTAACCACTTAGATATAAAATCACAAACTATCCAATGTATATCTCAATCCAAAAAATGCATTAAACTTCTTAAAAATAACTTTAATCCCCTTGTCACTAAATTACCTTTTAATCTCAATATTATCTATATTACTTAATTTATTTTCCCAAAATCAAAGATCCCTTTGTCCCAATAACCATAGTTACCTCAACGTCAAATCATATACCAAACTTAAGGATTATCTATACCCTAATCATGTATTCTTTATAAACCCAATAAAAATCTCGCAAAATATCATTAATCACCTTAAAATACAATTTCAAAAAGCTCAAAAAGGTATATATGTCTTTTAAACTATGATCACCATTAAACTTATTAATCCATTATGGTATATATAACTCTTAAATTATTCTCAACCATTAGAATAATAAGATATAAATTTATCTAAACCCAGAATCGATGCCAACAATAAAGAATCTAACTTAACTATATCATAATTACATTATTTATAGAAAATGTTTCTACACTTAAAAACCCAAAAGATTTCAGTTTTAGAGTTTCATAAAATTAGGAAAATCCATTATATAACAAAACCCATACTTTTCTGACCAAATGGACATTTTTCACACTAATATAAACTCTTTAAATGATAAACCTTCTTTATTCAAGGCTAAAACCTCATAATTGAAACTTGACTTCATAATATTTCTTACTCATCCTTAATCCCTATAAGAAAATAATTTTAAAACATGGGATGAGAACATAAATCTCAGTAAGGGGTATAAAAAAATAAAAAACTCATTAGGCCATTGAAATTCCAGAAAAAAATGTGTAAAAGTAAATGTTTTAAATATATAACTTTGAGCTCATATAAAGCATTATTTGAAACATATAAATATATTATTTTCTCAAAATGGTTTCATAAGGAAAAATAATAATCAAGCATAAGGAAATGAAATTATTCTAAAAGTTCCTTGAGAAAACATGAAAACTTTAAATCATTATAAGTTCATAAAATTTCCATAAAATACAAACCTTTACCTTGTACAAATCAAAAAATTACCTTTCTAAATAAAATAAGCTTCTTGTTTCATGAATCTAGATATTTTCATTTAAAATTCATAAGAAAGTATAGAAAAACTATGAAGTCATCATGTAAAATCATATTTGTTATCACCCTTAAAATGGAATAACATAACTAGTTATTTCCAATTTTATTCATAATAGAATAACATGACTAGTTAATTCTACAATAACTCATAATGTAATAACATAACCAATTAATTTCACCATCATTAGTAATAGAATAACAGAACCATTTAATTCAAACATCATTTGTAATGGAATAACTTACCCAGTTAATTTCAATATCATTTCTATAGAGAATAAATCAATACCCAATGAATTGTAGAACTATATAAAGGGATCACCTGTCATCACACAAAATTACCAATTACCATAATTTAAACAAAACATTTAAAATCTTTCACTTTTCATTATAAAAATATTAAAACATATTTTTCAACATATGAATAAAAACCTTTAAACTGACCCATAAAGAAAGGTTAACTTTTAAAGAACACATGAAACATTAGTTAAGATAATTTATAAGATAAATTATTGGAACATACATGAAAGATCATGGTATAAGATACTTTAAAATTAAAATGTTCATGTTTTTATGAAAACAACCCCATTACGTTTTTAATAATTTTTATTTCAAATGGATTAATTTATAAAATAATGAGGATACAAATTAATTTAGATAACCAAGAAACGTTAGAAAGGAATATTCATAAATAAAACTAAAGAACATGATAGGAAAATGTGTTCATGATAAATATATCAAAAAAATATTTATTTCACAGCATTATAAATAAAGTCAAAGATAATATAAAATGAACTATGTATAAAATGTTCAAAAGAAATTTATTTTATTATTTTGTAAATAAATTCATGTCTAATAGTAAATGACCTTAATAAATCATAGAATTTTATATAAATACATTTATAAAATAAAATAAAAAATATGAAAAAGGATAATAAATATTCTTAATTAAAAAGAAGAGATCAGATTGCTTTCCCTTACAAACATGATTTCAGTAAAATTATGAACTAATGGGAAGTGAAATGGTAAGAAAACATGTAAACCCCAGAAATAAATAAATGAGAATAAAATGTATAGGTTTTTAGAGAGATAATATATAATTTTCTCTAATAAAAACTTATACATAGATAACATGGATTTCTAGGTGATATTGGAAAAAGAAACCCTTATGGAAATGGTAGATTTCGAATAAAAACCCCTTGAAAGAGAGAAACATATATGTATTTTTAAATACCTTTAATTTTATGAAAAAATGTTATAATATTCATCCATGTTTATTATATAAACTATAAAAATTAATGTTCTAAATATAAATAATATCTCAATAAATGGAAATTTAAATGAGAAAACCCTTACAAAGATCATAACATTTGAAGTAAGAATCTATCAAGGAAAAAAATTGGAAATAAATGTAAATTTTGTATATAAAAATCGTAAATAAAACAAAAAATAATTAGATGTTATAATTCACATAATATTAGAATACCATATTCAATAATAAAAGTATGTAACTCAGTGAAAGGAAATTGAGTTAATAATCCCCTTATTTATAGTCCTGAAGAAAAACTGTGTGTTTAATATCACATTACTGAAAAAAACATAAACACTTCATCTTATAATAAAAAGCCAAGGTATGGTTATTTATATTATCTTATAAGGAGTGTAGTAAGGGGATATATGGGAAACTAAACCTTATATGTTTGGGAAAAGGATATAAAAAGTGCCCCTTTTATAAACAAATCACAGTGACACTTATCTAATTAAATATTGTATAGAATTAAAATATTACTAAGTTGTGTGAAGGAATGGTTTGCGCCCCTTGGGAAAATTTATCACTCATAAGACTCATTTGATATGATTAACATAGTTTTTCAATAAAATATTTCATTCTTATATTATGTTGGACTATAATGCTTTGTATAAATATCATCTTGAAAAATCTAAAAAAAATTGCCTACATACATGGATAGGGTCAGAAACAACAATCCTTCTCATGTTATGAATAGAAGGATCCTTATAAGATATTATTTTAAAAAATATATTCCATATGATTCTAGATTTTTTTACTTGAGTGTAAATATTATACAGAAACATTTTATGTAACTTTCACTAACATGGGTCATGGGTTTAAATTTGACAACTTTCATTTATTATGATAATAAATTTTATCTTCTATTTTGATCTATAAGATAATGTATCATTGATATTTTCACATTTTTTTAATCCTTTTAGTTTTACTTGTAATAATAATATTTAAAACTACCCATTTCGTTACTTACTCTAGTAAGATATATGGATTCCTATTTAGGTAATGTAAGCACATATTTATCCAACATAAATCCTATTTTAAAAGTGTTAACTTATAGAAATGTAAAGATAAGTTCTCTAATTATTACTTATAGAAATGATACATATTTAAGGAAACCCGTAATTTGTCTAAATATTATAATCAAGAATTTTCAACCTGTAATATATCTAGAGGTTGGGTTAAAAACAAATGTAAGTTAAGAAGATGAAGTATCACGTATCGGAAACAATAGAAGTGGTGGAATTTGAATATGATAAAATTTGAAGAATTATGATATAACATGAGCTAAAGTTAAGGTTAAATATTGAATTAAACAAGATTATGAATACAATAGACTTGAATCATGGGATGAAGCAAATGATCCATGTGATAAAATATAGATAAATCACTATAGATTCAAAGTTAAAGATAAGAAAACTATTAATGAAGTTAAAGATAACTAAAATATTAAAAATGAAAAAAATTCCCTAAATATATAATAATTTATAAGATGAAACATAATATATTTACTTGATACATAATATAATTACATTCTCTAACATCATTAAACCATTAATACATAATAAAATATTCACCTTCTAATCAAAATGTAAGATAATTTACTTTACAAAAAATCCATATTCTAATATGTAATATATTTTTTATTCAATTTGAAAGATATTCCAATGATTTTTTTGATATATAATATATATATATTCTTCTTCAAATGTAATGTGGATGTTTTTTAAAATATATGAATTTCCAACTTCAGCACAACATGCGTAACATATTTTTAGATTCCCCATAATTCGTAATATAAATGCCTTAGATTTTTTCTTGAAAATTCCTATATGTAATATAATCTGATCAATGGGTAATATAATTCTGTTATTTTATATATTTTTGAAGGAAACATAATTTATTTTAAACAATAGAAACACAATACATAATATATTCAAGTAATGTGTAAGTTTTTCTCCTTTGAAAAAAACTTAGTATAGAAGATACATAATTTTTTTATACTTGGTCTGGAATATAAATACTTCATATGTTTTTTCTTTACTTAGATTTTGTAAACCTAAAATAATGATAAATAAATAATATATTTCAATAAAAATTTAAGGTTTTATACTTCATGAAAATTCCAATTATAAAATTTCTTATCTGAAATAACATTTCTTTCTACTTGAAGATATAAAAAATCAATATAATTATAATTAAAAAATAGAAAAAACAACCAATAACTTTAAAAACTAAAATAACTTTAATATATTAAAAAACAGGTACATTTAAACTTTGTCTAAAATTTAGGAAATAACATTGAGAAAAAACTCATGTCAACATTGATAAAATTATTTCCAAAATGAATATCCAAATATAATTATCATAAACACCCAAAAATATTTAAATAATTCCCAAAAGTAAAAAAAAAAATTAATAAACAAATTAATATAATATCTAATCATATAATTTATCTTCTATTTAGGTATCTCGTAATAGTTATATTTATTGGCTAGTTTATTTAATTTATAATGAATAACCCCAACAGCTAAATTTCCCGTATAAATAACCACACCTTCAAATTTTTTATTTCATTTCAAATTGTATTCCATGTTTGTGATAATTTTCCTTATCCCAATAATTACCTTTGGTAAATTCACCCACATGGGAGATCATGATGATTCATTCTTTAACCTTATTATTATTTTTTTATATTTATTATTTTTGTCCCATTGTACTTGTACTCATTATATTTAATTTTATATTTTCATAGTCATATTCCAATTATCTTGTGTGATATTAGAATTAGTTGTTACATTTTATGGAATTTTAAAGATAAACATTTCATTTTTATGAAAATATATTACATTTCAAAACTTGGGTTGTTAGAACACCCATCAAGACCATGTCTGAACTAAGTATTTCCTACAAAAACACATCATGAGTGGGAAAGGGCCTATGAAAGGGTAAGTATGAAAATTATTAATAGGATACCCTAAAACCACAAAGGAAAGGAAAAAAAGTTATATAAAAACTTTAGTATGAATAAGTAACTAGGAGTAAGATAATGAAAAGAATCTAAATATTCTCTATGACTAGAATTATTAGGAACACAGAAAATTTTCAATCATCACAACTCCAACCATTTGAGGTTCACATCTCACATGAAACTAAAGATGAATTGAGTTTCAAAACATCCACAAAGTTTGAAGTCGATATCCCAGTTTTATGATACACCCTGAAGGTATCCCTAGGGTGTCTAAGGAGTAACAAGACTTGAAGAGTCTGATCTGATCATCCTTTCTTCCACACCACTATTATGATCTAAATAAGAGAACTTGATCCTCATCGAGGTCCGTGCATCATTTGAGGGAGTATCACACTTTATTATTCACTATATCACACCTCCATTCTATAAACCCAAAGGGTAATTTATGACTTTCCTAATAATAGATCATGGTCAAGGGGTTATTGACCCCTACTATCATAGCCACCCATGAATGATTAAATGAGAGAGATGAAAAGACATAAGAAAATGTCCCACTCTTCAAAACCCATTCATATGAGAATTATAATGTAGCCTTGAGAAAATGAATTACCTAACTAGAATCCTTTACACATCACTAGATCAAAAATGAGATCCCATGCCCCTTCAAATGGCACACAACTGGTGAGGGTGGCACACATAAATCGAATAAAGTGCACAAAAGATAATATCACATAGAATATGAGATCTCACAAAATATGATATCCCATAGCAGATGCATGAGATATATTATACCCCTAAATGCTCTAATAGTCATGCATTAACCACATCATTGGACCTAAAATGATAAATACAAATTCTACATATTCTTCCACATAGATGACCTTGGATATCCAAACATACCACACTATTGTGATATACATTTAAAATACTCATGATAGGCTATTTATTTTCCTAAAATATACATTTGGTAAAGAGATAGTGTAAAATTGCCCCATAATGGTAGAGTGGGTCATGTAGTGGGCTCTAGGTGAACCACACAGTGTGTTGATAGAGGTGGGGTGCACCCAAATGGGCACTTTATTCCCCACACCCAAGGTTCTCATGTGTGCCTGTGTCTAACATCACTTATCTGAACTATTTTTGGCAGACCCAACTCGAGTTGGTCGAGCCTACATTTCTACCATGTGGTAGGTGTGCTATCATATAATACCAAAGGGATCATATGGATGGGGTAGGGATAAACGATATATTCATCCCTGGGTCCCAACCTATGCGATGTTTCACGACCATCGAGGTCATATTCATTACCCCATCCTCCATAATTCCCCCCACGCATGACATTATAGCCCGAATGGTCGTTGTCACATTGCTCATGCCACTATCTGCCTTCTATGGTCATCATCCATTAGTTTCCTAGACCAACTTTCATTACTTCATCAATACCCTATAATGTTTCTTCCATCTGAGCTACTCATTCTGCCTCCTCATGTCAACCCTCCTCATACTAGCCCCTGATCAACCTTCTCCGCCATATCTCTTCACTTCTATTAGACATGTTTCGGGTCGATGTCCATTCATTCACACATGATAAGGATATGGAGGAGGGAGATAATGATAAGAGATGATAGAGGAGAGAGGATTGAGTAGTGATCACCTCACTGTTCTTCGATCTCTATCAAAATAATCTTCAAAATTCATGAAAAAGGTTAAGGATAATTAATCCTACATTAAAAATCTCATGGTTTGAGGATTGAAAATCCAAGAATTGGGTTTCAAGAATCTAAATTTGGATTCATAAAGAATAAATTAATAATATAGCTCATATCAAATCTCAAAGAACAAAGGTTTTAATATTATAAATTTAAATATGAAATTCATGAAGAACATAGCGATGAAAATAAAAAAATACCTATAGCGAATGAATATTTTTATTGCTTAAATCAATTATTATATCCACTTGATCTTCTCATCAATGTCACAAAATATATGGTCATGTTCCTCTGATCTAGGGTTGTTTCCACCAAAGTTGGATCCATCTCCCTTATTCTCAGCCTAGGTTTTTGTCAATCAATGTGGCTAACCCCATAGTAAGTCAATAATTGGGGATTAAATAGAGTAATTTTAACTATAATTAGAATAATTTAATTAAATTTATTAATTAAATTAACTTAATTTAGCAGCATCTAATCACAATGGATCGAACCTGAAAAATATGATGAAAACCAAAACTATAATGATCCTAGGGTAAAACCCCCCTCCCAAACACAACCAATACCTCATATTTCTCATCCAAGACTTCATTTAGGATGGAAACCATAATTTTAAAGAATTCATATGTGGTCTAAAAATAATATTTTATAATTAATATATTATTATTGAGGACGTTTCATGCCCACATGCCATGAACTATCTCAAGTTAGCTTAACCTATCACCTGACCCATCATTCAACAAGGCTCAAAGGTCATTCTTGATCCTCACAAGCTAGAAAGTAGCGCTTGAGAATTAATAAAACACCCTTAGGAATGATTTCTCCCAAATAATAATAGTAAAAATACAAGAAAAATCTACTAAGAATCTAGTATTACTATTCAATAAGTCAAACATCTATGAAAAATAAATAAACAGTTTCAATATAATAAACTATCCAAATAATAAATAGAGAAAATAAAAATCAAAGACACATATAAATATCAAATAAAAGTTGAAATATACCTAATAAAAAACCCAATATATAAGAAAGATAGAGTGGATAATACATCCATGATATAATAAATAGAAGAAAAACTCAAATGCTGAGAAGAAATCACCATCTCCTCATGAATCATGGTTTCTATATGACATCACTGACAAGATTTTATCATGAGTATCTTGATAAATAGGATCCCATATGAGGGTATTTCAAGAGACACTAACCTAAATAGAACCTGAAATGTTTATAAGTTTGAGAAAAAAGGCTAGTAGTTAACCTCCCCACACCCCATGCATAATCTTTAAAAGTAAAATCCTTTAACACAAGTTTGAAATAAATTTCATAAATATAATACCTTTTTATAATTTCAATTAAAATAACTCACATTTATAATCTTAACTTTCCCTTTTTTTAAACTACACTTTGTTCTTTAAATAAATTCATAGGTTCCAGGAAGATCACTTAAAAACCCTGCTAGAAAAAAGTAAAAAAATATTCCTTTATTCCCATGGAAATTACACAATACAGTTTAAATCATTTCTTTACCAACTCTCTTGAAAATGAATTTATAATGTGGATTTAAAGATATGGAAAAGTTATAAAACGTAAAATATAAATTCCACACATACTAGATGAAAATTACTATTGTGTGAAAGGAAAGTAACTAGTAAAAGCCGAAACTCAAATGAGTAAATTAATTACTAAAAAAGTAAAAATAACATTCATAATGATATGAACATAAATAGATATGAACGGTAAGTAAACCATACATAAGGATTATTTAAAAGTGAATAATATCATGGGATTGGCCCCAAGGAACTAAATTCCAGGAATCCTAGTACCCCACACTATATTTTTTATCAAAATAATCATAAAAGATCATGTACAATCGCTAAGGAGAGTAATATCAATGTCTATAAAAAGTATCTACCCCAAAAATTGACCCCTTAATGCATATTATGGAAATTTTTAGTTGTTTTTGTAATGTATTCTAAGGATAATCATAGTGTTCCACGCCTAGTATCACTTTTCTTAGAATTTATTACCTAGGTTCTTGGGTTCCCATGATAAAAAAAATTAGTGGGTGAGAAAATAAGACATAGGAAATCACATGAAATTAAAAATATATATATAATACCCCTAATCTCTTCTCCAATCCATTAGAAACTAAAATATCCCCTTTTTAATCAAAACATGCCATGCTCGGAATAGTAAAAACCAAGGGCTCAATGAAAATTTATTTCATGTGATAATCAAGCCTTAAAATATGTTTGAGAACTCAAAACATGAAATCCATTTAATGTTTTTCGAAACAAGCCTTGAATATTTAAACCAATGTTCAAGACATGGATGTCCATTTTTCAAAAAACAGCTATTATTTAACACTTTGAAGGAAACACTTTTAAAACCAAAATGAAACTAAATTCCTATAATGAACACATATAACACACTTAACATGAAACCCAACATTATTAAAATATTACTACATGATATAAGGACCAAATAAAAAAGTAAAAAAATAATAAAATAGTATTAAGAGTACACCCAATCTCCATAGGAATCAAATACCTTTATAAAAGTCTTCATTTAATTAGGAAACTAAGTAGAATTATTAATTTATTAATTTTATAAACCATGATAAATTCATAAGGCATCATTAAATTCTTTTTAAAACTTTATTTTTCATGAATAAATCATTGAGGAATTTTATTAAACATATATAGGGCTTTAAAAATCAATTATAACATTAAAATACCTAACTTTCATTGAAATTATCATTTTCGAAAGACTTAAAAATTTCCAAGCAAGGTAAATCACCACATAGTCATAAAAACAAGTTAAATACCATGGATTTTAAAAAAAATAAAGGATTTTAAAAAATTAATCGATCATGGTTTTTAAATTTTAAAGTATCGTGTATGGATAAACCAACCTCAAACCAAGATAAGCATGTCGCCTTTAAAGAATATTACTCTAATGGGTCTCAAGAAAATCTTCACAAGACATTGGAACCAAGAAAGATAATATTAGACAAACCCCAATACCTGGTCTTTATCCTCCATATCCTCCCTAGGTAAGATAAGAAATAAACTAGAAGAATATGGAAGGTAAGGAGATGGACAAAGAAAGAGTTACCTAAGTTTGAAGAATAAACCCAGAATCGAAGAAGGATCCAAAGATTCTATGGAGAAGGATGGATCCACACTTAGGGCTCCTCATAGCTTTATATCATAATAAAATTGAGAAAATGGCTTAATAGGGAAAAAAAATAGGGAGATATATTTTAGGAAAATGACACTTTTTTAAAACCAGGGCAAGTCGCACGGTTTGGTAGTACGGTTTACTGAACCATGAACTAGTCGTGAACCCATCACTAGAAAAAAAATGTGAAGATACACAGTTTGGAAACATGATTAGTAAAACCATGAACCTACTATTTAAAATGACACTAATAAGGAATTATATGTTTTTCATGGATATACACAATGTTAATACTAATCGTGTACCTAGCACTAGAACCTTAAAATATTAAAATCCAAGGTAATTTTACCTGAAACTCAACGTAAAATATAAAAACAAATAAATAAATAAAATAATGTTGAGGTAAAAGTTCAGGGTAAGTAAATTATCCACACCATAACACTTTATTCTTCCCAAAAGTCTTCCAAGATTTAAGAACTATTAAACCCAAAAATGATTAACAAGGGAGGAGGGACTCCATAAGGCATATCTTTTTAAAACATCAAGGACTGAGGTAAATACCAATAAAAACACCTCTCCAAATCAAAAAACAACACATAACACTTCCATTCCTTATCCACCCCACTATAATACTATTATAAAAATGAAAGGGGGAATCTAAATTGAGACCTAAGATAGGTATCCTCACCATTTAAAGACTTTCCTAGTATAGGGGATCAAAGAAAACCTCACAAGGCACTAATAAAGCCTAAAATAAGAAGGTATAATGAAGAAACAAAATAAATAGTATAGCCATATCAATACAAAAACAATCATCATATCCTCTAAATAGACATAGATATTAAACATACCAAGAGACAATATAATGTGATAGATATAAAAATTAAATAAGAAACAAGTAAAGGATCTCTTGAATAGGCTCCACCATCCTTCCATCAAAATAATAGCCACAACACCTCAAATAATAGAACTCATGAATGAGAGGGATTAGAATACCAAAGATCACACTAATTTTTTTTAAGGTTGATACCTCATAGGAGGAAAATGAGGGGATGTGAAGGTTCTCCCATGGAAATCCCAACTATCTATATTGGGTTCATCCTACCTTCACTTCTCACAAGATAGAAAACTCTTACCAAAAGAAGATTCAAGGGAACCACTCATTCCTAGTTACCTTGTTGAAGTTAATACCACAATAATATCTTGTTGACTATATCCTCCAGACATAATTAGACTAGATTAATCCACTTTTTAACTAAGAAATCGGTGAGGACCATGAGACATAATAAAGATCTAAGTGAAAAACTCTCATGTAAGGCTCAACACCAAGAAAGTTTTCACTCCTCCACTCCCACTATATTCTAGGTAGGGTTAATAACTTTATAGGATCACTTTCAATCACTGGGATACACTAATATAGGGAACACCACATGACACAGACTACCCACAACCCACCTAGACTTTCCTCGTAGTCATGCTAGTTAATAAGGTAACACAAATTAAATCAAAAAACCACAAAACTCATCTCATACCAAAAAGAGATCCCACAAATTAAAAATGAAACACAAGTTGGAAAGTTGTCCCTACCACCCAAGGAATTAAAACACTAAGTATGATTAAAAGGACCATTTCAAATCATTTCAAGATCATGTGATTCTTTCTAAAACAATGTTTTAAATTCACCATTTTATCATAAAAATCACTAACACAATCCAAGATTTCAAACTAATTTCAAAATTATAAGATTACATTTGATAATAATCTTGAAATTTCCAAAGTAACTCTTCGAAATTAATTTTAAAATCCAAACATCAATCTTGTCTCAATTTAATATAGAATATTGTCTTTTAATTTAAAAACTCCCATTAAAAATACTTTAAAACATCATGATTCATTTATTGAAACCATTTCAAAATAAAAAACACCTATTTTGTCTCAAATAATTTTTGAAGGCTCTATTATTACTTTAAAACATAACATTTTCTATTAAAACCAATTTATTTGACATAATTCATGAATAAATTCTAACCAAATAACATAAAAATTTCATAATAACTCTCATTAGTTCTCTTAATTAGTAAAAAATCATAACCAAAAGAGACCCAGAAGAAAAGTGATCCAGAATAAGAATTGAATAGTGGTTAGTGGTTGTTCATGGTGATGCATTCCGACTATATGGCATATAAAAATCACTTTTTTCATAGGATAGATATATTATATGTGGTAACCTATGGTTTTATCCTAGTGATGAGTGCACAAAAATTAATTATTGTTTTTTATTTAGATAAAAGAGGGGTTTTGTTTTTAATTTTTTATTTTTAAAACAAGAAATTAATTAAAATTAGAGTTTTAAAATAGTTTATGATAAATATGATTGGATCAAGGTCTGGTTTCTACTTAAAATGATATCTTAGTCCCAAAAATGATTTATTTCCCCTCTTGTTATTTGATAAGTGAAAGATATTCAATAGATTCATCAAAAACCTTAATATGAATGGTATTGTGAATATTGACCTAATAATGATTACTTTTTGGTTATACTCCCATCCTATGTGTAAGAAAAGTTAGCTATCCATTCCTAAATTACCTAAGAATAACATAATTTTCTATTGGTGTTCCTAGGAAATCCAAAATACATTCACTTCCCTCACACATGTGAAATGGATTACTAGATACTCACCTCCTAACATAACCTTATCCTTTGAGAAAAGTTACTCTAGGAGGAGGGAGACTATAGATTATCAACCTAATCAGTAATAGTGTAATATTTTGAAGCCTTAAAAACAATTGCATTTAAATAATTAAATAGTCACTGAGAACTGAAATCAATTAACATAAAAAGCGATTTTATTCCTTAAAGTATGAGGACTCAAGCATTACAAGTGATAACCTTCAATTCCCCAATGACTCCTAGTTTACCCATCTATGTGAAGGGTACCTAGGATTATAGGATAATAATAATTCATTAAAAACATAAAATAAAAAATAAAATTAGCAAAAAAAATCCTCCAGCCGATCACACCAGTAGGTCCGGGGCCAAAAGTATCTCTTCTCAAATATGAACTATTCTCCTTTTATAGATGAATAATTTCCTACTTTTAATCTACTATTAAAACCTATAAAATATCCTTATTTCAAAGAATTACCCCATATTTTTAATGTCTTCAAATCCCTATTGTGTTCTGATCTTTTAAAAAACTCTCAACTTTCCTTCTTTACTTTTGATTGAAATATTATAGATTTTCATTTCCACATAGTGGAATACTATTGATTTCATGCATAATAACATTGTGGTTTAAATTTTCAGTTTTAATTTCAAGTGAGTTTTATGAAACTTACATGTGACCATCCAAAAAAATTGAAAATTCTGGTATTGACTATGAGGTGATGCTCAGGGGATCGACCATGAGGTTTAAGTGGTTGTATGATAGCCAAGTGATAGTGAATTAGGTTTACTATGTTCTCAATGGGAATAGTCATTTAGTTGATCTAGGGAAGGAAAGTTTGATCAGTTCACTTCATATGTTCAATAGATTGAACATGAGTCTGCTCGGATTTCTTTGTATTGTTGATCCTCACATGGTCAATCTTTGTATGATCAGTCAATTTTTTTATAGTAGATTGGAATGGATATGTAGTCATTTAGATAATCATGCAGTCAATTGATAAATTATTCTGATCATTCAATTATTATGATCTATATCTTCTTACGGTTGATGTATTGACTTCACAACAAACAAGTGAGCACATGGTTGTTTTAATGTGCAGTCAATCAAGGAATTTACAAAATTTCTAGTGAGGGCCTATCATATTAAAAAATTATATAATTAGCATATGTTCTTTTATTTCTTTTAAATATATTTAAATCTCCCAAAAAATCATCAAAACACAATTTATTAAATGTATTATTTAATATAAAAATTCCAAAGATCAAATAAAATAATTTAAAACCAATTTTTAATATATTTTAATATTTTAATCCAAAATATTTTTATATAAAAATATGTGAAAATTACCTAGTAAATGATAAAATGGTGGGATTAAAATAAGTAAAATACTCAATGAAATATATGAAAGCATTAGATCTGTGAATTCCTTCACACTTAAACCTTAGAATCTTGATAAGTAAATTTCAAAAATATTACCCAAAAAAATTTGAATACCTAGCCAATGTGAGCTCCTTTTTCAATACCATGGTATCATTCTTACCATGCCTCTTTAAGAATCTCAATTATATTTTCTTCATTAATTAAATTCAATTATTTATCACTCCTTCCATAACCTTATACATTATTATACCTACCTTCCTAGAATATTTCACTAAACACTCAAGTATGATTTTCAAGAAAGGTTTTTCTCATTATAAGTTCATACAAGTTTCACCATATGATTGATAAATTTATTCATCTATACCCATTAATTAAATTATTTTTCATATCATGTGTCATTAATCAAGTTTGTTCTATAGCTTAAGGGTTGGTGGGATTTTAATATAATACTATTCAGGATGAATGAGGAGGATAGGCTCTAAGTTGAATCTCAATGGAGGATTTCCATTTTTCTTTAGGAAAGGATTCCCCCATAACTTATTCTTCTAATAAATTATCTTCAATTATTTTAATTATACAATGATATCCCACACATCTTATCAATTCATTAGTAGCAAACATTACTCTCTGTATTTCCTACAGTATATTTCTAGGACATTTTTTTATTTTTACTTTGGTTATGCTCTTGAAAGTATAGAGGGACTTTAGAATTTATATGGAATATGATCGATCTGTCTTAACCTAATTTAGGAAATATTTTTCCTTAATTTTGATGTGTCTAAGTCCTAATTCAAACTTCAACATCCTCTATATTTCTTTCTCCACACATCTTCATTGAAGAATAATTCACAAGCACTAGAATTTTCAAGCATATTTCATCTTCAAATAGCCTCTAAATTTTTCATCAACCTCACGGTCAGTCCATAACCTTTATAACTTTAGAAGTATCATTACTTCTTCCCTATTTCCCTCTTTTTTAATATAATTGTTTTAGTATTTTCAAATATGTAATTTCTATCTAGAATCATATTTTTGAGGGAGAGAGAGGGAATTTTCACTTCAAAATAGTGCGGGACTTTCTTAACCATCCTTGGATGAAATAAAGAATAATTTTTCATTATTACCATCATGATTCTTCACCCAAAATATCAAAAAAAAAGTTATAGTAAATTATTCTTTAAATTTAAATATATTCTATGTAACATATCGAACTCTAGAAACCTAGATACATTAGTTATATTACATTATTAGTATAGAATACATGAGTTTCTGAAGGATCAAACAATTTAGTAGTCTTTGAAGATTGTACACATATATACATTACATTTAAGAACATAAGATATGGCATTGACATATTCTTAGAACATTTTTATCCCTTACATCATATCTCTGAAAATTACACATTGTTCTTCTCTAGGTTTCCTAAGGAAAGGAAAAAAATAAGGATGAGATCAAATGATCAGTAAGGAGTTGGATAAAATGGAAGCTATCATAATATAAATATGGTATAAATTATATAGAAGTAATGAATAGTGTAACAACTAGGCCCTGCTGACAGCACAGAAACCCTGTCCTAACATGGTCGTCAAGTCCTGGCCCACCAGGCACCACCAATTGCTTCGTAGACATGTGGTCCCCACCCTGGTTCCCACCCACGTGCTCAAACGGGTATAAATTATATTGAAGGAATGAATAATGCAACAAATGGGACCTACAGATAGCACAAACACCCCGCCCTAACATGGTTATCGGGTCTTGGCCTGCCAGGTACCACCAGTTGCCCCCGCAGACACATGGTCCCCACCCTAGGTCCCACCCACATGCCCGAACGGGTCATCATTCTAATGAATGTCTCCATAGGACAACACATGTCCTTTCCAGTGTGTTTTTTCCTCACTCACACACACCCTAGGAAAATTCCTATAAGGTCACCCATCCTGATCAATACTCCAGGCCAAGCATTTTTAACAGTGGATTTCTAATTAGGTAGGATCCCGAAAAGGGTGGTGCACCTTGCTGACATGAGTTATATCATTTATTCATTTAACCCTTTATCATTCGGGGGAGTTACAATCACCCCCCCCCCCTTTAGATCACAATGTCCATGTTGTGGGACCTATATCTCAACCCAAGAAGTGCACCGCACTTAAGTCTAGGTACCACCTCTGATGTCGAATGTGACAAATAGGACTCGTTGACAACATAGAAATCATGCCCTAACATGG
This sequence comes from Viscum album, assembly GCA_963277665.1. Lineage (NCBI taxonomy): Eukaryota > Viridiplantae > Streptophyta > Magnoliopsida > Santalales > Viscaceae > Viscum > Viscum album. Next base: position 1,982,604,917 of record OY728120.1, on the reverse strand, counting down.
TCGTCGGGTCTTATCCCACCAGGTACCACTAGTTGCCTCGCAGACATGTAGTCCCCACCCTAGGGCCCACCCATGTGCCTGAGCCAGTCATCTGACTAATGAATGTCCCCACAGGCCAACACATGTCCTTTCCAGTGTGCTTTTTCCTCACTCACACACACCCTAGGAAACTTCCCATAAGTTCACCCATCCTGATCACTACTCTAGGACAAGAATTCTTAACTGTGGAGTTCTAATCAGGTAGGCTCCCAAAAAGGAAGGTGCGCCTTGTTGACATGATTCATATCATTTAGTCATTTAACCCTATATCATTTGGGGGTGTTACAAATAAAAAATATTAATCCATAATTAATTGAAATATAGGGTATGCTATATACATGAAAATAAATGAAAACATGGATAACAATGGTCAATGATATCATACTGATGGGACGCATAATGACAGGCATTAAAACATGTTGTCATGGATTTAATCCAAGAAACTATAATAATATGGGGAGAGGCATACACCAAAACACAAGTTTTTTTGTCTCATGAGACTTGTTAATGCATCGATGGGATATATAATTTTATTCCTCACCCATCACCTAATTAATTCCAATGCATTCACTATAAGAGTAAACAAGACATTTCATACCATTCCCTAAGGGACCTCTATCTGAATAAAAACATGACTCTTCATATAATTATGAATATGTGAAATAAATACAACCCTATTCAATGAAATAATTTGGATGTATAATATAACATCCCTTAATCAAATTATAAGTAGTTGGTAATAATCAAGTAATAGAAAGTACCCCTATCAAAGAAATATAGTAGTGAGGGTAATTTCAATATGCTAGGTTATCCATAAAAGATAGTAATTGGGTTCAATATTTGGAATTTATAGGATACCAAGGCAATGGTAGTAAAAATAATTCATCATGTTATATAAAGAAAATTTTAATATTCCAAAGCATATCCCCCAAAAGTGTCTAGCTAAGTGTGCAGTCTTAGGCCCACTCATCATGCATTATAGTGATGATTGATTCAATGATCAACCAACCATTTTTAGGGTGATTGTCCCTAGGTGAATATATTCCATAGATGAATCTACTTACCAATATATATATATATAGAATTATTCACTAATAAACTACAAACAAATTTGATTTACCAAAACTTAGGATGGGGTTTACACCATGGAAGAGATTGATTTTTACAACGATTTTGGTAAATTCTGAATAAAAATAATATGAGATATAACTATATAAAGTTATAAGTAAATTTTTATTCATGAGTAATATGGTAAAAAATTCTTGAATGTAAATGTATTCACTATACAAAAGGAAATATGTGGTGAATATAGAACGAGTCCCAAATAATGAAAATTGAGATGGAAACCCCAACTTATGGGTTGAGTAGAAATTCTATAAAAACCTCTTAAAAGTGAGGAATTCAAATCTATCATAAAATACTATGATTAAAAGTAATTTCATAATATAACATCTCAAATATTCAGTATATACATAACATAAATAAAATTAGATTCATAATACAAAACATGCCACAAGGAGAGGAATTTGAGAAGAAAATCCTTATAGCCTTAGAAAATTTTGAGTCATGATCACTTGAAGGATATGATTTAAAATGGAACATTAAACAAATTTAATAATGATAGGATTATGATAAAAAATATTAAATTTTTAGTAGATACACCATTATTAAGAAAACATAGTGTATAATAAGAAGTATGTAAAAAGTAATTGAAAATTGAGACATGAAACCGTGACTTATTTTCCTGAATTCCAAGAATGTACTTTAACCTCATGTATCGAAGAAATAGATATATTAATAAATTAATTAACAAAATTAATCATATCCATTTTCAATTATACACTTTATATATAGTCATTATCTATATAAATTCTAATTAGTTTACCTATTTTCCCATATCAGGTGTTTATGGTTTGATCGTTTGTACTAGTGTCATGAAAGCAGTGTTGTTCTTTATTAATCTCACAAAGTTTATAATTACTATATAATATAAGGTAATTTAATATATAAATTTTATTTATTTACAATTTTATTATCTCATTCCATTATTTTTTTTGTTATGTTGCATTAAAGTGGAATCGGTATCGACTTATTTTGGTAATTTTAGCGATCAAAGATGATATTTCAATAATAAGTTAAATGATTAATATAACCATTAAAATGCCACGAAAATTTTATTATTTTATTATTAACATGTAATAACATTATTATTTAAGTTCTCATAGTCATCCATGATATATTTTTATAACATTGTTCAAGTAGGTGGTTTAACATACCCAAACATGAACATTCTATAATTAATGGATGATTATGATTATGAAAGTGATTTATTTTGGAAATAATATAATTATTATAGAAGAATAATTATATTTTTTATATTTTTAATTTTTTTTATTCATATTTAAATAGTTTTTAATAAATAAGAAAAATTTATGATCAAAATAAGATAATTTACTTTGTGAAGTTAGAAGTCTGCACAATGCATGGTCAATGTTACTTTATTTTTATAAGTGGATTGAAAGGAATAAAAAATAGTTGTTACATTAATATAATAAAAATTTAGTATAATATTGAAACTTATTTCATTATATAACAATGGTCAGGATAGTTTTGAAATGGAAATATTAAGAAGAAATGATAAGTAGTAAATTATACTCACTTTGGTACCTTGAACATTAACTTGAAATTATCCTTGGAAAATAAGGTCTTAAGATGAATTATAGTAACCATGGGATTATTAAACTGAGAGAGTCTTCTATTAATATAAAAATTGGAGAGTTTAATGAATTAATTCTAAGTTATGGGTGATGTATTAAGTGGACGAAGTGATTCCCTTCTATAAGTGAAGAAAATGGAACTTTTTTAATACTCTTTACTTTTCAATGATATTATTACTATATTGAAAGTTAAATGACTCCAAAAGTTTGAAATAATAGATTTTAGGGTGTCCTTGGGTTGAAAACGTGGAAAAAATAATTTAAACATATGTTTTAAATATGTTTTTAGTTATTTACCATTAGATTTTCTATATTTTCTCATTTTGGTTTTTACCTTAGTAAAAAGTTTTTAACTAAGTAATTAATATTTTATTATAAATAAAAGGTAACCTATCTTAAAAAATTTGGGTGTTTTGAACCTATATTTATCATATATTTAAATTAATTCATTTTTTATATATAATAAAACTAAATTTTAAATTAAAACATATAATATATATAAAATAGTTTTTTTGTAAAAAAATGATGTTTTCACAATTAAGTGTTCCTAGTCATATTTAGTATTGATTACTAAGTAAATTTGTGTTAATATATTTATATATTGGTTTAAAAATTATATAATAAAAATTATTGAGAAATTATTAATCTATTTTATTAGATAAAAATTACACAATGTTAATAAAATAATTCTTTGAGGAAAATGGTTTTACCATTATCACAGTGATTAACTTTAATCCTCATAATCTTATTTTATAACTAAAAATAAAATGGTAATTTTCACATAGTTAGATCCTAATGATTAAAAATTTTAATTCCATTTGATAATATTAAATTTATAAAAGTGATATAAGTTAATTGTATAATTCATTAAAATATTTTTAGTCAAAAGAGTGAATTAATCTTTAAAATATCAAATATAGGTTTATAAATTAAAAATAATATTTTAAAATATGTAATGTTAATTATAAAACACATATTTTTTAGCATAAAGTTTTTTTGTGATTTATTTTATGCTTACATCCTAGAAATTTCATAAAATTTATGGTTTAAACAAAAATGGTATTTACACTCTTCACCTAAAAAATCAATCTTATAGAAAAAAATAAAAAATGTTATATTAAGATAATATCTTTATTATGAATTCAAAAATGAATTTTATTTTATTAAAAATAAAATTATAACATTAATAATTTAATATTTTAGATATACCCATGAATAAAGGCTCTTTAGAGAGTGTATTTTGTGGTAGTCCTGGATATGGTCTTTACCTACTATAGTAGGGTATCAGGTATTATATTCACCCTCCTTAAATAATTTAATCATTGAAATTTGGGTATATAGTATATATTTAACAAATTTGGGTATTATTTACCCATATAATATTTATTATCCCAGGTTTCTAATTCTAATTTTTGATTTCTCTAAAGGACTTTCACCTATCAAGTTGTTCAATTCTGTAACACTTGCTCTCTAGTGTCAAGAATCTGGATAGGCTCTTCATTATAAGACAAGTTAGGATCTAAATCTATTCCATAATATGTGATCAAATACATTGGATATAGAATGTATTTCTTTAGTAATGATACATGTAAGATACCATGTACTTTATAATGGTTGGGAGGTATATCCAATTGTTAAGCTACCACACTGATTCTTTCTAGTATTTCAAAAAACCCAATGTACCTAGGGATTAAATTCCTCTTTTTACCAAATCTTACAAGTACCTTACCTAGGGAAACCTTCAAGAATACATGATCCCCCACTTTAAATTCCAATTATTTCCTTAAATTATCAACATAGATCTTTTTTATACTTTAGTATGCTTTAATATGATCCTGAATATTCTATACTTTAATATTAATCTCCTTTAAAATCCTTCGGCCAATTATATTTATTTCTCCAACTTCTTCCCAACAAGTTAGAGAACAACACCTCTTCCCATAAAATTCTTTATAAGGTTCCATTTAGATGATCTAGAGGAAGCTATTATTATATGAAAATTCCACCAAAGGTAGATACTAATCCCATATACCTTGTAAGTCAAGAGAAAAAGATATTAGTATGAGGCACCCCAAACTTACACACCCAGATCTAGTGTTAAAAACATTTTCCTTAAAAACTATATTTGATACAAAGTGAGATGAACATGTCTTTATTTTACAAAATTAACATAGTATGAACATTAAAACTCATAAATAATCTCAAAATACCAATAATGGAAGTTTTTGTTTCTTTGAGGATTAATTATGTAAGAAACTTATTTTACGATACTTGTAAACATTTCTCTACATTCGAAATGTACTATATCCACTTCTAGACATCTCCTAGGTTATACTCATCTTTATTACCTGGGGAAATAAAATGAAATAAATGTGTGATCTTTAATTCTCAGTAAGGAAAGACATATTAACATATTATCAAGTTTTAGGTCATAATAATATGAGAAAACATGAGTAGGGTAGGAATATCTCTTTAAAAGAACGTAGAACATTAAGAGTTTTCTAAAAGTTATAATATAAGGACATGAAATCTCAAATGAACAATATATAACAGGGAAAAATAGTGTGAGATAAGGAGATGATAAACATGATCCTTATAGAATATTCATTGTAATATAGCTTAGAAATGTAACATTCCCATGAAACCTAGCATAATGAAGAACTTTGGAATAAACATAAGCATGGGGAAATTATAACATTGGAAATAAAAAAATGTTCATGCTTCATATCATGAACAAACTAAATTCCCATGATTCATGTTGTGAAAAAAACAAAATATACATGCTTCGTGTTCTAGATAAACAAAATACCCATGCTTCATGTTGTGAAAAAACAAAATGTTCACATTTTTTTTGTAAACAAACAAAATTATTGTGCTTCTTGTTGTGAAAAAACAAAATTTCCATGCTTAACATACTTATCACATGAGGTATATATTTTTAACCAATGAATTGGGTGGAAATAGGACCCCACAAATCATCATACATACATATGAGTTCCACATAAAATCATATCAATTATATTATCATAAATAACACATGGAAATAAAATGTGTTTCATAACTTTTCTAAATAGTATCACATAAAAAATAATCATGATCATTTGATACCAAAAATACGATCACAAAAAAAAGTATTATTTAAAAATATCACATATAGGGTGATTTGTGAACTATTACTTCAGTTTAGAAAAATATTATGAAAACAGAAAATAAATCACAAAAATAATTTTTTAAACTTTTATAAATATAAACTTAAAAGACATGATTTTCAATTCACTTCCCAAAAACAATTTTTTTGAAGTTAAAGAGAAAAAATATTAAAACATTAATTAAAAAAATCCAATGAATATACCTTGATAAGTGATAAAACATATGTCAAAATGTGAAGTAGAATGTAGGAATATAAGATCATGGTAAGGAAATCCCTTTTAAATATTTTAAAATGTGTTTATTGAAAACCCACATCATTAAAAAGATAATAAAAACTTTGTTTTAAAATGAATAAAGGGTAATCATAGGATAATTGGAGATAAAAACAATTTTATTTTCCAATATATATAATAAAAAAAAATTGGGAAGTAAAAACTTAGATATGAATGGAAAATCCATTAAAATAATATGGGAATTATTCTTAACAAATATTCATTTTAAAAAAAACAATAAATTCATAAAGGAATAATATTTTGTGTGAAACATAAATTCCAATAAAAAGAATATATAAACAAAAAATCACATCATCATAGGTTATATAATATCAAAACTGAATGGTTTTATGTAAATAAGAGTGATTATGGCCAAAGTAAAGGATTTGAGTCAGGAAAACCCCTTACAATTTGAGAAGTATTTAACTCAAAACCTATTAAAAGAAATAAAACATTAAATTGAACTTAAATAACCATTAATAAAGGTTATTTAATGATATAAAATCTCAATTAGTTAATATATACACCACTTAAAATAAATTAGGTACATAATATAAAACATGTCTCAAAGAGAATAATTTGAGATGAAAAGCCCTTACCTTGTATTCCTGCTTAAAACATATATTACAAATATATTAACTAATTATATATAAATATAATACTCTTATTATAATATAAATATATTAATATTATTATAATTATTTTTAAAACATATAATACAAATATATTAACTAATTATATATTGTTTTCATTATAGAGTGTTATAACTTTTGGTTGGTTGTTTGTTACAAACTTCATGAAGATGGGATTGATTCTCAATAACGATTGAAAGGTAATATATTAATAAATATTTTAAATATTAACAGAACATTTTAATAATAATTAAAACAAAATAAATATATCATTATTAAATGATATTATCATTATATGACATCCCCTTATTATTTATGACATAATCATTATAACAGCATTTACATAGGCGGTTAAATCGACCCAAATAGTAAAATGTTATAATGAATTAATGAGTAATGTAATGACTTCATATAATGATAATATAACATATTAGTAATATTTATCATGTCATAATTATTATTTATCCTCAGTAAATCCATTCTTAAAATCATCCAAGTGGGGTGGTCATAACAAAAAAAATTCATTGTTCATAGAGTCGGTAATCTGCATGTACGCACGATTAATGAACTCATTTCCCAATGAATGGGATAAAAATATGGTATATGATTCCAGAGTTATAAATGTGAAATATAAAAATATATATAATTCATAAAATACATCCTGGTTACCATCCATGATATTTGGTAATGAAAAATGAATAATATCACTTCGTGGTGGCGGTAGTCCGTAGTACGCATAATCGATGTTATTTTTGTTTTATTAGTGGATGGAAAGGATTGATTAATTATTTTAAAATTAGTATAATTAAATTTAATTATAATAATTATACTTATTTTATTATATTAATAAGGTTATACATGATTTATGAAGGAGTAGAGTAAAAGAACAGACTAATAGAAAGAAATACTCACATTGGAAGCTTGAGTTTTCTCGTAGAAAACTCCTTAGAAATGAAGGCCTTAAGAAGAATAAAAGTAACTAGATGATTATGTATGTGTAATAGGGTTATAAAAGGATAAAATTTTCAGATTTAAAAAAAAGGATAGGTGAGTCTCAAAGTGGTGGAAGTGTTAACTTTTTATAAGTAAAGAGAAAATTAGTTTTGAAAGTAATCATTACATTTTCAAAAATGTAATGTCACTACTCAAAGGTAAATAGATAAAAAGTGGAAAAAATTGGAGGGTAAGTATGGGTGGGTCAATATTATCCTCATAATATCATTTTGGATTAAACCTTGACTACTTTTAGGCTTTTTATTTTAACTTTTTAACTTTTAACCTAATTTACTTTTACATTGGTAATTAATTTTTAACCTTAGTAATTAATTTTAATGAAAAATATTGAAATTGAAATTATTACCTAATTTAAACCTTATGATTTAAAATTTGAAAATAATTTTATAAAATAAAAATTTTAAATTTTTGAAAAGTTAATTTTAAATCAAACACACTTAATCACATAAAAACAGTTTTTAGAGGAATAAATATTTTCACCTTTAAATTTATATATAAGATAAATTTATTTTTTTAATTATTTTAATGGAATAAATTGATTTATTATAAAAAAATTAAAATTTATTTTTTTTCAAATAAATAAAAAAATAATTACACTATCAAAATACTTAATTATAAGAAAATATGGGAAAACTTTTTGTATTAAATTATTATTTTAATTTTGTTCTAAAAATGTTGGTCAATAGAATTATAAGTTCAAAGAATATTTTAAAATGAATAATTTTATTAATTAAATACATGTTTTATTATTTAATAGGTTTTTTAGTATTCTAATATACACTTACATAATGATAAAATCATAAAAATTATAATTTTCACAAAAAATGTATTTTTCGACAAAAAATGAAACTTTGTAGAAAAAGACTAAAAAATTAATACTAATTAAATTTTGATGTGATGAATTCAAAATTATATTTTGTTTTATAAAATTTAAAATCTATAAGTTTTAAATTTTATTTTTTAAAAAATAAAATACATGATATGAATAAAATAGATTTTATTGAAAATAACCTTTTTCAATATTAACTCATATAAATTGTTTATCTTATAAAGGAAATATATTTTAATTTTTTTCCATATTATTATTCATTATAACTTTATTAATAATTTTATTTTGTTATGTTTTGGTTCATTTACATTGGGTGTATTGTGTAACACAATTTATCAAACGTATTTGGCTCATTTGAAGGAAGTCAAATATCAAAATATCAAGTCGTTACATCCCCACATCCTAAATAAATTACATCCTCACAATATTAATTATCACTTATAAATGAAAAAAATAGTTCAGGATGTCCTTAAGGTGGTTATAACTCAGGGTTTGAATTCTGGAAAAAAAAAGGTGGAAACCTTAGTAACTTGGATAAGCCTATAAAATCAATATTTCCTTCATAATAGACATATCAAAATATGGGGTTTCTTCCTAACCATTTGAGATAAAATTCCATCATGATTAGGTATCATTACTCTTATAGTAGAATTGGTTTTTCAAGAGAGATCATAGTTATATTTAAACTATTAAACATCCATTGGTTGATATTAAATGTGATTTATTTATTCTAATAAATAATTTTGTTTTCCCTCTAATTAAATAAAACAAATCCATTTCAAAAATCACATTATATTTTTATAAAGTAAGGATTATAATATTTACACAAGTCACATTCCTATAAAATTCAACTTGGAATATAATAATCATGCAACTAGATGTTTTCTTTAATAATCAAATCATCATGTAGTGATTTAATGATCTTATAAAACTTCTTAGATATAATAGATTTTTAAGAATCAAATTCCAACAACATATATACAACTCTATATTAGAGTGTATGTGTACCATAAATATCATGATCCACATAGGGGGTAGTTCTTTCATAGATATTCCATTATCCACTTGGTCCTAGAGGTTGGTGATACTCATCATCTTGGTAATTCCTTAGATTAGGGCGTTAAATTGGGTAATTACCAAGTTCCCTGCATATAAGACATTGAATTATTAATGGTAGCTCAGGATGAACTCTATTTATTTCAATTGTTTTGACTGAACTCTCCATTTTCCTATAGTAGTTTGATGCTCGATTACCCCCTCTTCCACAATAAAAGAATCTTCTGGTACGCTTAAGGTAATCCCCTTGGTTCCTCTTTTAACATTTTTATATATAGAAAATTAAACATTATTTCCTTCATTATATTTTTGACTTGATCTTTTATAAGACTCCATATTTCTATTTTTTTGTGTTTGAGGTTTTGACTATGTTCACGTTATTAATCATATTTCATGATATCTACTTCAGTATAATCACAAGGTTTCTTACTCTAAATCTTATTCTGATGGGTCATTTGTTAAGGTAATATATGCATTTCCCCTCACACTCATGGTTCCTTCTAGTTCCAAGAATTAATAAAACCAAATGGGTTTACATGAGTTATGAAATGTTTAAAATATGGGTTAATTGTCATAACCAATAATATAAAAGGGATTTAACCTTAAAAACATTTACCCTTATCATTATTTTATCCTATAATTCCTAGAATTTTAACTATATAAAACTTATTTTAACCTAGGTTACATTAAGTTTGGTTATCTTCTCAATATAATCCCTCAAAGTTGTCAGGAAATACATCATTTATAGTGGTTCATAAAGTGCATGTGATCAAACAAATCATATCCACTAGGAGTGTCTAGACAACTGTTCATTCTTAGTCCCACTCATCATGCATCAGGGTGATGATTTAGTCAATTATAAACCAAACCTTTTGGATTAATTACACCTAGGTGCATCTATTCCATAGTCACATCCACTTTCAAGTATCTAGATATAGATTTTATTTCTTGGAAAACCAATTACTCAAGACTTTACTGATATTTTAGGATATCATCATATACTTAGACTCATATATAAGGTTTTAACTATGTTTCTATAACCTTAATATCAAATTTAACTAAATAATATCCAAAAAATAACTAAACTAATTCTAAAAAATAACTATAACCAGCTCTGAAACCAACTAAGGCCCTCCAGACCTGCACTCCCAGGTCTGGTGCTAAAAACACTTTCTTTAAACACTATTTTGATACAAAGTGGGATGAAAATATCTTTATTTTACAATATTTCCATAGTATAAACATTAAAAATCATAAATCATCTCATAATACCATAAATGAAAGGTTTAGTGTCTTTGAGGATCAGCTATATAAGCAATTTATTTTACAACAGTTGTGAATATTTCTCCACATCAAAACCACACAAGATCAACTTATACATATATCCTAGTTTATACTCATCTTTATAACCCAGGTAAAGAACACATAAGAAATGGGTGATCTCTAAAACTTATTAAGGTAAGTCTTATCAAAATATTACCAAGGGTAAAATCGCTTGAATATGAAAAAACATGAGCAGGGGAGGAATATATATTTAAAATAACTTGAAATAATAATAGTTTTCTATATATTATGATAGAAGAACATGAAATCTCAAATAAACAACATATAACATACAAAAAAGTATGAAATAGTGATATATTCAACAATATCAATGGAGTATAACCATAGGAATATGGTTTGTAAATGTAACATACCCTTAGAACCTATAATAATAAATAAATTTAGAATAAACATAAGCATGGGGAAATTATAACACTGGGAAAATAAAAATATCCATGATTAATATTGTGAATAAATAAAATTACCATGATCCATGTTTTGAATAAAAAAATTTCCATGCTTCATGTTTTGAATAAAAAAATTCCCACGCTTCATGTTGTGAATAAACAAAATGTCCATACTTCATATTGTAAATGAATGAAATGTTTGTGCTTTTTATTGTGAACGAACATAATTTGTATGCTTAATATCCATATATCATTAGATATAAACACTTAACCAATTCATTGGATAGTGATATATTACCTCACCCACAATAATCTATGCATATGAGTGCCAAATAAAATAAAATCATTTATCTTATCAAAAATAACCCATGGAAGGAAAAATAAAATCATAAATTTTCCAAATGGTATCACATAAAAAAAGAATCACGGTCATTTGATACCAAAAAAATGGTCACCCAAAAAGAGTATTTAAGAAGATAACATATAGGGTGATTTATGAACCATTACTTCATTGGATAAAAATCCTTTTAAAATGGAAGAGAAATAAAAAATAATATTTTTCATAAAAAATATTCCTTAATATCATCTCAAAACACATGATTTTCAAGTCACTTTCCAAAAAACGTTTTTTTGAAGATGAATAGAAAACATTATAAAACAATAATTAAAAAAAAAATCCAATGAATATACCTTGATAAGAGATAAAACATATGTAAAATTTTGAATTGGAAGGGAAGATATAAGATCACGGTAAGGAAAGACCTTTTAAATATTTTAAAACACATTTATTAAAAACCCAAATCATTAAATGGATAATGAAAATTTTTTAAAAATTAATAAGTGGTAAAAAATATATAATTGGAGATAAAAAAAATTTGAGGTTTCACAAGGGACATTATGACATTGTTGGAAAGTAAAAACATGGATATGGAGGGAAAATCCATTATAAAGATGGGAATTATTCTAAACAGAGATTCATTTTTAGAGAACAATAAATTCATCAAGGAATAAGACTTGGTGTAAAATATTATTTACAAAAATAAGAATATGGAAATAAAAAATAAAAGAATCATAATCTAGATAAGATCAAATTTGAAAGGTATTAGAAAAATACGAGAGATTATAATCCGGGTAAAGGATTTGAGTCATGAAAACCCCTTACAATTTGAGGAGAATTTAACTAATAACCTCTTGAAGGAGAGATAGATTTAAATTTAACATAAATTAACATGAATAAATGGTATTTAATGATATAAAATTTCAATTAGGAAGCATATAAACCACTTAAAATAAATTAGGTGAGTAATACAAAATTGTCTTAAAGAGAATAATTTGAGACGCAAATCCATTACCTTGTATTCTCGCTTACTCATCCATGCTATTACCTCTTGTATAATGAACAAAATTATTTTAATAACTTACCACATAAAATTAATATAAAAATATTACCCTTTTTATAATAATTTTATAAACATATATTATAAATAAATTAACTGATTATAGTTTGTTTTCATTATCAAGTGTTAGAAATTTCAGTTTCTTTTTTCATAAAAACTTTATGAAGATGGTATTATTTCTCACTAAGTGCTTTAAAGTTCATAATTACTAAATCACTAAATATATAAAAAAAATTAAATTATTACTTAATTCTAATTTTAATTTGATTAAAGACATGAACATGGCTTGTGAAAATGGAAATCGCAAAGAACTAGTTTTCAATGTGTTTAAAGATCATAACGTGATATATTAATAAATAAATTAAATAATAAAAATAAATTTAAAGAATAATTAAAAAATATTAAATATTTAATTATTAAATTATATTACCATTATATTACATCCCATAATTAATTATGATATAATCATTAAAACATTTTTTACGTCGGTAGTTAAATCGGCCTAAATGGTAACAAGTTATAATGATTTAATGAGTAAGGGAATGTTTTTAGATAATGATAATATATAATATTAATAATAATAAACATTTCATAATTATCATATATCCTTATAAAATCTATTATTATAATCATCCAATATGGGTGGTGATGAAAAATGAATCTTTTGTTCATGGAGGTTGTAGTCTGTACGTACATGTGATTAACGATCCCATTTCTCAACGAATGGATGGAAATATGGTATATGAAAAATTATGATTTAATATTTATAAATCATATATATAAAAAATTATAATTCATAAAATCTATCCTTTTTACAATCCATTAGAGGCAGTGATGAAAAAAACAACATCACTTCGTGGAGGAGTTAGGTTGCACGTACGCATGATTGATGTTATATTGTTTTCTTAGGGGATGGAAAGGATTTAATAATTGTTTTATAGTTAATATAATGGAATTTAAGTATAATAATGATGTTTATTTCATTATATTAATAATTTTAGAGATGATTTATGAATAATTTGTATAAAATAAAAGACTAAGATAGAGTAATACTCATCTTGGAAGATTGAGTTTTCTTTTGGAAAACTCCTTGGAAATAATGGTCTTAAGAAAAATAAAGAATTTAAAAAAATTATGTACATGGTATAAAGTTATAGTATGAAATAATAAATATTGTTTCAATAATAAATTCTAAGTATATGTTATTTTTTAAGTGGTGTAAGTGTTACCTTTTTTAAGTGAAGAGAATGGTCGTTTTGGTAGTAATAATTACATTTTCAATAATGTTATGTTACTACTCAATGTCTGATGACTAAAAAAAGAAAAAATTGGAGAGTAAGTATGTTTCAATTTATATTATCCTCATAAACTCAATTTTGAGGTATACTTGAGTGTTTTTGGGACTTTTATTTTAACTTTTTAACTTTTACGCCAATTTACTTTTACCTTCGTAATTAATTTTTAACCTTAGTAATTAATTTTAATAACCAAAATTGAAATTGATCTTATTACATAATATAAAAATTATAATTTCAAATTTGAAAATAATTTCATTAAATAAAATTTCTAAATGTGTGAAATGTTAATTTTAAAATAAACACACTTAATCATATATAAACTTTTTTTAGAAAAATAAAGTTTTTCATCTTTAAATTTATATATAAGATAAAATTATCACTGTTACTGATTTTTATAAAATAAAATTATTTGTTATAAATAAAATAAAAGTTAGGTGTATTTCAAATCAAATCAAAACCTAATTTCACCATCAAAACACTAAATTAGATGAAAATATCGAAAATAATTTTTATTAAAGTAATATTTTAATTTAGTTTTAAAAATGTTAGACATCAGAATTATAAGTTAAAAGAATATTTAAAAATACATAATTTTATTATTTAAATATATATTTTATTACTTAATAGAATTTCTAATCTTTTAATATATGCTTACATAATAATAATATCATAAATATTATAATTTTCAAAAAAAATCATATTTTTTGACAAAAAAAAGAATTTTTAGAAAACAAAAACATATGAAGTAAATTTTGATGTGATGAATTCAAAAAATAATTTTATTTTATCAAATTTCAATTATATAATTTTTAAATTTATTTTTCAAAATTAAAATACATAATATGAAGAAAATAATTTTATTTAAAATAATCAATTTCAATATTAACTCATATTAATTATTTATCTTAAAAAGGTAATATATTTTAGTGGCTTAAAATATTAGTGTTTATTATAGATTTATTAATAATGTTCTTTTAATATGTTTTGGTTAATTTACATTAGGTGTGGCATGTAATTCAAGTTATCAAACACATTTGGATCATTTAAGGGAAGTCATATATCAAAATCTTGGGTCATTACACAACTTTACTTCAAAAGTTTGGATTGTC
This sequence comes from Viscum album, assembly GCA_963277665.1. Lineage (NCBI taxonomy): Eukaryota > Viridiplantae > Streptophyta > Magnoliopsida > Santalales > Viscaceae > Viscum > Viscum album. The sequence continues at coordinate 1,982,589,674 of OY728120.1, read as the reverse complement.
CTTTAAGACTACCCATCAATTGGGGATGATAGTCAGTGCTTAAATTCGTATCAATTTAGATATACCTTTGAAGAATCTTCTTTAATTTTTATATGATTTGAGGTTCATGATTAGATATGATTGATAGAGGTTTTCCATGAATCCTTATGATTTCATTGATATAGATTTGGGTAAGGCACACAAGGGGTAGATATTCTATTATCACTAAGAAATGAGAAGACCTGGTAAGATGATCAATAATATTCCATATAGAGTAAATATTTATTGTATTATTTAGTATTATAATGACAAATTACAATATAACATTGTCTAATTTTAATATAGGTATAGGAAGAGGTTGTATAACTCCCTTGGGATGTTTTCTTTCATCTTTTACCTATAATCATACAAAACATCTAGACACATAGTCTGCAATTTCCTACTTTATATCATCCCACAAAAAATGTTCTCTTGGAACCCTATACATCTTTGTGCTACTAGGGTGTATAGAGAAATTTGAGCCATGTTCTTTATTGAAAAGTTCCATCTTAAAATTTTATATAAATTGAATATATAACCTCTTTATAAACTTTAATGCCCCATATCTGTAGATGAAGACTATTAATTTCTCAACATTTTCTGATTTAATCGTTCATAGTATGTCCATGTCATCCTACCAGACTTCTCTATCTTTTCTAGGATGGTTTAGAAATTTCTTGGAAAAGTAATGATGACTCCCCGTGCCTAGAAACCACCATATACATCTTTACTATATATCTATATATAGGATCCTTGTTAATCCACATCATGGTCAGAACTCCATGGTCCCTCCTACTCAATGCATCAACCACATTTGTTGGTTAGAGTGGATAACTCAAGATAAGGTGAATTGAGTTTATAATTAAAATTTATATTAAAAATTATTTAAAAACTAAATCCCACAATTTATAAAATACATCCTAGTTAACTAAAACAACAGTATTATAAATTTTAATATTTTCAAAGAGTTTATCAAAAGCCTAATCACAACTCAGTTAAAATAGCTTTAAAACTCTTTTAAATTTTTTAAAAAATTTACCAGTATCAAACATTATTTATAAAACACAAATTAAATTTGACTATAAAAGTAATTTTTTATATAGTTTAGAAAACGAAAATATATTTTTTAAAATAGAGTAAAATAAAATAAGAAAAACACACAGTAGAATAAACAATAAGTTTTCTCTGAAGTTGAGACCTAGTCCTCTCTTCTTGGAAACCACCCATTTCCAAGAAGTTTATTATAAATAAAATCATCCAAAACCTATATTGGGTTTTATATAAAACAACACATAAGGTTTTCCAAGCTATATAAAGCCTCTTCCACGGTTCTATATGGGAGAATAAAAAGATATCAACTGCATGTAGGCAATCCAGGATACAAAACCTCTTCCAAAGTTCTACAGGGGAAAATGGATGATAAATAATAAGAGAGAGTGACACAAACTCTCCAGTACAATATAGTATCTAGTGATAAAATACATACAATACAAATAACACACAGTTCAAAAGTAAGAAAAACAAAGAGAAATGAAAGAATTTGGTGCAGCGGAGTATGTAGTTTTGTTGTTCTATGGGAGATTCTTCTCTTCTCGTTGTCTTATTTCAATTTGGAATTGATGCGAAAATATGTTCATATGTTCTTTGATGTTTCATTAATATTCAAAGTCATAGATGTTCAAAAATATAGTACATTTTGATCATTTTTATTCATGGAAAATTCCAATTATGCATGTCACTTTCTCTGTCTTTAGACATCCTTTAAAAGAATATTTCTTCGAAAATAACCATTGAAAAATCATCATTAAAATCCTCATAATTTGTTAGGAAATATGGGCTCAATAAATTATATTGATCAACGTTTAATCCTACACAAAAAATTGGTTAGATTAATATATTTAATAATATAATAATATAATACTTACCTTTAGATACGATCAAATTAAAAGGTGACACATCAGCATTCACAGTTACTTCCATACTTTTCATATTCTTTGATAGCTTATACGATTGGTCACTTGTACCTACTATAGTTTCCCGAACCCAATTCACTCATAAGTAACCAAATATGGTTGGCCACATGGCCTCAAGCATGCCTCTCTATATGCCATTGGTAGCCGACTAGCAGTGAGGGCCTAGGGTGTGTCAATGGGGAGATTATTCCCTTAGGTTAAAGTGTATAATGATGGTATAAAATATAGATAAGTAGAATAAATAGTAATAAATATCTCGTATCAGAAGGATAAATCAACCAAATAAAAGAAACAGGCTTTAAAAAATCAATATCATTTACAAAAATAATGATCATGTCATGATGCTAATCAAAAGGGGATATACATAGGATACAGAGGTACAATCATATACAACATACTATAAAAAAAGGAAAAAAGGAAAAAATATATATCCACTAGAATCATGATTGTATCCTCAATCCTCTTCCCCTCATACTCTATTCTAGGATAGTAAGTCAAGCATCCAAATTAGGATGCTTCCATTTGCCCCTACCTATAACCATAAGGTGTGTTCAGGTACCAATTGGTGGAATGAATAGTGTGTTAGATATACTTGGTAGACCACCACCAACAGTTTATAGAACTATCCAATATGTTCATATAATATGATTAGTGTGTAGTTAATAATAAATGTAAAATAGTAAATAAAAAAAGAACATCAGACTAAGTTCCTCCCGGGACACCCGACTGGCACTGCCTGCTTCGGCCTGAGTTGGATGTCTCTGAACAGATGTCACCCTACATGTATAATTATATAAAGTAAGGTATGTATATATATTGCTCATATATATATACACACATATTTGTTCATATATATACACACATTTTAATAGTCAATTCCTGAGGAGTAAGCCTCGAGCCTCTATACATACTTATAATGAGTTTCATAACTCTCATTACATATTAGCATAGAGGTATAATTAGGTCATCATAAAGGTCAATTATAAGCATGGATCGAAATCAAGATTTTGATTTGTCTTATAGGATGCATACTTAGTTTAAAATTATTTGTAATCCTAAGATCATCCAAAGTGTTCTGTATAAGGAACTCAGGTATCGCTCTAGGTATGTTCTATTAAAACCCATCACTATAGAAGTATGTCCAAGGAATCCATATAAGGACCCAAGTATTACTCATTACATGGTATAAGGAATAACCCTCAAAGTTTTTCCAAGGTATTCCACATGTTGAACCATGTATCACTCGTGGCATGGTACGGTAATAGTGCCTAGTGATCCAATCTGAGGTAATCCACTAGGGAATCAGGTATCACTCATAGAAAGTAATAAGACATCTGCACGTTGATCATGTCAATGGTATTCTATAAATAACTAAGGTATCAATCCTATCATAATATAATTCATTTAAAATTTTCTAATTTTTAAGCCTGATGAGCCCATCCAAGGTGTCCTTAATCAGAACCCTTATATCACCCTTGGCTTGGTTTAAATGAATTTCCCTAGCTAGAATTAAACTTATACTATCTGATAATAAAATTTAGTCATATTGGCCAATTCATTTAAAATATTTGGTTCAAGATTTAACAAGAGGAGCATGGGTATATACACATGGCCTACCATTTCCCTTTGGTTCAATTAAAAATACATTGCATTCACAAGATAATTTAAACACACCTCAAATGGTGGTTTAATTTAAATTCCAAGACATGAGGATCTTGGTACTTTAAGGAAGGAACACCCTTATGGGTGGCTCACAATGAGGCGGTAAACCTCTAATGTTTATTTGTGAGTTACTAGGACTATCCTAAGTATGTAAACGTCATTTAATTTAGTTAATTAGACATTTATGTGGTATCACTAGAAGGTTCTGGCACATAGCACAACGGGGCACCATATAAAGCATAAAAACTTTTAGGAAAAATAACTAAACTACCTACCTTAGGTTGGTAGATGAACCCATGTCCATTATTGGATTCATATTCAAATTGGAATGGAAGAAATCTGAAAAAAAAAATATACAAATGACCTAAAAAATGGAATATTAGCTCATGCCAAAATAACACCAAATATGGATTAATAAATAAATAAAGGAAGAGGAATGAATACCTTTCCAATATGCATCCAACAAAACCAATGGTGAAAAAATTGAACCTCAGACGGATAACTTAGATCAAATTCTAGGTTGGAGGAAGATGGAAGACTCCCATGATTGGGAGAGGTTTTTCACATGAATGGGGAGGGAAAATGAGGGACAAAACTTAAACAAATGTAGGGGAAATGGTTTTTTCACACATTTTTAAGAGGTTCATGGTTTGGATGCACATATTTCCAAAGAATGTAGGAAAACAATGCATCACCAATGGTTAATTAGTGCTAAGGGTGTTTCCCTGGGCACACAATTTAGGAAAATTGCACATCCCCTTTTAGCCCACTAGAAAACCCCACATGGTCATGTGTCCTGATGTGCATGGTTATAACTAACCATGTTCCCCTTTTTAATTTTTTTTATCACCCACATGGTAGTGTTACATGGTTATCCATAACCATGCACTAATTGTGTTTCTCAGTCTGTATTTCCAAAATTTAGAGCTTTGGGCTCCATACAAGCCCAGAACTCTCATGAAATGCTCATTATCCTCTTAAGAAAAACATTATCATAAAATAAGTGGTTTTAAAAGTAAATTAAGTATTTTTACCTCTTCAAAAAAATTGGGATGTTACAACCTCCTCTTCTTAAAACAACTCATCCTTGAGTTTCCCTTCCAAGGGTGTCAAAAAATTTCTAATAAATTTTTTGGCCAATGAGAATGTATATAAACCTCTCTATCTCAAGTCTCATATTAGACATGGTTGTGCCACCATAGCACCCATACTAGAGGAACAGACCTACCTCAGAGAGACTTCGTTCTCTAATCAATGATATGTACAGAAATCTCCTCAAAGGATGCATCTACCTCTAGATTAATATCCTTAGGGTGAAATAAATGGGATGGTTCATATTAATAATGGTGAATACATGATACATGGAATAAATTGTGTATAGACCCAAACCTATAAGTTAAATACAACTGATAGGTTTCCATCTCGACTCTCTCCAAGATCTCAAAAGGCCTGACATAACAAGGTGATAGCTTACCCTATCTTCAAATCCATCTATGACCCAATATAAGAGAAACTCATAGAAATACATGATGTCCCACATTTAACACTAAAGGACAAATATAATGATTAGTGTGAGAATTTTTTATGGATTGAGTAGTATCCATATACTTTTGAATGATCTTCACCTATTTTAAAGTCTCCTGAATGAGATGAGGTCCATGTAGTGCTACCTCACCTGCCTCTATCCATAGCATGGGTGGATGGAATGGACTACCATATAGATTCTCATAGGGATCCATCTAAATAGTTTCTTAAAATTTGTTATTGTAGGAAAACATGATGATATGTATGTGTTTCTCTTAAAACCCCCCAAAATCAAGGACACATGCTCAAGCATGTCCTCTAACACCAGTATCATACGCTCAGACTGAATTTTAGTTTCAGGGTGGTATGTTATACTTAGAATCACCTGTGAACCAAGTGCCTTTTTCAACCCTTTTCAGAACCATGATGTAAACTGAGTGTATCTATATGATATGATGGAATGGGGAACACCATGAAGCCATAAAATCTCCTAAATGTAATTCCTTCCAAGATCATCTACTTCAAAGGTCTCCTCGATTGGTAGAAAGTGTGTGACCTTGGTAAACCTGTTGACTATCACCCATACCGCATCACTACCTTGATGGGATCTCATTAATATCATCCAAAAATCCAAGGTGATGTCATCCTATTTCCACTCATGAATAGACAGAGGTTAAAGAAGTCTAACATATTGTTGGTTCTCCGCCTTCACCCGTTGATAGGTGGAACACCATGCGATAAAACATATAATCTGCCTCTTTATACTTGGACACAAATACTGATGACATATATCTTGGTACATCTTGTTAAGCCCCAAATGTAAAGTCCAAATAGAGGCATGATCCTCCAACATCAATTCTTCTTATATGTGTTTAGGAACCCAAACACACCTGTGAAAATAAAAGATCTCATTTTCATCAATGACCCAACCAAGGGGTGGGTCCTCACCTGAGATACTCTCTCTTAGGACTATTCCCTTGGGATATTAAAGATGTATCATACTTTCCTAATATAGAAGGTTGTATGTCACTAACAAAGCTACTAAAATGGGATTTACATGATATTCTTTAACCTCCATGTGCATCTTAGAAAACAGGTCTGTCAACTGCCACTCACTATTGGTGTATTGAATGGATTTAGTATAAATATTCTGGCTTAGGTAATTTTCTACTTCATTCTCCTTCCCTGATGTATAAGTGTGCTCAAATTAGAACAACATAAGGTATTCTACCCACCCATGATGCTTGATATTCAAGTCATGTTGTGTGTAAATGTACTTGAAACTGTTGTGGTTCATGTAAATGATGAACTTCTCCCCCAAGGTAACACCTCCAAAGGCATAAGTAATTAACCAAATCTTCTATCTTGAGGCCATGAGTAAGGTAATTTCACTTTTGATGACTCATTTATTGGGACTTGTATGCTACATCTCGATCTCCCTACATCATAACTACTCCTGGACTGATTCCTAACGCATCACAATAAACTGTATAGTTTCTTCCTGTCTCTAGAAGAATCAGGATTCACAATGAATTCAGAATACATTTTAGATCCTGAAATGCTACCTTGTAGGATTCAAACCATAATAACTTCACACCCTTTTTATTCAAACATGTGATAGGTTCCACTAGGCATGAGAAGTATTGAATGAAACATGTGTAACAGTTATCCAAATCCAAGAAACTGTAGATATCGAATATGTTCTTTGGATTCTTCAAGAAAACCATAGTTCTCACCTCCTCTTGTTCAACATATACTCTTTCCTTTGAGATGATGTGAACGAAGAAGTGAACCTTATCAATCCAAAAGTGGAATTTGGTGAGCCTAGCATACAGTCAGTGCTCTCTTAGTGTATTCAACATGATCTCAATATGTTTTTCATGATTGTGTTGAGTGTGATAATACAACAAGATATTATCCACAAATACTATCACAAAATAATATATATATATATTGGTGGAAAAATCGGTTCATTAGAGCTATAAAAATGGCAGATGCATTTTTCAATCTGAATAGAATAACCATATATTCATACTAGTAATATCTACTATGAAATGTTGTATGTGGTATGTCTAATGGTCTGACATGCACCTATTTATATCTCTACCTCAAATAAATCTTGGAGAAAATTTTCCCTCCTCATATCTTTTCAAAGGTGTCTTCTATATGGGGTAGAGGATACTGGTTCTTGATCATAAACTAGTTCAGCTCATGATAATCCACACAAATTCTATGGGTACCATCCAACTTCTTGGAAAAAAGGATAGGTAAACCCCAATGTGAAGTATTGGGTCATATAAAACCCTTATCTTCCAAATCCTCTGGCTTCTTTTTAAGTTCTTGAATATCATTAGGTGCCATCCGGTAAGGAGGAATGAACATTGGTGTCACTCCTAGAAAAATATCAATAGTGAACTCCACTTATCTCAAAGGTAGTATCCCATAAAATACTTTAGGTAATACATACCTAAAAAATCCACTAACAGGGGGAATTCTATAAGTTTAATTCCCTGGTCATTCATAAATATTCTAGCCATCTAGGTTGTCACTTGGCCTATCCCATGATGCTCGAGTCCATCTCGACTCACCTGGATAGCCCATTCACCCTTATGAATACATTTACTACCCTTGAGTGATTTGAAAGACACCCTCCATCTATAGAAATCAACATGATGATGATAAGGTGCCAACCATTCCATCCCAAGTATGAAGTTGAACCCCATCATCTTGAGGACAAAGATATCCCATACAAAAAGATAACCACCTATCTTAAGGGGCCATCCCTTGCATTGTATTATGCTATTGATTCATATTCCCAAGGGTGTATCAAGAGTCATCACACCATATAATTACTCTATATATGAGCCCAGACTTTCCATATTTTCTATAGATATAAAGTAATGTGAAGAACTTGTATCGAATATGGTAAAAACTAAAGTAGTGGCTACTAGAATAGTTCCTAGAACTATAGAGAACCCTAGAATCTAGTCCTTGGGAGCAGGTTTTATAGTATAGATATGAACAAATTCTTAGACCTAAGATGAAACCTAACTAACATGGGAAGGTCTTCTTTGTAGGTGTTGTACATCTAAATTTTGGATACCTTGGACATATCCACCTCCTCAACTTGGTCGGTTGGTAGTAGTATAGCTCCCAACCTAACATGGAGCCATTGATCCTATACTCAAATATGGATTTGGTGGAAATCCATTCTCATTAGGTACTAGAGGGAAAGTTGGGAAGAAATGATTAAGGTTATCCATCCTTCCACAAGATCGGTACTCAATTAGGTCCTGTGTACATTGCAGCTTCTTATAGCCCACCCTACCACACCGGTGTCACACCACATGACTTTAATTTCATTCCATATGGATGGTTATACCCCCACAATAAAACTCAAAATGATTTTTCTTATCACTGGATAAACTGCCTCCCTTTCTTAATATTGAATCTTCCTTGCTCATACATCCATCTTCCCTCAAGTTCCACTCAATAATGAGGGCTTGGATCGCTATTTCAAAAATTGTGGTAAACTGAAAAACATTTTCCTATGATCATATGGTGCATAAAATCCCATCCTAAAACCATCTTAATAGATTCAAATCATCAAGGGTTGGTACAAAGCGATGAATCTTGGTGAAATAATATGAATACTCCATCACAGACATAACAACCTACTGTAGGTGCATAAACTATCTAGCACGGTTTGGTATTAGAATCTAAGGGAAAAAGTAGTCGTAGAAGGCTGTCTGGAATTCCTCCCAAACCAAACCTAGATTTTAACCATCTTGGGTTATCACATCCCACTAGTGTTTAGCATAATCACGAAGTAGATAAGTCGCAAGCTTTACCCTCTATTCTGGATGCATTTCCAAATGCTTGAAGATGGATAACATGGCCTCTATCCACAACTCAGAAACCTGAGGACCTACATCCCTAGAGAAAGTGGGAGGATGTTAATATTTAAATTCCCACATTAACTCTTCCATAGTAGGGTAATGTTTTTTAGTTCCCTATACATACTAAATAAAGTATAGGAAGCTCTCTTGGAATTGAGAATCAATTCCTAGATGAGAAATATAAAGTGGTTCCTCAAGTGGCATAATGGGAGGAAATAATTATGGCTCGGGGACCCCCACCTCTAGAGAATGGTCTTCACCACCCTCCTAGTTAAAGACTCAATGATTTCATTGAGGTGTAGCTATAAAATTTCTAAATGGATGCCTTAGCTAATATTTAAGATAAGATAGGATCAAAGATATCAAAATATGATAGTTACAAAGTCTTCCCATATAAAATTCATATCCCTATGCCTAATTCTGAATATGGGTGTAGGTGATAAAAGGACCAAAGGATCATGATGAATTATCTTTTTTCACAGATCCCCAGTCAATAGTTTATTTACCTAATCATGCAATATAGTTCACACTCAGGGTCGGTCTCAAGGAGAAAACATACACAAAACTGAAAATATATTGTCATTATTTATATTATAACTAATATAAAATAAATAATATAAATATGGGATGTATTAAAGATTCATATAATATATATATATATATATAATGAAAATAGAATAAATGTAGACATAATGATGTTAGACAGAAAGGAGATCCTCCCAAGAGAACACCCAGAGTGAACCTTCATCATATCATTATTAGTTCCAAATAAAAATAATTAACATGATCCATCATATGCATGACTATACTATCCTTCATAGGTTGTGAATATATGGTTCTATCAATGATCGATGAGATTCCACAGATTCACCTCCTTGATCGAAGTAGAATATTTCATAAGATAAAGCTAAGCCTCTGGTGGAAAGTGGAGACACAAAGGCACCTTACCCACTAAGATCCCCCTTATCCTACCTCTAAGAAAATAAAAAAACATTAAGAATTAATTCTCAAAAACTTGGGTTCAAAACTAGATTTCTCCCCCAGGAACTTCCTTGGGTTAGTTACTCATGATCATGAGAATAAAATATCATGATGAGAAGAGAACAAGGTGGAAACACAAAATATAAAAATAATAAAATGAGAGGAAGAATAATAATAATATATATTAAAAATTCATAATACTATTAAATTGAAATAAAACCCTACCAAACTACAAAAAATTGGAAAATTAAAGATTTTAACCCTTTGAAAAGGAGAAGGAAAACATTTTTATAGGAAAAAGGAGTGAAAAAATTATCTCTAAATCTTTCCACCAAAATTATTAGCATGGTAGACCAATTTAATGATCAAATTTTGGAAATTTTTCTTCTTTAATATTTTCCCATATGTCTACTTTATATACCCACAAACTTTCATCTTCATTTTCCATTTTCGGTGATAGTTATAGAAAATTTACTCTGGAAACTTAATCTAGCTTGGATGACTCTTTATATTTTACATATCTAGTTTCCAATATATTTATGACCTTGATATAGATGGAATAAAGTGATTCAATATATATTAAATTTGTTCCTATAGATATTTTCTCACTCTATGTAGAATTTTAACTCCATTAGTCCATCCATTTGTGAGATATAGGCTTAACTTCAAAAATCACCAAATCTATTCATAGATTTTGAGTCCTGAATTGTGAGCTTCTTTTGGACCTTCAATATTTGGATTTAGATCTTGGTAAAGTTGAATGAAATGAATACCAATATGTATGAAATCCTAAAAAACAATTTTATAAATTAATTTATTTTAGAAAATGTTATGGTTTAAATACAAAAGAAAATAAAAACTATTAAAATCCGAAATTAGGTCATTTTTTCCAATTAAGCTCAAAATGATTCAAAAACCATAAAATGTAAAAAATTTCCTTAAAATAACACTTTGTTTGGATTAAAAACATTTAAGTTAAAATTAAAATAATTGAAAATATTTTCAATTCCAATTCCCCCACACTAAAACATTTCACTCTCAAGAAATTGTCTAATGTTAATGTCAAAACAAACTTCCCAAAGTATAAATCACAACACAACTCAATTATAACATATAAGGAAATATCATTTCTCCTATATGGATAAAAATTCCCTAACTCCTAAAAAATCATAAAAATATATTCAATCTCATGTTAATCCTCATGTGCATGTCATACTTACCTCCCTAGAAAAATATTTCCCTCTTCACTCAAGGATTTTTGTTATGTGGAGTTTTCTCATTTTAAAAAATATGTGTAATCTACATTGGATTCATATACTCCTAGTATCTCAACTTCAAAGAGTCAAAAATGTTTCAATAATGAGGTCTTTTACATGGGTTGTTCTTTGGATGAGGGTTGGAAGGTTTTAAATGTTGAAACACCTGAGGTGGAATAAAGAGGGTTAAGCTCTAAATGAAGTGAATGCATGAAAATAGTTTTTTCTCAAGAATGGCGTGCTCCTCAATCAGCTCAAAAATTAATAACCTCCAAACACCAATTTATATACCCAAGAATTTCACACTTGGAATTTCGACATCAATGATAAATTTCTTACCTATTTTCCTTTATGTGTAGTATTGTTTCAGCATAAATTCAGATTTGGGATTTCTCTTCAGAGTCATATTTTTAGGAAAAGAGAGGCATATTTTGATCTTGAAATATTGGTGAACTCACAGACCATATTTTTAATGAAATTTGGGTAACCCATTCATATTTACATTATAAAATTTCTTCCACCAAAGCAATAATAAATATGACAACACATTCAATTCATCTTAATCAAATTCTTTAAGAAAGAAAAATAAAGCTCATCACACCCCCCAACACACTTGAGTTAAACAATAATCATGTCTTTAACTATTAGGTCGGAATAATACAAAGTAACACAAGAGGGGGTGAATTATGTCTTTTCGATAATCTTCATCGATTCAAAATTTTGACTTATTTTTAATTTTATGTAGATATGTAGTGTTTTCTTCTACAATGATTATGAGAAATGGATAAAAAAGAAAAAAAAATATATAGTGGTTCGAGGCACGAAGATCCCCTAGTCCACTCCACCAATGCTCTCTCTGTGATCTTGGTGAATTTCAAAAGGAAGGTCCTCATATAACAATACCACAAATCAAAAACTAAGTGCAAGTAGTTGACACCTTTACAACAATGCTAAACATAGCCTTATGGTTCTTTAACAAGGAACCAATTATCCATAGTTTAGTACAAGAAGTTGACATTTCACCATAACTAACTATGAGTAGTTGATACTCCAATAAATCAAAATATTTTGAATTGTTGATAGTTCGGGTTGAACTTCATAGTTACAGCAGCAACAACTGGCAGTATATGGATCTTCTTCTTCAAAAATGGAAGTCTTAAAGAAAGAATAGTTCTTAAGTGATCCCATTTGCAAATTATTTTCAATAATAATAGCAACACATGATAATATTAATCATACAATATTATTAGTTTGAAACATGTATATCTCCAAAGTGTAGCCTCTTCTGCAAATAACAGAGTCGATAGTTTATTACAGTTGATCTATAAAAGATATTCACAAGTATACATTTGTATGTATGAATGAATGAAACTTGTATCACCCATATCACATATATCACACACACCAACACCTTGATTTTGAAAATACTTTGATCATATAAATAGATTTCTTTCAATTTATTAGATCCAAGAAAATATCCAGAGTGAACATAAAAATTCAAAATCATATTAACCAAGGGAGTCGTAACTTTCTTAAGGAATACGAATCTTTTAATCGATCATAATGAGATTAGAATAAGTCATAAAGAATCTTTAAATCATCTTTTAATTCTTTCAAGACCATTTCATGAAACTCAGATAAAATCATGAATTTAAAAACTCTATTGTTGAGTAGAAAAATGTAGGGTTGAACTGTGTAGAGTACGGTTCCTTTACGTAGCATAGGGTTCCTACCACCATATGGTTCCTATCAACATATGGTTCCTTAACCATACTTTAATATGTTCCTAACATAGTGATCAAAGTAACTTAGGGATAATGATCCATACATTTATCCTTTTCAGCATAAGATTCCACATGTAGCATTGATTAACCATACATTCAATTTTTTGAACATAGTGTATGAAGAGTGTTTCCAGATTCCAATGTAGGGTTGATATTCCATAAATTTTTTGATTCCTGAATATAGGGTTTCCGATCAATATACTTAATATCTAGTGTAGGGTTTCCACTCCATATGTAAACTGTTTAGCATAGCATAGGGATGATGAAAAATACATTCATTCACCGAACATATGGTATGAACAGTGTTTTAATAACACATCCCATAGCTTTGTATTTCATTAAAGATATAAATAAAAACTTCATATATATTCCTGAAACATACTTAATGAAACTTTATTAGAAAAAAATAAGGGTATTTGTGAGCATCAAAATCATCATATAATATAGAGTATTGTTGAGACAATACATGACCAATAATCTCCCCCTTTTGATGAGAACAAAACCCATAAAATAACTAATAGAAAATATAGGATTTGTAAAAATATTTAATGAAAATATTACAGTTTCAAAATAATTTTTATTTCATATAACTGTTTCAATTGAAAAGGTTTCTCACAAAAATATGTGTTTCTCGAATATTCTCCCCCTTCTTGTGAAATCAAAAAGAAATTTTGAATTAAAAAATGATATAAACCATAGTTAATATTTTAATGAACTATAAATGAATGTTATAGTATACTATTATAAAAATTATATATGTGATATGGAAATGTAACTTTAAACAAAAATAACACAAAAATAAAAATATAAAATAATATAAATTCACAAAATATAAAATTAAAGTAAAGTAAGTTTAAAACTAGATCAAATGTTTTAAAAAATAATGACTATAGCCCATAATAAACTGAAGAGGTCTTCAAAATGAGGGGATCTGATTTGATTGGTTTCCTTGGTTATAATTTCTACAAGTAGTAGTTTATACAAATGTATGAGGAAAGGTCTTTACAACATCATAAATTTCAAGCAGATTCACCTATATACTCTAAAAAGTTTTGTTGAAGACATTCGTCCATTTTTGTAGAAGCATCCTTGAATATTGTCCTGTCTTCAATCTCTACACCAAGTTTACCTTAATGAAATCATTTGAAGATTATTCATATTGAAAAAAGGTTTTCAATCTATCTATAACTTGATGAATAACTGGTCCCAAATAGGATTCATTAGAGGTCAGCCGACTGATCAAATATTTCTGATTGTCTAGGAGAACATTCAAAGGTGTACTGTTACACAAGAGAGTGTGCATCCTATTGTTCAATTCATTAATCATATTGTTTATTGCTTAAAATATCCTTATCAATTTAGGAGAAGTGGGGAGAGGTGTAGAGGTCAAAGCCTTATGACTATCCTTGATAGATTGAAATTCTCTTCCCAACATAAGCTTCATTTCATCAAAATAAGACTTTTTCATAAACTCACATTTCAAATATCTTAACTCTCTACCTAAATAAGTGATAAAATATTCAAGATATTTCACTGAAATCAAATTTTCTGGAACATATTTGAGTTGAGTTTGAAGGGATTCAAACTCGGCTCTTGGAACACTTGAACTTTTGAGCTCCATAAATTTCTTCTTCTCATCTTCTAAATCTTCTCTCAAAGAAAAGTTTTGACTCTATAAAGGAATGAAATTTGGAATCAAAGCTTCATCATAAGAATCATAAGACTCAGGAGTGATATTTCCTGAATGATGTACACCCTCTACCATAGCCAAACTTTTCTCTCCATGACTTTCTGATCTATCTCTCAATAAAGATCATTTTATAGTAGTAAAATTAGGAGTAATGAGTGAAAGGTTTTTAGGGATAGTAAAATCTTCCATGTGATGATTTTCTCTATGATCCTCTTTCTCAACATTCTTATTCAATTAAGCCTCATGATCAAATATATTTTCAGCTTCATCCACATCATTAAGAATGTTTATTGTAAATCATATTCTTTAAACAAGATAGACCTCTTCAGGTCTAGATTTGGCCTCTTAATCAGGCCTTGGTCTGATAGAACCAATATATAGAATCGTCTTTTTCTCCCCCTGAGAATCTTCCATTAGCTATTGTTGTTGTTCGGCTCCAATAGGTAAAATATCTTTTTAGGAGTTTCTCCAAAAATATTCCAATTTCATGAAACTCCTAGAATTTAAAATTTTAGCATTATGAAATCTATATTCAGGAGTCATATTTAGGATTATTCCTTTTCAAAGAAACAAAAAGGAAATGATTCTTCCATAGGGATAGTAGTCCATATTTACTTATTTGTGACATCTTATATACCTTACCATAAAATGAGCGAAATTGAACTTAATTTGGTTCAAAAATAGAAACAGAATGTACATTTATAGGTACATAACTTTCTATAGATCAGATATCCTCGACAAAATATCTATTTTAATACACTTTATAATGACTTTCCTAACAAGAGTAAGGTCTTTGTTCATCACTTTATTGATGGTTCTTGTTCCAAAAAAATAAAACATAATGTCCTCTAACTTATATTTTTATCACTGATATTTCTCAAATTGAAATGAAAATCCCCCTCATGAGGACAGTGCAATAGATTATCTATATCCACTGAATAAAGATAAAATTCATTATCATGAATCATAGTGACTATAGAATTTTAATCAATTCCAAAACTGAACTTAGTATTTCAACACAACTCTTTTACTTCTACATCAAACATAAGAGGAGTGTTACTATCTCCAAAAGAAAAATCTAGTCCTTGAAATCTAATTTCTTCCATTAAAAAAATATTTTTTCTATATAAATACTCAAAATCTATCACCTTACCTTGAAGAACTTTGTGATACTTCACTAGAGGTTAAATAGATGCACCCAAATCAACATCTTTAGGTCTTCATGATGTTTAAATTTCTTAAGGTTTTGCGATTGAAGGGTTGAAGGTTTAGAGTTTCGGTAAACTATAATGAGAAATGCTCTAAAAAACAAAGAGACCTGAAGAAGAAGAGCGGGATAATGTAGATGGTTTTCTCATGCTGATTGATAATGTAATCATTACTTTTTAATTTGAAAAGATGAATAAAAATAATTTGAAATGAAATTATTTTTAAATCTAATCAATACATTACCGATAAAAATAAATAGAAATAAATAATTAAATACAACATATAAAGATTACTAAAAATTAAAACAGATAGATTAAGAATAAAATAAATTACTAAAAATTAATTTAAAATTAAATAATCCTAACTCCCCTTTAATAAAATCAAAAACTTTCATTGGGAAGTGTTTTAGTGAAAATATCAGCTAATCGATATTTGTTATTAATAAATTCTAAAGATATACCCTTTTTAAGAACATGATATCTCAGAAAATGATATCTTATATCAATATGATTAGTCCTAGAATTACTTATAGGATTTTTTGAAATATTTATATCACTAATATTGTCACATAAAATAGGTATATTATTAAAGCATAGTCCAAAGTCTAGTAGTATTTTTTTCATCCACAATACTTGTGCACAACAACTACTAGCATAAATATATTCTGTCTTGGCTATTGATAGAGAAACTGAGTGTTGTTTCTTACTCGACCATGATATTGAAGATTTTCCTAAAAAGTGACAGGTTCTTGAGGTGCTTTTTTATCTAATTTACAACCTCCAAAGTCATCATCTGAATTTTAAATTAAATTAAAATGAGAATTTCTGGGATAAATAATATATTGAAAAATAATTCCTTTTAAATATCTAAAAATTATTTTAGCAGTAGTAAGATGGTATTCTTTTGGATTTGACTAAAATCTAGCACATAAACATATAGAAATCATAATGTTTGGTCTTCTAGTAGTAAGATATAACATACTACCAATCATACCTCTATATAACTTATTGTCAACTAATGTTCCAGTTTCATCCAAATCTATTTTTATATTGGTACACATAGGAGTGGCATAAGTCTTACTATTTTCAGGTCTAAAATTTTTCAATAAATTAATAATATATTTACTTTTATTTAAAACATTTCCATACTCTTTTTGATAAATCTGAAATCCTTAAAATAAATTTAGTTCTCCCATCATACTCATTTCAAATTCCTTTTTCATTAGTTTTGAAAAATCATTACAAATACTTTTATTTGTTGAACCAAAAATAACATCATCAACATAAATTTTTACTAATAAAATATTAGAACAAATATTTTTCTCTAAAAGTGTTGGATCTTCCAATCCAACAGTAAATCCATTTTTCAAAAATAAAATAATTTAATATTTCATACCAAGCTCTAGGTTCTTGTTTAAGGTCATAGAGAGCTTTAGTAAGTTTAAAAATATAATTTAGTTTATGAGGGTTTTCAAAACTAGGAGACTGTTCAACTTAAACTTCCTCCATTAATTATCCATTTAAAAAGTAAGATTTAACATCCATCTAATATAATTTAAAATTTATATGAGATACATAAGGTAAAAGGGTTCTAATGACTTATAATCTAGTTATATGGGAAAAGGTCTCATCATGATCTATACCTTCTTCCTAATTATATCCTTTAGCTACTAATCTAGCTTTATTTCTAGTTATGATCCCTTGATCATCCTGTTTATTTCTAAAGACCCACTTAGTTTCTATTACTAGATAATTGGTTGGTATTTCTACTAATTATCAAACTTCATTTACTAGTTTACCTCTTCTTGCATTGATAACATCCAACTTTCATCTTCTAAGGCTTGTTCAATGGAATTAGGTTCTAACTAAGATAGAAAGGTATAAAATTAATCTAGGTTTCCTACATTTCTTCTAGTTCTAATTCTTATGTCTGGGTCTCCTATAACAGTTCCTAAAGGATATTTATTTGAGGCTCTAAACTATCTAGGAAAGACACTTTCAGGTTCTTTAGTTTCATATTCTTTTGAACTCGACTGAATTTTATTTATATCTTTTTCAAAATAATTTTTAGGGGTTTCAAGTCTCATTTTTTCAAAAAAAATCAGTAATTTAATCTCTTTGATCTTTCTCTTTAATAAAAGGACCAGTTTCATCAAACTTCAAATGAACTAATTCTTCAAAAATCCTTGACTTTTTATTAAACACTCTATAAGATTTATAGATATCATAATATCCTAGAAATATTCCTTTATTATATTTTGGATCAAACTTACCAAGGTTTTCCTTAGTATTCAAGATATATACCTTGCATTCAAAAACATTAAAGTACTTTACTTTAGGTTTTTTATTATTCCAATGTTTATAGGGAGTCCTTCTAAAAATAGGCCTTATTAATAATCTATTCATGATATAGCAGGATATGCTTACATATTATTCCCAAAAATAGGTTGGAATACTATATTCATTTAGCATAGTCCTTTCCATTTCTTTAATAGTTATATTTCTTCTTTCAACAATTCCATTGTGTTGAGGTGTTCTTTGTGCAGGGAAGGTGTATTTAATACCTATATTTGAGAAAAAATAATTAAATTATTGATTCTAAAATTCTCCACCATGATTAATAATTAATGAATTTATTTTAATACCTTTTTCATTTTGAAAAAATTTGCAAAAACTTTCAAAAAAATTGAATACTTCACTTTTTAACTTTAGAAAATATACCCAAGTAAATCGAGAATAATCATCAACTAAAACATAAACATATAATTTACCATCCAAAATTTATAATCATGATGGTACAAAAAATCCATATAAATAAGTTCTAAAGGTTTAGATGTAGAAATTTTTTTAATATATTTGAAAGAATATTTGTGTTGTTTTCTAATTTGGAAAGCATCACAGAATCTATCATTATGAAACTTAAGACTAAGAAAATCAGAAACTAACTATTTCTTTGAAAATTTTTGTAAAGTATATATATTACAGTTTCCAAGTATTCTATGATAAATCCATAACTTATTTGTCTCATTATTTAAACAATTCACTTTATGTTTACACAAGGAATTTAAATCCAAGGTATAAACATTGTCAGTTCTAGGTGCTCTAAATTTAATAAACTTATCTGTAAAGACTGAGGAAGAATTTTCAGAAAAATAAACATAGAAACCATTATCAAAAAGTTGAAAATAATTATCATGTTATGTTTTAACCCTTTAATATACATTACTTTGTTTATTGATATAGTCATTGGATCTCCAACAGTTCCAACTCCAACAATATTTCCTTTTGCATTGTCACCAAAATTGACTAGTCCTCCATTCATTTGAGTCAGTGTATAGAAATTTTATGAGTCTCCACTCATGTTCCAAGAACATCCACTATCCATATACCATATTTCATTCTTGTTCCTATGGAATTTTTCCTCTAAAATAATTTAAACATTTGTTTGTTTTGGTACCCAGATTTTCTTGGGTCCTGTAGTGTTATCGAGTAGTGATCAGAGAATCTAGATTTGATAATTTTACCATAATTTACATCACTTGATTCAGAAATACTTTTAGAAATAAAAGACTTTTTAATAACACTAATTTGAGTATTTCTCAAATGACAATTGTTTTTGAAATGACCTTTTTCACAATAATAACATGTGTCATTTTTTGAATTGGGCATAAAGTAATTCTTATACAGTTTTGATTTTTCATCCTTGTTTACTATTCCAAATCTTTCTATTTTAATAACATTCGTTCCAAGAATATTATTTAAAAAATTTTCTCCTTTAGTAAAAATAAGATCAGTTCTTTTATAAGATTTTACTTTATCCTACAATTCTTTAATCCTTTTTTCATGATCAATACAATTTGATGTAGAAGAATTAAATTTTTCAACTAAATCTTGTTGTTGTTTTAGTATAGTATCTATTTCTTCTAAAACCAAATTTTTAATATTTTTCAATGATTTATGCTTCTTCAATAAATAATCATATTTATCTTCTAACATTGTACAGTAGGCAACTAATTTATCATTTTAGCAACCATTAGCTTTAGAACCAGAGGAGTAATAGGATTGTACCTCTTCTTATTCAGCCATGAAGCACATATTAGATTTTATATTTGATTTTTCCTTCTCTAAATTAGATTTTGAAGAACTTCTGGAGTCCTAAAATACACTCTAAGTATCTTTCATTTCTCTTTTACCTTTATAATCATAATCATCATTCTTCTGATATTTATTTTCCAAACTTTTTCTTTCATATTTAAATTGAGGGAAATCAAGTCTAATGTGACCCAATTTTTTTATTCACAGCATCAAACTTCTCTAGGTTCTTTCTCATCCTTTTTGAACGATTTTTTTAAGCCTATTTTCTTCTTGTAAAATTTGATGAATTTTTTGGATAGCTGATCTAGTTCCATTTCAAAATATAAGGAGTTTGAATTTTTTTCTACTCTAGCTTCTTGTTTTGTTTTTTGGTCAAGATTCTGAGATGTCACTTTGAGAGAAGTATATTCCCTTTTTACTATAATATTATTATCTTCAACTTCTTCATTCATTTATGCTTTATACATCATTAGAGTTCTAATTAATTCTTTCATTGTAAAATCTTTGACAGGTGATGATTGTTGAATAACAGATGATATACCATTCCATTTAGAGGGAAGTACTCTGAGTAATTTTAGTGCTTGATTATATTGTTTGATAGGATCTCCCAAGGCGGTAATATTTTTGAAAATTTATGTTAACATTTCATTCGTCTGTGTGATGCTTTCTCCATCAAAAAATCTAAAAGTGTCAAAATTTAGCTTTTTTGTACCATATCTCATCTATCTAACATTGTATGTTCCTTAATAAGAAAATGAAATAGTTTACCACATCTCATTGGTAGTAGGAAATTGAGATACATGATTAAACTCTTTAGGAACAAATCCATAGATAATATCATTCATTTATTTTAAATTTATATCATATTCAGCTTCCATTTTAGTAGTCCAAGACACTAGTTTTTGAGGGATCTCATAAGTATTAATGATCTTTGGATATAACTTGAAGCCTAAATTTTTTAGATATATGGTCATATGAGATTTATAGCTTCCATATTTTTCACCATTAAAGTATGGATCACGAACCATAGAAATTCCTTCTCTTGGATCATCCATTTCCATTTACTTTGTATAGACCTTATACTTTTCAGATTTCTATAGATTTATCCCAAAACATTACCTCTGATACCAATTGTTAGGTCAAAATAATACAAAGTAACATAAGAGGGGGGTGAATTGTGTCTTTTTTATAATATTCACCGATTATGACTTTTGAATTCTTTTTCAATTTATGCAGATATACATAATTTTCTTCTGTAATGAGTATGAGTAGTGGATAAACAAAACGAAAAAACAAAACAAATTTATAGTGGTTAGGGGCACGAAGATCCCCTAGTCCACTCAACCAACACTCTCTCTATGATATTGGTGAATTTCAATAGATATCTACTCTTATCACAAGACCACAAATCCAAAAGTGAGTATAGGAAGTTGACACCTTTACAACAAGGCTAAATAGAGCCTTCCAGTTCTTTAACAGAGAACTAATTTTCCACATCTTAGTACAAGAATATGACACTTCACCAAAATTTAGTACGAGAAGTTGATAATCCAATAAATCAAAATATTTTGATTTGTTTATAGTTCAGGTTTAACTTCATAGTTGTAGTAGTAGTAATTTATAGTACATGTATCTTCTTATTCAAAAATGAAAATTTTTAAGAAATAGTTGTGCTAAAGCAATCATGGCTGCAAATGATATTCAATAATAATAGAAACACACATAACCATTAATCTTATAGCAGTACGAGTTTTAAACATGTATATCTCCAAATTGTAGCCTCTTCTACAAATAACAGAGTCGATCATTTTTTGTAGCAGATCTATAAAATATATTCACGAGTATACAATCATATGTATGAATGAATTAAACTTATATCACCTATATAAAATATATCACACACACCACCACCTTGATTTCAAAAATACTTCGATCATATGAATAGATTTATTTCGATTGATTAGATCTAAGAAAATCGCCTGAGTGAACATAAAACATAAAAATAATATTGACCAGGGGATTTATAACTTACCTTAAGAAGAGTTATTTTCTTCGATGAATACGTTTCATTGAATCGATCATAACAATATTTGAATTAGTATTAGAGAATATTTCAATCATCCTATAATTCTTTCAATATCATTACATGAAACTTGGATAAAATTGTGAATTTAAAAACTTTGTTGTTGAGTGGACAAACTTAGGGTTGAACTATGTAGCATAGGGTTCCTTTACATATAATAGGGTTCCTACCAACGTATGGTTACTTAAACATACTTTAATCTATGTGTAATTTAGGTATCAAAGTAACTTTGGGATGATGATCTATACATTCATCATTTTCAGCATAAGATTCAAAACATAGCATTAATTAACTATATGTTCAGTTTACTAAACACAAGGTATGAATAGTGTTTCCAAATTCCAATGTAGGGTTGATATTCCATACATTCATTGATTCCTGAGCATAGGGTTTCTGATCCATATGATTAATATCTAGTTTAGGGTTTCTGATCCATATGAAAACTGTTCATCATAGCGTAGGGATGATGGACCATACGTTCATTCACTGAACATAGGGTATAAATAGTGTTTTTATAACACATCTCATAGCTTTTTATTTCATAAAAGATATAAATAAAAACACGATATATATTCCTGAAACATACTTAATGAAATTTATTAGAAAACAAACAAGGGTATTTTTGAGCATCAAAAGCATCATATAATATAGAGTATTGTTGAGATGATGCATGCCCAACATTAACTTCTAGAGTAGGTTAGAAATGGAAAAAATGACTTGAAATTTAGCTATCTAACAAGGTATTTCATGGATACTTGGGGCTTAATAAAGTTTAGATTTAAAGGTAGGAAAAAAATTAGAGTTCAATGTAAAAAGGTCTTTCAAATTGGTTCCTCAATCATACTTGACACATTCCATGAACTATAACATCTTTTAAAAAGAGATAAAAAACAATTTATAGATCATGAAACATGTATCAAGACTCTAAACAAAAATATAAATGTAAATAAGATGTTAAAAATGTTTATAAACCTACTAGGTTGGGAAAGATTTTCAATTTGGATAGTACTAGTACATATGAGTTTCACAATCAATAAAACTTCATCAAATGAAAATATTGGAAATTAAGAAATAATCCATTCAACAATCATTTAGATACTAAAACATTCAAATCAGAAAATGTACCAAAAACACTAAGATGGTTTGAATTTTTCCAAATAATTTGATTTAGCTCAAGAATCCTAAAAACGCACCAAACATGAAAAAATCAAAAAAAACACAAACAAATAAAATGGAAGTACACACAAAATTCCTAAAAAATATTGACATCCCTCCCCCACACTTATTCCATTTACTAACCTATTTTTTAATTTAAATTAGATAAATAAATATTTTCATATATAATTTTAATTAGGTGGTAAATAAAATAAAGAAAAGTAAAGACACAACTTGATTTATTTTTTAGTGGGAGCCTTGAGTTAATATTCTAATTGTTAAAACTTTAAAAATATAAGAAATAAATGAAAATACATAAGAAAAATAAAGAAATAAATAGAAATAAATGGTAAAGAAAAGGGATAATGCTTAGTTTTAACCCCCAAGTGGGTGCTAGGTTTTTACTGCCCCTATTCTGGCAATTGTATGGATTATCCCCAATCAAAAGATGGGTGTAGTTTCTTTGAGATGAACCACCAAATGTGACTTTTCCTAGTTTCCATGAGTAGACACTAAGATTAGAGACCCCCAAATAAGATAAGAAAATTCCCAACCCCCAAGAAAGAATAAATATAGAATTTGAGGTCCATAGTGTGAAGGAAAATAAAATAGGGGTGCTCCCTATTGACTTTTGTGGTGTCCTCCTCCATTTGGTATGAAAATTGATGTAGAGGAGGTAGTCACACCACCACATGATTCTCTTTATTTTCTTCTTTATCTACTACTTATATTAATTATTCCATAACATCCAAGGCCTACTCCATTTTTGTTGTGTCCAAAATTTTAGAAAAAGAGACGTCCAAAAAATCATCTTGAATAATATTAAAACATGAAGAATCAATAAATAAATATTACCTTTCAAGTAAGCCATATTATAAATTGATATCTTCTGATAGGACTATTGGAAACTCAATATCAATAGGTGCATCTTCATCATCATCTTCAAAATAAATAGAGTGGTGGAGAGGTGATTATTTTTCATTATCAAATATAGTAAGATCATGATTTAGGTTATCTTTAACAAAGTGATTCTAGGATTCTTCCAAAAAATATTGATCGCCCATAAGTATATCACCCGACACATTTTCTTCAAAAAACTCCTCAAACAATGGTTGATTGAGAGAAGATTTTATTAATTACTTTATTATCTCCATATTGACCACCTCAGTTTCTGTAACATAAAAACTTATTGGTGAAATCTCTTCCAGCTCTCGTTCTGGTTTTGGTTCCAGATCTGGTTCTGGTTGCTCCAATAATGCATGAATAAATTATTCTTCCCTTTCATCTTGGATCTTTAATTTTTATATGTCTTCTTTAAGATCATTTATCTGGTATTCAAGATCATTTTTAACTTCTTGTTTCAACTATTATTGGTCAGTACATGCATAATAATTTTCATTGAAATGCATCATAAACAAAGAATATTTTTTTTAGTTTTTGAAATTTATGATTTTTTGTATTTTTTATGAAAAATTGTGTGTGAAAGTGTTTTATCTCCCCGAAAATGATTCCAAATTGATGCGTGAATATTTTTATCAGATCCCTGGTCAATATTTAATTTTCATAAGTATAAAATATAGTGAACACCCAAGGTCAGTCTTAAGGAGGAAACTTACACAACACTGAAATTATATTGTCACTATTTATATTCTAACTAATATAAAATGAAATTATATAAAGAGGTTATGTTTGAAATATTCATGTAATATTTATGGAATCCCACCTTTTTAACAAAACTTTTCATTACATTTTACAAACAGAGGACCTTTAAAGTCTAGTGTCTTGGAAATCATGAACAAAATACATGAAAAATAAAAACACTCTTTTTAAACCCCTTGAAAAGCTTCCTGAAATTTTTTTCATATGTACAATTATTGAATCTCATAACCTGGAGACATACATCAAAGGAAAGGGTGAGTTGAATGCCCAATAAGGGTAAACAAGGGAATCAGTTTACTTGTGATATCAATAAGAACTTGATGAAAAACATAAGACATGAGCAATGGAAGTAGAGGCATTTCATAATGAAAAGAAATTGAACCATAACATGAATATGTGGCTACAACATTTAATTTAGAAATTCATGAACATATCACCAAGGTTCATCCCCAAGGTTTCATAAAAATTACCAAGGTTATTCTCCAAGGTATCGTGAAACTTGTCATCTCTAGAGATTAAATTTTTTACCTAATGCATTGGAGTGCTATCAGGGTGCACCCTTAATATGTATTTATTTTCATGTGATCCACATATATAATAATCAAACATTTCATAAATAACCCATATATAATAAAAGAAATGGGTTTCATTTCAAAATCGTGACGTTTTAAAAGTTCTTAAAAACTTGATCGTTGTGTCATTTATAACCCACAGAAAGGGAGTGAGGGTTATATGTATGTAAATTCTAGAATACAATAGATCAATTTTATGTATTTATTAATACCCCTATAAATGAAAATATATTTGGTTACTCACATAAACAATACAAGAGAATTTATTGAGAAAAAAGAGAGAGATTTTGAGACGAAAATTCTGCAACATAACGACTATATAACATGGTTTTAGGAAACATTGAAAAGAGAGGGGACAAGATTAATCCACTCATAAATAACTCATAATAAATTATAGGTACATGATAAAAATAAATAAGATCTTGGTATGGATATTTGAAGGAAATACCATATGAAAATGAAACTCAAAGGAAAAGAGAATATGTGATTTCTTTTACAAAAATTTGGCAGCCTAACGGCGTCACTTAAAAATTCAAAAAATCAGTTGATGAGAGAGGAAAGGGTCTCTCATAAATTGAAAATGAAATGGAAAGCAAGAATGATATATAAAAACATACTCTAACAGAATTAAATAGAAACTATAAGACATAACATAAAGGAAGTCATGACTTAAAAGAGGAGGGTGAAAGATTCTCGTACCTTGAAGAGTAACTTCGAAATATTTAAGGTTGGGACCTTGGGGACTTGAGGGAACCTTGGGAGGAATCCTTGGGAGGTAAAAATACCATAGCTTCATTGAGGGGGATTTTTTAATGAAATGAATGAGAGAATGGCTTGGTATTTATAGGAAAAGTGAGGGAATATTTAATTAATTTCCAAGGGACACCTCATCGGTGGTATTTGAAAAACCATGGTCTTACCCATGGTATTTTCCCATGGTATTATCCACCTGGGAAAACTCATAACATATATTACTATTCACAAATCGACCAGATTTATTACATCATGATTACATCATCAATGATGTCATTAAACACCAGAAACTCAAAACTATATTTTTACTATTCACTAAAAATTCAACTATTTCAGAAAAATCTCAAAAATTTACCCTAACCTAATATGGATGTTCTGAATTCAAAAATGAACTCCATTTTATGAAAATAAGTTTATAAATATTTTTAATTTAATTTTTAAATAAAATCATTATTTATTCAAAAAAACAACTCAAAAACTATAACTTATTTTGTAACACCTTGAAAAAGTAATCATGGTCCCATAAAATTATCATATAACCATAAGAAAATAAAGTAACAATTTATGATTAAATTTTATGAAAAAACATTTTCATTTTAAATTTTTAAATTAATTATAAAATCGTAAATAAAATATTTATGATCTACAAAAATAAAAAAACTTATACCATGATCGTTTTTTTTATTTTTAAGGTATCTAAATTGTATTTATAGATTCATGGGTGAAGTTTTTATTTTTCTGGCCGATTTACTATTCATTACTATTCATAAGGGTATGTTACTATTCATACTTTACTATTCACCAAAAAAACAAGTTGATCTTATTAGACTCTAAATTTCTTACCGATCACAACTGTAGAAGACTATTTTTTTGAAAATCATTCCACATTATTAATTATTTAAAGTTTACATGAATATTGTAAAATACCCTTTTTCCAAAATTCATTAATAATATTCATCCTATATTTATCCAGACATTTGAAAATCAAAATTTTTACCATAATAAGAAATAAAAAATTTATTTATACCAAGGGATTAAAAAAAAGTATCTAAGGTCTCATTACATAGCCCCTTATAACCCCTTCATAGTACCTAAGTGTAAGGTGTGCTATGGTGATAGAATATTGGGGTGGCTCAGACAACATTTCCCGAGTGGTGATTTCTATTAGCTTTAACTTCACCCTTAGGTGATTCTGTTCAAGCTTCACATGTTGAAGCTTAGCTTGGGCTTGGTCCCGAGCAAAGCCCAGAGATGTTACCTCCTTCCCAAGCTCTAACATATGGGCTTCGTACAGCCCGAGTCTACTAGATGAGGCCATCAAATCTTCTTTCTGTATTAATTAACTAAGATCACTTGTATTTATAAACAACAATTGTAAGGTAAAGAGTTTAGTTTTCAACTGTCATATTGACCAACAGTCATATAACAGTCAAAACCCAATGGTCTGATTTAATTATACTCACTTCATTAATTAAAGGATATAGTTTTGTTGAGTATAAAATAACACACAAATTTAGGAAATAAATATTATTAAAAAGTTCAGGTTGTTACAATATTAATATATATATATAATGCAATGAATATAGAAATAATGCAGACAGAATTATGTTATATATAAATGAAATACTCCTAGGAGAACACCAAGAGTGAACCTTCATCATCTCATTATTAGTTCCAAATCAACATATTGAATATTCTCCATAATATCCATAAAAATACTCTCCTAGATATGTTCTGAATATATGGTTCTCTCAATGATCACTGAGAGACCACACATCCACCTCCTCGGTCAAGGGAGAATATTAGATAAGAGAAAGCTAAGCCTCATGTGTAAATTGGAGAAACAAAGGCGCCTCACCCACTAAGATCCCCCTCATCCTAACTATAATAAAATAAGAAATATTAAGAATGAATGATAAAAAAACCTAGTTTAAACTCTATAATTAACTCCCAAGAACTCAATCGAGTTAGTTACTCATGATCCTAAGTATAAAAGCTCACAGTTAGAAGAGAACTATGTGGAAACACAAAAGATAAAAATGAGATGATGATAGGAATAATAATAATAATATATGTTAAAAATGCATAATACTATTACATAAAAATAAAAACCTAAAAATCTAATAAAAATGGACAACTAAAGTTTCCAAACCTTTGAAAAGTAGAATGGAAACATTTTTATAGGCAAAAGGGATGAAAATTTTAGCTCTAAATATGTCCACCAAATGTATGTGTGTTGTAGACACATTTAATAACAAAATTTGTGAACTATTTCTTCTTGAAATTTTTTCCCCTATGTCTCATATGTTGACCCACTAAATATCATCCTCATTGGACAATTGTGGAGATATTTATATTCAATTTACTTAGGAAACTTAATCTATCTTTGCTGACTCATTGTATTCCACATATCTGGTTTCCAATACATTTATGAACTTGATATAGGAAAAATCAAGTTGCTTCATAGTTATAAAATTATTCCTAAGCATGTTCTATTTATCCATATAAAATTTAATCTCTATTGGGCCTTCCATTTATGAGATATATGCCTAATGTAAAAAATATCCAGATCTGTGTAAAGATTTCAAGGCCAAACTTATGAGCTTATTTTGGGCCTTTAATATTTGGATTCAAATCTTGGTCCATTTGAATGAAATTAAGCTCAAAATTTATGAAATAATAAAAAATTAATTTCATAATTTAATTTAATGTATAAAAATTTATGGTTGAAATATAGAAAAAAATAAAAATAGGTAAAATCCAAAATTGGTCCATTTTTTCAATTAAGCTCAAAATGCCTCTAAAAGCATAAAATGTGACAATTTCCTTAAAATAACACTTCTATGGGATTAAAAACATTGAAATTAAAAGTAAAATATTTGAAAATATTTGATTTTCCAGATCATAGGAGACACTGCCTACTTCCCACTACTAAGGGCGGGTTAGTGTTAAGGTCTCACATCACATAACATGGATTAATAGAGTGTCAATTACAAGGTATAGAGGAAAATAACCTTAAATTTTCAATTATAATCCCCATTTAATGGTAAGAATTTAATTTAAGAGTTTAAATTTAGTTAGTCCCATACTCATTTATATGTATATATATCACGGTCTAGTTAGATGTGTCACCATTCCAAAGTTATAAAGGCATAGGATTTATAAGTTGCAATTAGCATTTCATGTAACTATGACATGAACTTTACATCTGGTATCAAGATGTAACAGTTCATAGAAAATTATTTTATTAAATGAATTATAAATCCCAATTTATAGAAGTACATGCTTCATAAATTACAATTAGCATTTATGTAATCAAAATCATCTAACGTTTTAGCCCATGGAACCAGTGGTCCAGGTATCAAACATGGAATAATGGATTAATTAAGGTTCCACGATCAATATATATAGGAAAAAATCATTAAGTTGATTTAGACACTTTAATTAATCTAATTATTTTATCCTTTCAAGAAATGTTATCATAATTTAAAATACAATAGTCAAGGAACTTACAACAATCATAGGAAAAACGAGCAATGAAATCAATGAGATACACCTATATGGAATTGCATAATTCATGACATGTTAATAATTATGTGACTATAATGATATATGAAATGATACCCACTTGATTCACTGGTCTAAGGGTAAAGGAAGAATCACAATAATATAAAATTTCACAACTCACGTGCATCACTCAATGGTGAAATCAGTACAATTGCAACAATCATAAACCAAAACAGTAGTATCCCAACCCATGTAATTTGGTTTTCCCTTATATGTGGGTTAGTTACTCCCAAAAATAGGCTCATTACCAAATTCCAACACATTCCCAGTCTCCTATATAATACCTAATCAGAAAGATAAAAAGAAAAAATCCCTCTGATGCCACTTTGTAGCATCCTGAACCTGGTTTACTCATAAGTAACCAAATTTCGTTGGCCACATGGCCTGAAGAGCACCTCCCCATATTCCATAGGATACTGAATAGCAGTGAGTTATTAGGGTGTTTTAGTAGAGATATTATTCCATCAGTTTATATTGTAGCATAGTGGTATATGATAAAGATAAGAAGCATTGATAGTAATAAATAACCAAAATGGAATGATAAATCATCTACATAAAATAAACAAGCAATAATAGAATCAATATCATATAAAAAATGATGATCATGTCATGATTCTAATCAAAAGGGGATATTCATGGCATATAGAGGTATAAGAATATACAACATTCTATACAAAAATAAAAAAAGGCCAAAAACTATCTCCACTAGAATCATGAGCATAAGCTCAATCCTCTACCCCTATAACTCCATCCTAGGATAGTAAGTAGGGCATCCAAAGCCAGATGATTCCCTTTGTACCAACCTAAATTTATAAGGTCTGTTCAGGTACTAACTAGCAGCTCAAACTAGGTGTGAGATATACTCAGTAGGCCACCACCAATGGTGTCTAGAACTATCAACTCTGTGCATATAAGATGATTAGTGTGCTATTAATAATAAATATAATATAGTAAATAAATAAATCACATTGGACTGAGTTCCTCACAGGAAACATGACTGACACTGCCTGATCCGGTCTAAGACGGATGTCTCTGAATAGATGTCACTCTGCATGTATAATTATATAAATAAAGGTATGTATATATATTCATCATATAAATATATACTTATATGTTCATATATATAGATACATATTAATATTCATGACCTGAGGTGTAATCCCCACTATTCCATACATACTTATAAGGAGATTCATAACTCTCGTAGCATATGAGCATAGAGGTATAATTGGGTCATCATAAAGGTCAATTATAATCATGGATCAAACCCATATGATTTGGATTGGAGGATGCGTCCTTAGTTTAAAATTATTTGGTATCTTGACCTCATAAAAGTAATTCCATATAAGGAACCCAAGTATCACTCTAGGTATGTTATATCAAAACTCATCACCGTAGGAGTCCATCCAAGGAATCTGTATAAGGACCCAAGTATCACTCATGACATGGTATAAGGCATAAAAATATAAGTTTTTTCAAGTTATACCAAATTAGTTAGTAATAATGTATCACTCATGTAATGGTATGGTAATTGTGCATACCAAGCCCATACAAGGTAATATACTAGGGAAGCAAGCATCACTCATGGGAAGCAATAAAACATCTGACTAGTGATCCCACCCATGGTTCCCTATAAATAACCTATGTATCGATCCTATCATACTATAATTCATTTAATAATTTATAATTTTTAAGCTAGATGGTCCCATACAAAGCGTCCTTAATCATAACCCTTGTATCACCCTCATCTAGGTTTAAAGGAATGGTCATAGCTAATATTAAATTCATACCATTCAATAATACAATTTAGTTATATTGGTTAATTCGTTTGATGTGGTTGATTCAAGCTATGACAAGAGGATAAAGAGTCTATACACATGTCCTAGCATTTCCCTTTGGTTAAATTCAAAATACATTTCATTCACAATGGAAATTAAACATGCCTTAAATGTTTGTTCAATTCAAATTCCAAGGCATGAGGCACTTATGCCTTTAGAGAAGGAACACCCTTAGGGGTGTCTCCTGTTGAGGTGGTAAAACTTTGACATTGATTCATGAATTAATAAGGCTTTCCTAAGCATGGAAACATCATTTATTTTAGTTAATTGGACATTTAGGAGGTCTCACTAGAAGGGTCCAGCATGTGTCACAACATCACACTATATAAAGCAACAAAACTTCTAGGAAAAATATTTAGACCACCTACCTTAGGTTGGTAGATGAAACCATATCTTTTATTGGCTTCAGATTTTAAGTGGGTTGGAAGAAATCAGAAAAATAGAAAAATGTCCTAAAAATAGGGAATATTATCTCACACAAAAATAGAGCTGAATATGGAAGAATAAATTAAGGAAGTAATGAAGAGGAATGAATCCCTTATCGATAAGCATCTAACTCAAATGACAAAAAAGGAATTAGAGCTCATATAAAGAACCTATATCAAATACTTGGTTGGAGGAAGAGGGAATACTCCCATTCTTGGGAGAGATATTTCATGTGAATGGGGAGGGAAAATTAGGGAGAAACCATAAATTAAGATAGGGTAAATATAATATTTTCCCATATTTTTAAGAGGCACACGGTTTGGCTGCAAGGTTTTATAAACATGTTCCTAAACCGTGTGTCTCCACTGGTTAAGTGGAACTGGAAAACCCCACATGGTCATGAATCCTGAGGTGCACAGTTAGAACTAACCATGCGCCCCTATACAATTTTTTCTAGCACCCACATGATTGATTTTCCTGGTTAGAACTAACCATGTTCTAACCATAAAGATCAGTATGTCTTTCCAAAATTTGAAGCTTCAGGATCAAAAAAAATCCTTGGACTCTCCCAAAACACTAATTAGATGCTTAAGAACACCAGTAGCATAAAAAGAGAGGTTTATATAGTAAATTAAGTATATATACCTCTTCAAAAAAATCCGGGGTGTTACACTTATGATTGATCATTTGATCTTACAACTAATCAACTTACACTTATAGTCAATCGCCTTGAACTTATGGTCATTCCAATGATTTTTAAAATCAAGTCTTCTGACCACAGTCACTTTATTTGTTCAAGCAGTCGATTTTTTACTTTGTTAAAAGTACATATTTCAAAAATGGTCGCTTTCATCAATTTTCAGTCAATCCAATCTTTCTTTAAAATCAATCCATCCTTTTTGATATTTATGACATGGTCACTTCCATATTTATTTATGGTCAATTGATTTCTCCTGCGATCAATCTAAATATCTTTACAGTCAATCCACTTGTTGTGAAGTTGCTTGAGTTGTCTTGTGGTCACTTGAGTTTTATTTGGGTCACTTAAGTTGCCTTTTAGTTGCTCGAGTCTACCATATATCTATTGTGGTTGATCCAGTGATCATACGGATGAGGCATATGTCATGTGGATGATTACATGTGTCATGTGGTCGATTCCAGAATTAGAAAAATTTCTTTTCTTTATAAAAAATTATTTTACTTTCATAAAACATAAAATGGATTAGAAATAACATAAACATGAATTTTGATTAGTAAAATAATGAATTATTAGACTAATCCAAAAATATACCCTTTTATGATACAAATAATGGCATAAGTATACATAAAAAAGATTAAATCTTAAGCATAAAAGAATAAAATATGTTTTATCATGTAATTGGAAAAAATGAAAATGAAAAAATAAGTTACTCATATGAAATAATGTATTACTCATTTGGTTATTCCATATATTTTACTCCCCCTTTGGGATTATCAAAGATAATTCATAAAGTATGAAAGATTAGAGATAGAATAAACAGAAAAGAAAGTATACAGAATATAAATAATAAAGAAACAAAAAATAATAATAAATAGATATTTAATTAATTGTTAAAAAAGTTTATATAAGACCTATCAGAATCAAATCAGAATTAAAATCATCAGGATATATATGTGAATAATTTTCAAAGGGATCCTTACCTTTTTACAATAACAGGAGAAGGTGTAGGAGTATGAGGAGTAATATGATGAATTATAGGAGGGCCTATAATAAATATTCCTTTAGAAAATGATCAGATCTATCCAAGGGCCTATGAAATAGTGAGAAAAAGGGTCAGGTAGGAGGTGAAGGTGAAGTATAGGTTGGAATATATAAAGCTATGATTGAGTCTCGAGAAGGATAGGTAGAGATTTGAGTCAAAGGAAAATCAAGAGGTGTCAGAATGGGGGCATTAGCAACTTACATATAGGGATCTAAAATCCCAGTGATATTAGCCACATCTCTTGTCCCATGTTCCCTAACTTGAAGGAACTCATCTTTCTCTGACATGAACTAATTTAGAAGATGATTCATTACCAATAACTTCTCTACAATATCATTATAGGTAGTTCTCATAGGAAGAATATTCAAATATCTGACTAATGATAGGTTCGGAGTATTTTGATTATAATTAGTGTAAATCCTTCTAATATAGTACATTATTTTACCCTAGATTACACATTTATATTTGATATTCCTAATTGATTCTTCTCTAATAAAATCAAAAAAAATATCAATGAGGCTTAATTTCCATTTTCACTTGATTTCTAATATCCTTTCCATTATCAAGGATATTCTAAATCTTTTTATAAATCAACCTTAGAATAAAATCCTCTTCAATAGACACTGAAGTAGGAGGAGGTTCTAATTCCAATTTGGAAGGTCTAGATGGACTATTTATCACTAAAATATACCTTTTATCCCTGGTAGAGAGCATATCTATCATATCAAATTGAAGATCTCTAATATGGCTTCTAAAATTTTCTATTTCTCTTCTAAAAGATCAAATATTATGGTGTATATTATCTATTTTTAGGAACAACTTGGGATGGATGTGTTCCACTACACTCTCAATAATGTAGGCAATATCCTTATCTCTTTCATGAGTATTATACCAACTAATACTCAAAAAAACTTCCTTTCATACTTATAAAAGGTCATTCTTGAGATGAATGAAGTATACATAAGTTATCACAAAAGGAGGTATAGAAGAGGTTTCATCTTCTTAACATGGTGCTTCTCAAGCTTGATTAAGAGCAGAAACATCTTCAGGAATGAAATCATTATTCAGATCAAAAGAAATATCATTTAACTTGGGAGTATTTCTCCTAGATTATTCTTTATGATATAAATACTAGGTGGTCATTAAATTTCCTTTAAAGAGGCCTCAAATTCTTTGATGGACATAACTTTTATTTTGGGAGAAGATTTGTAAACTGGTTCATCTTGAGATGGTTTTTTAGATACATATTTGGGAGAAGTATGAGTATCCAAAATATTTAATAGATCTTCAGAAGACTCAAGTCTAACTATTCATTCTAAAATAGGAGTATAAGAAATCCTAGGCATAAAAGATTATTATTCCCTTGAAATAATATCAAGAGTAGGTCCTTCTAGATTTGTATAGTTATCATAATCATCATCCTTATCGCCTTTGTCATCCATATCAGCTTCCTTATCATCCTTACCATCATTCTTTCTATCCTCATAATTGTAATTACAAGGAGTAGATACAACCATATCAAAGAAAGGGTTATCTAGAGGTATTTATTCACTGGAAGGATAGGAGTTTAATATGGGACCTCCCCCTATCTCAAACATAGGTAGACACTCTAATACTACAGGATCCATATCCTTATCACTTTATGAATTAGTGAAAGTTGGTACAAACAACATAGATCTATGAGCTCTATCCCTATCAGAAGTTACATCTCCTTATTCTATTAATTCAACTAATAAAGGTATTTCATTCTCTCTTGTAGCTTCAACTAGAACTCCATAAGGCTTTAGAACATCATGAATAAGAGATAATTCTTCTCTCTTAGGTTCTCCTTCAACTAGAACCTCATGAATAGGAGTTCCACCAAATCTACACTCAAAATATCTTCTATATTCCCCATCCATATCCATATAATCTTGATATTTACCTTCATCAGAGGAGTAATCGGTATCAACAATCTTATCTAGTTCTAAAATAGTATCAATGAGATCTCTTAGCTTAAAAGGATATGAGATTGGATTGAATTTCTCATAAATTCTCTCCTTATCATTGATCCACATAATTTTACAAGGATTCCACCTAATCTTCATCTATTTGTAGGTGGTCTAATTCAACTAGACACCACCCAAAAACACTATCCTTTCAACACCCAAAAGGACCAATCTTTTTTTCTTACAACAAAAAAATGGTATGGAAGAGTGTTTAATCTCAAAGATGATGTGGTTAAATCTTCCATATTCCTTATCAAGAATCTAGGAAATCTTATCTAAATACCATGAACCATTAAGTATGGAACAAAAAAATCTTGATACCTTACAGATCTAAAATCACACTTCCAAGGGTAGATAGTGTGCTGAATGAATTTTAAAAATAGATTTCATTCTACACTTAGCTCATTTGAAACCAATTTTTAATAGGTTCTATTATCCATAAACTATTACAACATAATACCAATCTCAAAATGGGGATGGTTCATAGGGTATGAGCTCTGATAGTGATTAAACTCACCAAGATGCAGGCCTCTTAGAAAATTATCCCAAAATGTTGAATTGAAATAACATTCTTGACCATAGATAATTATCCTAATCGCATCCTCATGATCTATGTCTTCAAACACCATATTTATATAAAATTATTTTACCATGTGTGGATAAAAGGGGAAATTTTCATCTAATAACCAACTCGTCCAGTTCTGATGAAGAATAGATCTCCATAACAATGATTGACTGGTTCTGAACCACTCAACATCAACTACTCTTTCAGACACTACTTCATGAGAAAGGATATGAGGATTTGAAAGCTTTCTAGTTTTTATCGAATTGGATTTCACCCTCTTGGATGATTCGAAAGCACCTTCTATAAAATATCTCTTTATTTTGACTAAGAAAACTGATATTTTCAATTCAAAATGTTATGGGTTTGAAGAAAGGTTGGAAAAAGAGGGTTAGAAAGAAGGTTTTGGTTCAAGTAGAAAGAAATGTGGAAATTATGATTCTGATTTGACACTTTAATCATTTTGGGATTTAATTTTACAATAAAACACAATAAATAATAATAATAATTTAATATATCTTCTAACCCATATGATATATTTTAAAATTAAATAACTTATAAAAACACTCAATAAAATAAGAACTTATACATATAATAATATTAAAAGGAAGATTAAAAATAATATTAAAATATTTCTAAAAACATTTTAAACAAAATTAATCATACCTAATTCATGTTTGATATAACTCATTCTATCAATATTTGATGTTTTGGTAAATATAACAACAATATGATGTTAGGTACCAATGAATTCATAAGTTATATCACCATTTTAAAAATGGTCTCTTAAAAAGTGATATCTTATATCAATATGTTTTATAATTTAATGATACATGGGATTTTTAGAAATGTTTATAGAACATGTATTGTCATAATTTTATATGGATATATTTAAATAAATATATATGGTCTAATAATGTGCATTTCATCCATATAATCTATACACAACAACTACCTATAGCTACATACTCAACTTCAGCAATTGATAATGCACTAGAATTCTATTTATTATTATACCATGAAACTAAAGACTTTCCAAAAATATGACACGTTCCATAGGTTCTCTTTATATATAACTTAAAACCACCAAAATCAGCATCTGAATAACTAACTAATTCAAATGAATATCCTTTAGGGTAAAATATTCCAAAATTGGTCATATTCATTAAGATATTTAAAAATCATGTTAATAACATTTAAATGATATTATTTAGGGTTTTCTTGAAAAAAATACATATGTACACACACTAAACATAATATCAGGTCATCTATCAGTTAAGTATAATAAACTTTCAATCATAACTCTATAAGTAGTTCGATATACTTATTTTCCAGTGTCATCAATATTTATCTTACAACTTATACTCATGAGAGTATCACTATTTTTTGTGTTATCCAAGCCAAAACATTTTAAAATATTATTTTTGTTTTTTCTATTATTTAAAACAATTCCTTATTTCTTTTTAAGAAATTGAAATCTAATAAAGTATTTTAACTCACCCATTAAACTCATTTCAAATTAATTTTCATTATTTTGGAAAATTCAATAAACAGGTAGTTTTTTGATGATCTAAAAATAATATCATCAACATAGATTTGAATAACTAAAACATCTTTTGAAATTTTTTTAAAAAAATAAAGTAGTGTTAGAAACACCTTTTTTAAAACCATTTGAAATAAGAAAAGTGTTTATCCTATCATTCCAAGATTTAGGATCTTGTTTTAAACCATAAAAAGATTTTATTAATTTAAAAACAGGATTTGGAAAATGTGGGTTTTGAAATCTAGGAGGTTTTTTAACAAATACATCCATAATAATATTTCCATTTAGTAATGCACTCTTGGAATACATTTGATATAGTTTGAAATTAATATGAGTGACATATGAAAGAAATATTCTGATGGCATCAAGTCTAGATACAAATGTAAAGTTTTATTTATAGTCAAAACCTTATTCCTGACTATATCCTTATGCAACTATTCTATCTTTGTTTCTAATGATTGTTCCAGACTCATCAACCTTGTTTCTATACACCCAATTAGTTCCAATAGTTAGGCACTCCTAAGGTCTATCTATTAATTCTAAGATTTTATTCCTTTCAAACTGGTACAATTCTTCTTACATTTCCATTACCCAATGTTTATCATTGATTGATTCATTGATGTTATTAGGTTCAAGTTATGACAAGAAGGCTTGATGTTCAACATGGTTGCATAGTGAGGCTCTATTTTGAGTTACACTATCAATATTTACAACTATAGCATCTAAAGGGTGGTCATTAAGGGTTCTAATAGTTCTAGGTATATAAGTACTTAGTATTTCATTTTCTTCTTTGGTTTCAGGAAGAGATTGATGATTTATATGAGGTGATTTATCTGGTAAATTAGCAGAAAGATCAGAAGATTTATAGGAATTATTGATATTCATATTTTACATATCATCCTAAAAATTTTCTAAAATAGGTTTGGGTTTATGTGTATCTTTCTCATCGAAAGTGACATGAACAATGTAACATCCCGACCTGACTGACCACTAAGACAGTAGTCAGACCAGTGGATCACATGGACTCAAGCATGCCTCCTAGTACGCTAGAGGCTACCAACTAGAAGTGAGGGTGTAAGGTTGTGATAGTGGGGATATTATAACCTTGTGATCAGAGTAGCACAACAGTATATTAGATAATAAATAACAAACAACAGCGGAAGTAGTAATAAATGAAAGATGAAGAAGTGGAAGAATAATATAAACTGAATAATAAATATTGCCAATGTCAATATACAATAGATGAATGTATGTTCTGATTATGATACATTACTAAAATAGTAGACATACATAAATAAATGGAAAAGTGTAGTAAAAAATAAAGAAATAAAATAAAACCCCCAATGGAGATCTCCACAAGCATCTTGAGCTTCAGCTTGGTCTTGTCCTCCTAACTCCCATGTGCAAGCAAGACAACACAAGCAATCATCCATGGTCCTATAAGAAAGAGGTCTACTTAGGTACCCCAGTGCAATGGCATCCTGAGAAGGGTGTGAGATATAAAACCCAATAGGTTACCACCCATGGTTTCTAAAACTGAATCCAGGCCATAAATATA
Organism: Viscum album; assembly: GCA_963277665.1. Classification (NCBI taxonomy): domain Eukaryota; kingdom Viridiplantae; phylum Streptophyta; class Magnoliopsida; order Santalales; family Viscaceae; genus Viscum; species Viscum album. The sequence continues at coordinate 1,982,550,138 of OY728120.1, read as the reverse complement.
AATAAATCAGTGTGCAAGTAGAATGAACAATAAACAAAATTGAATAAATAAACAATATCCTCCTCAGGTTCCTAAAGGAAACATGGAGGCTATACCTACTTTGGATCATGGTTGGAAATGTTATTTGATTGGTAAACATATTTATATAGTAATAATACATACATAGTATAGTTATATATTGTATCCACCTATATGAACCAAGTACGTGCAGATGTAAGTGGCCATATACCTAGAATACTAGATGTTGGTTGGACCGAGCATAAATCAATCATCCATAACCATTCTAAATGAGCCTATAAGCTCAAGAAATAGGGTGCAAGCCCTACATCCCAATAGAGTGTGAGATTTCATTCATGACACTTAGGATGGTGAGTGAGCTATCATGTCCTCACTCTAAAGAGGGAGTGCGGTGCCTTAGCCCAATGTCTTACATAGTATCAATTGTGTGAGATTTCATGAACTCAACACCCAATGTAAGGGAAAATGCACTACTACATAATTGGGTTTATCTAGTGCAAGGCATCTAACAGTTCTAGCTAAAAGAGCTGTTAAAGACCCCTTTATACATCACTAGAAAAATCACAATTAAAGGGAGGCTTTAACATCACTTTTTAGCACTATTAAATGGATTCTTTAACAGTGCTAAAAAATCATTGATAAAGGGCTCCCTTTTAAGCACTTGTAAAAAAGCACTGATAAGGGGGGTCTTTATCATCACTTTTTTAGAAGCACTGATAACCCCCCCCCCCCTTATCAGCACTTTTTTACTAGTGCTGATAAAAGATATATTTCAAAAAAAATGTTTCATTAAAAATAATATATTAATATATAAATATATTTATATTGATATAAATATAATATATATTTTTTAAATATGTTTTAGATAAGGATAAATAGGAATTTACACTTAATATATAATATATTTAGTAAAAATGACTTATAAAATAATTTAAAAATATTTTTTAATTAATAATTTTCTAATTATTATCAAGTAATAGTAATTTAATAATAATTTCAAGATAAAAAATAAAAATATTAACAAAAGATCTAAAATAAGTTGAATACGTAACTCTAACTTAAAACGGTCATAAAATTTGATCTGGATGTTTGTTTGGGCTCTACCACATATCAAATCAAATATTTCAATGAGCTCTATGCCCTGGTGACTAGGGGAACCCCTAGTCACATTTTTCATGTCCAAAAAAGGTCCAGAAGGCCTCTAAAACTGAGTTTTTAGTCAGGGTACCCCAATTTTTTAACTTTTGATGGAATCTCATCTTTTTTAAGGGGGTATTGTTACCTTTTTTCAGTGGGGACTGAATTTATTCTTAGGTATTACATTCATATTGATATTATGGTTTTGAAATTTTATAATTTTTCATATTTTACTATTATTTATAATCAAATATATAAAAATATATATATTTTTTTATATATTCACTCATAAAAATATAATCATATAAATAAATATTTAAACATATTTACATATTAAATATATTTCTCAATATATAAACCTTATCTAAACAAAAAATAATATCCATTTTTTAAAAATAAAAATGTATGATTATTTTGATACCTATAAAATTAGTGTATATATAACGTTATATTTGTGTGTGTGTGTTGAAAAAAAATATATTTATTTATCTATATATTCTAATATATGTACACTACTAGAAAAATAGGTATTTGCGACGGGGCATTTGCGACGGGATCCCGTCGCAAATGGCTTTTTGCGACGGGGGCCCGTCGCAAATGGCTCGTTGCTGAAAACGGCGTCGCAACAACACTTATTTGTGAAGGGCCCGTCGCTAAAGCCTTTTTTTGCGACGGTCATTCTCCCCGTCGCAAATAGTATTCCGTTTTTTTGTAAAAAACTTTTAAAATAGTTTTCGCGACGGGACCCGTCGCAAAAACTATTTTTTAAAAAAAATAAAAAACTATTAATAATACTAGTATTTGCGACGGGTATAGTATCCCGTCGCAAATACTATAAATAGTATTTGCGACGGGTCCCGTCGCAAAAACTATTTTTTAAGAAAAATAAAAAACTATTAATAATACTAGTATTTGCAACGAGCATAGTATCCCGTCGCAAATACTATAAAAAAATAAAAATAAATAAATTATTAATAAATTATTTTAATTAATATAATAATAAAATTATAATTCATAAATAAAAATAATTAATTATTTTAATTAATATAATAATAATAGAATTATAATTCAAAAATAAAAAATAATAGAATATTAATAAATGATTTAATTAATATAATAATATTAGAATTATAAATGATAAATAAAAAAAAATATTAATAAGTTATTTTAATTAATATAAAAATAATAGAATTATTTTACATTCAAATATTAAAATAATTCAAGTATTACAAAAAATATAATTAAATTATAATATTATAAAATTTTAATATATATATATTTTAATATTATAAAATATAAATAATATTATTATTCATATTAATATTGTTATTTAAAAATATAATATTATTAATATTTTATAATGAGACAAAAACTAAGAATAGAAAAAAAAATATTTTGATTTCCCAAATTTTATAACATAAATACAAACTCTAATCTGAAGGAGGGGGGGAGGTGGGGGATCTGCAGATGGTGGTGGAGGAAACTCCATCCCTAAAGCATGAGTGAGTCGGCGCATGTACTCCATCTGCTCCTGATGCTGCTGCTGCCACCGACTCGTCTGCTCCTCGTACAACTGCTGCTGGCGTCGACGCTCCTCCTCATGCTGCTGACGCATCTGCTCCTGCTCCTGTCGGAGACTCTCTATCTGTGCAGTCTGAGATCCCAACTGATCCTCATACTGTGTAGTAGAAGAAGATGCACGAGCTCCTCTCGAGCTGGACGCCGACATCGCAACACTGCCATAATAATCTTCGGAAGTCAGTCGAGAGCCGATACCAACTACCCGGCCCTTCTGGAAGGCATACTGGGTGGCCTGCATCCATGCCGCCTCATCAAACTGACGGGCAGTGGTCTGATCTGATGACTCCACCTGACTCTCAGGCCGGGTCTGTGACGCTGCGGCCTCATATGACTCCTATAGTTGCAATTTAAAATTAGAATTGTGAATATATTATATGCAGTTAATTTTTAAACTTGAAAACAAATAATACTGACCACGATGTGATGCTGACGATCACCTCTGAGCTCCCCAGTAGCAGGATCACTATACATCCTCCGATATACGTCGTACTCTGTAATATCGGGGTGCTCGACAGACTATAAGAATAAAAAATAAACTGTTAATATTTATAGTTATATAAAATATTTATAAATAATGTACGTACCAGATGCTGTCTATGAGTACTGAAAGAACGACTCCCAGCTCGATGAGTCACCTCCTGTCTCCCCCGATTCTGCCTCCCCACTAATGATCTCCTCTGAAAGGCACCACTCAACCAGTGCGCACATAATCCATCCCATACATGGGATGAAATATACTCTGGTCGGTGTGCTCTACATGACTCCTCAAAATCTGACACTCCTGCTTTCTTCATCGCAGCTTTTCTTAAATTGTGCAAAAACTGACGAAGGTGATCACGCATGGCCACCTCCCATGCCTCGTGGATGGCGTCACGCATGGTATCCTCGATCGGATACCATAAAACCTACAAATAAATCAAAATATCAAGTTAGAAATGAAATAATTTTCAAAATAAAAATTATTTATTTACGTACATACCAACCAATGGCCGAACATGGCCTGCTGCACATCAATGGGAATCTGCTCCCATGTGGTCCACGGCAGAGAGAAATAGTTGCGCAAAATAGCGCTGCCCTGTCCGACTGCTATATGCGGAAAATTGAAAAAATAATAAACATTTATTATGTGAATAGATTAATGAAATCTTAGTCAAATCCACAGGTTATCACACAGGTTATCACACCTCCGTGTGCGTGGATCAAACCCAAGACGTGGACGTCGCTCGGGGACGGGGTCAGGAATCATCAATCGTGCAAGACCGCGCCCCCTCCGCGTACTCCCTAGAGCGCCTGCAGGCTGAGGGTCATCTGTCAGCAACGCATCCGCATCGAAAGTCAGGTCAGCATCCGCCAACTCACGAAATGTGGCCTCGTCCATCTGAAACAGAAAATGTTAATGTTAGCAAATAATTGATAATTACTATTATATATACATATATACATATATACATATTATGATTGTATATAAATACCATGTAATGCTATCAGTGTTCATCTTCATCATCATCTTCATATATGTCAATGTCATCTTCATATTCCTCCTCAACATCATCGATATCCATTCGAGTTACAGTTGCTTCATCTCTTACCATTTCAAATTCATATGTGACATCATTAACATCATCGTCATCACCGACTCTTAAATGTGGGGTGTCGTCATCGATACTCATGTCTCTTTGTAAAAAAGATTGATTTTGAGTACTCTCTTGAAAAACTTCAATTCTTTGCACATTAGTGAAAGCACATTCACTTTGACTAAACTGATTGTCTCGAATTTTGATTTTTATTATACTCCACCAATCAGTCAAGCCTCTTGATGTTGCACAGTACTTTGCATAATAAACTTGATATGCCTGTTGAGCCAACAAGAATGGTTCATTTACTGCGAGAACACTTTTACATTTAATATCGATGATTCCATGAGTCGGATGAACACGCACGCCTCTCTCTGTATCCAACCACCGACATTTTAACATGGTTATGTAATGTTGTCCAAGATAACAGAGTTCAATGATTTCATCAAGTATGCCATAAAAGTCAACTTCATTTTCTCGATGATGAGATCCTCTCAAGCTAACTCCACTGTTCATTGTTTTTTTCGATTCCCCATATGCATGTGTGTGGAATCGAAATCCATTCACCACATATGCATTATAAGTTTTAACAAGTTTGGAATGTGGGTTACTCAATACACACAACCGTTTGTCAATTTTATCAGCATGTCGAGACACCTGAAAATTTGTGAAATAATTATCAATATAGTAAACTATACATTGAATGAGTTGCTAAAAGATAAAGAATTTATGTTACCAGTTTTTGAAACCACTGAGAGAAATTTTTCAGTCGACGTTCTTCGAGAGCAGCTGCTGTAATTTGTGGAATTTGTTTCTTGATATGATTATCATACAACCTATAAAAACCAAAGTTATTTACTATAACATAAATTATAGAATAAGTGATATAAACACTTACAGTACAACTGATGTCATCTCTTCACAGTTGAGCAGAACATACGTATGAGCTCTCTGATGTTCATCATCTGAAAGCCAGCGTTCATAAACTCCACCAAAACCAAGCTCTGACTGGTTGAAAATAGATAATTGACTGCCGATTTCATCAATATTCCTCTCGTTCCGTCCCATTCGGTTGTGTTTTGAAGGATACTCAGATTCAAAATAATGGGAGCAGAAAAAAGATATTTCCTCTTGCAAATAAGCTTCTGCAATAGATCCTTCAACAGATGCTTTGTTACGTACTTTTCTTTTCAATTTTTGCATGCATCTTTCAAATGGGTACATCCATCGAAACTGTACCGGACCTCCACATTTGGCTTCATATGGAAAATGTAACATCAAATGTTCCATTGAGTCGAAGAAATACGGCGGAAATATTTTTTCCAGTTTACATATAATTACAACAACATCTTTTTCAAGTTTTCCTAGAGCATCATAATCTGCCGTAGCTGCACAAATTTCCCGAAAAAAATGATACATGTCTGTTATGGAATCCCAAATCACATAATTCAACAGACCTCTTAATCCAATGGGTAGAAGTCTCTCCATTATAACATGACAATCATGACTTTTTAATCCAGTAATATGACCATTCTTTACACATCTACCCAAATTAGAAGCAAAGCCATCTGGAAGTCTAAAATCTGCAATCCACTGACAAAATAATAAAAGTTTTTCTTTAGACAGTGTATAAGCTGCTTTTGGTTTCAGTAACCTTTCTGTTCTGACATTCTCAAATAGTTCCAATTCTGGACGCCTGCAAATTTGGGCAAGATCTAAACGTGCATTTACATTGTCTTTGCTCTTTCCTGGCATATCCAAAACTGTATGAAACAAATTATCAAAACAGTTCTTCTCAATATGCATGACATCTAACATGTGTCGGACCAACAGATCAGACCAATATGGCAAATCCCAAAATATGCTACGTTTAATCCAATTGTGTTCTTTCCCAAAACCAGAAATTTTCTGTTGGTTTATTGTGGGACCAAAAGTGATGGAAGGTAATGAAAATACAACTGATTTTAACTCCGAACCTGATAGCATTTTTGGAGGTCCATCCCTTTCAACTGTTCCTTTTCTGAAATGAGATCTGTTTCTGCGAAAAGGATGATCAGCTGGAAGAAATCTGCGATGACATTCAAAATAACAAGGTTTCTTTCCATGAATGAGCATAAATGCTTTGTTCTCTCCCATACAGTAAGGACATGATTTCTGACCATGTGTACTCCAGCCAGATAACATCCCATAAGCCGGGAAGTCACTTATTGTCCACATCAATGCTGCTCTCGGTATAAAATTCTGTTTCGTTGCAACATCATATGTACTGACACCAGTACTCCACAATAAATTTAATTCATCAATCAATGGCTTCAAATAAACATCAATATTTTTCTTCGGATGTCCTGGAATTAGTAAAGTCAAAAAGATATATGGCTCCTTCATCAACATCCATGGAGGTAAATTGTACGGAGTTAAAAAAACAGGCCAACATGAATATTGACTACCATAAGATCCAAACGGACAGAAACCATCAGTGGAAAGGCCCAGTCGAACATTTCTAGCTTCTAAAGAAAAGGATGGATGCACTCTATCAAAATGTTTCCATGAATCACCATCGGCTGGATGATTCAAGCTTTTATCGGTTGAAATATTCTCTTTATTCCATGACATCATTGTCGATGTATTCTTAGACATGAATAAACGCTGAAGTCTGGATGTAAGCGGAAAATATCTCAACTGTTTTACAGGAATCAAACCAGACTTCCCGTGTTGTCCTTCTTTATATCTCAGTTGCCCACATGTAGGACAACTATCCAACGACTCATTTTCCCCAGAATATAAAATGCAGTCATTTGAACATGCATGAATCTTCTGACAAGTAAGTCCCAAATTTCGAACCAGCCTCTTACTCTCATAGTAATTTGCAGGTAAAACATTTCCTTCGGGTAACAGTGTTTTCAGCAAAGAAAATATCTGGTCAAAACAGGTGTTTGACATTCCGTTATCTGATTTGATAGCCATAAATTTTGCAACTGCTTCTAATTTGATCATCTTACAGCCAGGATATAATGCATCCTCAGCAGATTTCAACAACTCATAAAATTCAGACGGTGCCAACTCAGGATTTGAAGCTATATCAGCTGGAGTTTCTGTATGTTGAACAGATGAACCTGCAACATCATGTACTAAATCTTGAAACCGGGATGGATCCGGAATCAAGTTGGTATCACCTGCTCTGGAACTGCGTTCACCGTGTTGATACCAAAAAACATAATCTGGTTGAAAACCAAAACGCAAGAGATGTTCTCCCACTTTGTCAAATGTGTCAAACGTTCTCAATGCACATTTTCTGCAAGGGCATTTTATTTTGCCTTCTGAAACAAATTCTGAATTTGATGCCGCAAATGATAAAAAAAATCTCCACACCCTCAACATATACTGGATTTAAACCATAAACGTTTGGATTTCTACGTTGATTTATCCATATGCGGTCACCTAATAATGATTGTTGACGACCTCGTTGTTCCATATTTCTCTATAAAATATAAAAGCATTACTGGTTTTGAATAATTTGTTAGAAAAAACACTCAAGTAAAGATTTAATATATTGAGAATAAAGCAAAACATGTTACAAATATTGATAATTTTAATATTATATTGATTTTTTATTATTTTAATAATACTAATATAATTTTTTCATAAACATTAATTATATAATAATAACATTATTACATTATTAGTATATTTTATTATTAATATTAAAATAACATAATTTTTTATATTATATACAATTATCCTTTCATCTGTGTGTTTAACATTCTGTCTCCACATGTAATATTTGCATTCACTTTCACCTCTCCATTGGCGAGTAGGTTGATAATTTTGAAAAAGAATGCGAATATTACATGTGGAGACAGAAAACACACAGATGAAAAGAGAATTGTATATAATATAGAAAATTATATTATTTTAATATTAATAATAAAATATACAAATAATGTACTAATGTTATTATTCGTAAATATTGGTAATTATTCCAAATTATTGGTAATTATTTCTAATTATTGGTAATTATTTCTAATTATTGGTAATTATTGGTAACTATTGGTAATTATTGGTAATTATTACTAATTATTGGTAATTATTACTAATTATTGGTAATTATTACTAATTATTGGTAATTATTACTAATTATTGGTAATTATTACTAATTATTGGTAATTATTACTAATTATTGGTAATTATTACTAATTATTGGTAATTATTGGTAATTATTGGTAAGTATTGTTAATTATTGGTAATTATTGGTAATTATTACTAATTATTACTAATTATTGGTAATTATTACTAATTATTACTAATTATTGGTAATTATTACTAATTATTGGTAATTATTACTAATTATTGGTAATTAATACTAATTATTGGTAATTAATACTAATTATTGGTAATTAATACTAATTATTGGTAATTAATACTGATTATTGGTAATTATTACTCATTATTGTTAATTATCACTAATTATTGGTAATTATTACTAATTATTGGTAATTATTACTAATTATTGGTAATTATTACTAATTATTGGTAATTATTACTAATTATTGGTAATTATTACTAATTATTGGTAATTATTACTAATTATTACTAATTATTACTAATTATTGGTAATTATTACTAATTATTACTAATTATTGGTAATTATTACCAATTATTGGTAATTATTACCAATTATTGGTAATTAATACAAATTATTGGTAATTAATACCAATTATTGGTAATTAATACCAATTATTGGTAATTATTGGTAATTATTACTAATTATTGGTAATTATTGGTAATTATTGGTAATTATTGGTAATTATTGGTAAATATTGTTAATTATTACTAATTATTGGTAATTATTACTAATTATTGGTAATTAATACTAATTATTGGTAATTAATACTAATTATTGGTAATTAATAATAATTATTACTAATTATTGGTAATTATTACTAATTATTGGTAATTATTACTAATTGTTGTTAATTAATACTAATTATTGGTAATTAATACTAATTATTCCTAATTATTACTAATTATTACTAATTATTAGTAATTATTGTTAATTATTGTTAATTATTACTAATTATTACTAATTATTAGTAATTATTACTAATTATTAGTAATTATTACTAATTATTAGTAATTATTACTAATTATGAGTAATTATTACTAATTATTAATAATTATTACTAATTATTGGTAATTATTAATATTTATTATTAATTATTACTAATTATAGGGAATTATTAGTAATTATTACCAATTATTGGTAATTATTGGCAATTATTACTAATTATTAGCAATTATTACTAATTCTTGGCAATTATTGGTAATTATTGGCAATTATTGTTAATTATTACTAATTATTGGTAATTATTGGCAATTATTGGTAATTATTGGCAATTATTGTTAATTATTGGTAAGTATTGTTAATTATTACTAATTATTGGTAATTATTGGTAATTATTACTAATTATTGGTAATTATTACTAATTATTACTAATTATTGGTAATTATTACTAATTATTGGTAATTATTACTAATTATTGGTAATTATTCCTAATTCTTACTAATTATTGGTAATTATTACTAATTATTGGTAATTAATACTAATTATAGGTAATTATTACTAATTATTGCTAATTAATACTAATTATTGGTAATTAATACTAATTATTGGTAATTAATACTAATTATTACTAATTATTGGTAATTATTGGCAATTATTACTAATTATTGACAATTATTACTAATTATTGGCAATTATTGGTAATTATTGGCAATTATTGTTAATTATTACTAATTATTGGTAATTATTGGCAATTATTGGTAATTATTGGCAATTATTGTTAATTATTGGTTAGTATTGTTAATTATTACTAATTATTGGTAATTATTGGTAATTATTACTAATTATTACTAATTATTGGTAATTATTCCTAATTCTTACTAATTATTGGTAATTATTACTAATTATTGGTAATTAATACTAATTATAGGTAATTATTACTAATTATTGGTAATTAATACTAATTATTGGTAATTAATACTAATTATTGGTAATTAATACTAATTATTACTAATTATTACTAATTATTGGTAATTTTTCCTAATTTTTCCTAATTTTTCCTAATTTTTCCTAATTTTTCCTAATTTTTCCTAATTTTTGGTAATTATTGCTAATTATTGTTAATTATTGGTAATTATTGGTAATTATTGGTAATTATTGGTAATTATTGGTAATTATTGGTAATTATTGGTAATTATTGGTAATTATTCCTAATTATTACTAATTATTCCTAATTATTACTAATTATTACTAATTATTACTAATTATTACTAATTATTACTAATTATTACTAATTATTACTAATTATTACTAATTATTACTAATTATTACTAATTATTACTAATTATTACCAATTATTACTAATTATTCCTAATTATTACCAATTATTACTAATTATTGGTAATTATTGGTAATTATTACTAATTATTACTAATTATTGGTAATTATTGGTAATTATTACTAATTATTACTAATTATTGTTAATTATTGGTAATTATTCCAAATTATTGGTAAGTATTACTAATTATTGGTAATTATTACTACTTATTGGTAATTATTACTAATTATTGGTAATTATTACTAATTATTGATAATTATTACTAATTATTACTAATTATTGGTAATTATTACTAATTATTACTAATTATTCTTAATTATAGATAATTATTGATAATTGTTCCTAATTATTAGTAATTAAATGAATAATTATCAATAATTAGGAATAATTACCAATAATTACAAATAATAACATTATTAATATATTTTATTATTAATATTAAAATAATATAATTTTCTAATTTATATACAATTCTCCTTTCATCTGTGCGTTTTCTATCTCCAGATACAAATAATACATGTGAAGACGGCAAACACACAGATGAAAAGAGAATTGTATATATATAAAAAATTATATTATTTTAATATTAATAATAAAATAGACTAATAATGTAATAATGTTATTATTCCTAATTATTGGTATTTATTACTAATTATTAATATTTATTCTTAATTATTAAAAATTATTACTAATTATTCCTAATTACCATTAACTATGAACAATACTAATAATTTAAATTTATTAAGTAATAAAACAATGTAAACATAATTAAATTACAACTAATTAAAAATAATTGAAACTAATAAAAAATTAAAAATAAATATTAAATTAAAATGAACATAAATACCTTGAAAATTGATCTGCTCTGATCGTTCTTCAAAACTTTAATATCAGCTCCGGAAAAAAAATTAAACTGGAAAAAAACTGAACTCTAGAAATATAATTTTGAGAGAATGAGAAGATAGAGAATGAGAATGAAATGAAAAAAACGGATGCGGGTATTTATAGGTTAGATTATTTGCGACGGGCCCATTTGCGACGGGACATTTATTACGGTCAACGGGTAAATAGTTATTTGCGACGGGACCCGTCGCAAATAACCACCTGCCGACATACTATTTGCGACGGGGGAATATGCCCGTCGCAAATACCTTTTACCGCCGCCGGTTATTTGCGACGGGAATATTCCCCCGTCGCAAATAAGTTTCCCGCGATTTGGCGCGCAAACCGCGCCAGTCCTTTTGCGACGGGGAAAGCTGTCCCGTCGCAAAAGGCTACTTATTTGCGACGGGCAAATAACCCCGTCGCAAATGCCCTTTTTTCCCGTAGTGGTATATGAATATTAATATATAATATATGTAAATAAATATAAATATGTATAATTATATTTATAGATACAAATACATATGTGTATTTATGTTTGTATTTACAAACACATACATACACACACGCACACAAATATTTTATATATATATTTAATAATATACATATATATATATATATAAACATATATAAAAATATGTGGATAAAAAATGTAAAGAAATATATATAAGTATAGATAAATCCTAAAATGGAAAAAAAACAATATAGGGGAGTGGAAAAGGTTTTGGTGTATGAGCTGGAGGTCTCAAGTTTGAAACTCACTTGAGGAATGGGAACGTGCGGTGTGTAATTATCTAAAGCATTGATAAGGGGGAGAAACACTGATAAAAGGTGGGGCAAGAAGAGGCTCCAATAAAAAAAATTATCCCCCTTTATCAGCGAGTCCTTTATTAGCACTTTTTTAGCGTTGTTTAAAGGGACCTTTAATAGCGCTTTTTATGAGTACTGTTAAATACAACCCATTAACATTTCTCACATTATAAGAACTTTTATATCATTGATAAATCCCTTTTACTAGCATTTTTAAATTCAATATTTGTAGTACTAGTTATTTTCCCCATGTTCAACAGATCCCTTACCATCGTTCCATAGCCTATATCAAGGCATAATCATATAACAATAATAATAACCAGAGCCATGATGAATTACCTCTCATTCTATGTATTTATTTAAACCCAAATAGAAAGGCATAACAATTCAATTATAGCATGTACTAATCATGCATTGAACAGTGTGTCCTTGCTACCCTTTACAATTTATTTCATTCAAGTCATTCAATTCAATTCACATAAGTTGTTTAATATAATTAAGTCCTCTAATTAATATCATTTAACCCAAATAAGGAAGTCATCCCATCATGACTATCCATTCCATTTAAATCATTTAAAAATTTCAAGGAAGGAAAGGAATCATGAACATGTCATTCAATTTAATACATTCCATTTAATTTAAACGAAACATGGAAATCCAATTAAAAGGGTAAATAAGGCACTTAGAAGGAACCATGAAAAAGTGGGTATTTTACTAATTGGTAAAATACATTTATAAAGAAATACAATCCCTTAGAATGGGCTTGGTTTAATATTCAATTAGGTAGTAATGATCTAATCCATGCACTTAGAAGGTGAAATGGTTCCATTTGAAAATTTACAGAATGAGGGAAATTCCAATTCAAATAATAGGAGTGGCCATGTACTAACCATGCCTCATAACTAACATTTACACATATAATAGATAAATACTAATTAAACAAGATAATAATGGTTTAAAACATAAATAATCACTTTGTAATTTGGAATAAAGCGCACCTCATTCGAGGGGTTTTATTACAAAAACATGACATTGTATATCAAACAATTAATTTAATCATAAACAAGAATTACATACAAGAATCATAATTCAATTGACATTTAAAGGCATTTTAGAAAAAGCTACCCACCATGGAAATTTAATTTATAAGGTTCCAACATAGAAATTATACCATTCTATCAAGGGAAAGTGTCTATAAGGGATAATCTTGATATTAATCCAAGTCAAATACTTAGAAGGCATTTTAGGTATTTAATCATTTGATTGAAATAGGGAAATTCAATCTAGAACACCCATGGGGTGTCCATAATCAACATTAACATTTTATATTTAGCTATCAATGCTCAATATGTGTAATACTAGGTGTGAGGATCAATTTAATATGAAGAAAACATATTTAAGGAAACATGTGGAAAATGCCAGTGTGCAGCGCAATGGCACTATTCATAAATCAATGGAAAATTTGGGAAAAACCTATAGACCACTTAACTTATGCCATGGATGATCCACTCATCCAATATCAAGCTCTTCTTTGGTCGATTTTAGAACAAATCTAAGAAATAGACCTTTGCATTGAAAATAGGGGAAATGATCTCACACCAAAATAGCATATCCATTACCAAACTAAATGAGGAATGGCACAAAAGGAATTTTTAGATTATTGATATGTATAAATAGAGACCAATAACATTCTATTTATATGATTAATGGAAGAGATACATCAATGCCTAGGTTGGAGGACCTTGGGATCTCCATTCGCGTATGGAGGAGGTCTCATGCAACTATCGGGAGGAGGAAGAAAATAAAAAATAAACTTAAAGATCATTAAGGGAATTTTCTTCAATTTACCCCAAAAAAATGGGTCCCATGGTTTGGTCACATGGTTTGGCCAAACCATGTGCCAACCATGGGGCACCCATTCCTTAAGAAAACACCTCACACAGTTTGTCCCGTATGGTTAACCTAATCATGCGTCAACCATGCGATGAATAGTGAAAGCATACTACCTAAGTGGAACTAACCATGTGGGCTAGGAACACGGTTTTTGAAAACCGTGTGTAGCCTATGTGGGGATCTTCTGCCCCCTCTAATACAGGCCTCACAGTTTTAGACAAACGATGCACCCTATCCAGTCCACTTCTAATTTGATTTTTTAGAGTCTGATGCTCCTGAAACTTGACGGAGCACCCGAGAAACCTTCCAAGACTTAAACCACATCTAAAAAAACACATTGAATTTTTCCAAATCTCATAATTACGTTCTTAATCTTGGTTCAAATAAAATCCTATTTAGTAAAGGCCAAAATTCAAATTCCCTTGGAATTTCACCTTGGCTCAAAAATATGGGTCATTACAACCTCCACACCTTATAACTTCTCATCCCCAAGAATACTTTAGGAATAATGAAAACATCACCCAACCTATGAGGGATGATAAATCTTGTTCAAATGGTCACATTGTGTTTCCAAATTCCCAATGCACCTTCAGGCACTTCTTAAGCGTGCGACACTTAAGTCATACAAAACTTGATCTAATGCTCGTTTTTAGAACTAAACATTGAAACGGAGCTTACCTTATCCCATTTATCTAGAGAAACGATCACGTCATCATCTAATTAAAAATATATACAAAGTTACTCTCAAACTTAGTCTATAGAATCATAAGGGTCCAATTATGATTCATGATACCCCCATCGTCATAATTTCTTTACAAAACACGCCTCTAAGCTTTTTAATGATGCTACAACATGATTTATTTAACAAGTTGAACCCAATTATATATAAGGCAATATTAGAAACCACACTATAAATAAATGGTCAAATCCCAATTAGAAAAACTGAAATTTACTGAGCAATATTTTCTTTAAAGACATAGCCAACCTTAAAACCACACTCACCTTAACTCGATGTCATATTTTAAAACTATTCCTTTTGACCACACACAATGAACAGGAAGGATAACGAGTTGAGACACCACTAATTGACCCTTCTAAAAACTCTTTTCTTATATAGACAATGCATTTCCAACTGAACTATGATTCCTTATTCCAAGTAATTTTTTTTCACAATGAGCACATTCACTGAATCCCATACCTGAATTCAGATGATGTTACCTAGTCAAACCATCACCTTTCCATTTAAACTATCATTCCTCGGCATGAACAAGGGTATAACCCAGATCCTACCCACTGGAATTGTCACCTTTAGGATCACACCTTTGTTCCCAACAACAAGTTTGGGATAACCTCGGATTCATTAAACTAGAGTCCAGGGTACTAAACCAAGGTATTATATTCTCCATATTTACAAGAGAGGTGTTAGAACAAAGACAAGATGTCCACTTAAAAACATTGAATGGGACCATAACAGAATCCTCCTGGTGTTCGAGTCTTAGAAGAATAGTTGGTGTCCAAGAGTTTTCCCAAGGAGTTCATACTTGGGGGGCCCGACATCACTCAGGACAGACCAATCCTTAATAAAAAACACAAATCCAACGTCAACTCAGATAGAGATACTTACCAAGCCCAATAGCTTTTAAAAGGTTTAGCACGACATATGACTGAATCTCTCTTAGTGCACCAAGGACAATATAAAAATAGGGGACATGCTCATCTCTTTCAAAAGAGTACACTAAGAGGATTTAAATGGTTTCCAACAAACCAAGTAACCCAAAAGAATAATAGTTTAACAACTACTAGTCAAATTCATTAAATAATTTCAGATTCGCATATCAACGCATCGTCAACTGAACCGTGATGCCTTTATCACCCAAGGCATTCTGTGATCACTTGAAATAACCACCAAATTTCATTTGAGATCGAAGGTGTTTCCAAAGGTTTCATACATATCCAACCACATCAATGATGTGCTAATGATCAAGCACTCACATGGTTTAAAGCTTGAAAACCTCAAGGTAATTTAATAAAGATCAACCATTTCCAAATGGTCCTCCTTGGTTGTGTTCCTTATACCTAGAATAACATGCATTCACTAGAACCGACACAATTCTCTCCACTCTAGGAGTGTCCTAGTCATCAAAATAAGGGATAGACTAGCCACTCATGAGTGTGTTAAATCAAAACCACCATAAACATACATGTGTCACTCCTCCGAGTCATGATCACTACGTCACAACATCTGATCGTTTGGAATGAAATACAGAACCAACCTGGACGGAATGTCAAAACACCCGATCCTCCTTGAAATTCATCCCAAGCTTTGGTAAAAAAATTGATTTCTTTAATTCCTGTGTCACTCTACTCCATAGATAACCTATAAATGTACTCAACATCTCAAGGATCAACAATTCAAATAAACTCAACTAGTTCATTACACCATTTAGAAATTCGATGGGTACCACGTATATCAACACACACCACCCCAAGATTTCATGAGTAAACGGAACATCCTAAATACTACGCATAGGCTTATCATCCCTATATAATCAAGTATCTGATGGCTTGTACAGAAAACTGGATCAAGTCACATTATCCCATATGACTATAAAATAGACTTACAACCTCTTGAGTCTCCCAAGTAAAGAGAAAGGGTTATGAGACCTACTAATCGGATGAAAATTCCCTAGGTCTATCCAACATACTGAAATTGAGAATTATATGATGCTCATGCCCATAACAAGACCAAGAAAAACAAGACCACCTATCTGAACAAGGTTTTCATTTAGAAACCAAGATTACTACTAAGGACAACATCACCAACATCAGAAATATCACAGCATTTAGCAAGGAATTTAAGCTCTAAGGGTTCTACCTACCATAGGTTATCCCCTCAAAAAATCATAAGCATTTACCCTATCACTAGTTCATTCTAAACAAATTTCACTAAACCCAATGCCTATCATTTAATCCATTGCAAAAAATAAGAAATATTATGAAAAATGATCATATTTCCATTATAAGGAAACTCAAGGGATATTTAAACTACCCTTACATGAGGGTTTAAACAAAGGAAGCCACCTAGGGTTCCATTTTTAAATCCATTAAACCAACATGGGTTCATCAGAATGTAACCCAATAGTAGTTTCTTAATTTATCAAAAATTAAAAACACCTGTAGCGGGTTATCTCATAAGAAACATGCCTCAACTAACTTACTTGGGTCCATTTGTACATTTTTAAGGTAACCACAAGCCATTGTAGTGGAAAGAAATTTCATTATATAATTAAATATATTTAACATTCATAACCATTTCAAAATATACCATGATCATATATAATGGTTCAATGATATGAGTTTCCATATACCAATCCATAAAGTGCCCATACACTTTACAGTCTGGCATTTGGATCCAATTCATTGAAATTATTTCACTTTAAAATGGAACTTTAGCAGATTTTACATTTTGATATGGTCTAGATGTATATAAAAGTTCAAATATGGTTCGAATTCATAGGTTACATTTTCCCAATTATAAGGCACTCATACACCTTACAACTGAAAATTGGTTCCTGTTTAATCACAACCAATAAATTAAGCCCATGTAACCAACTACATTTTTATAATATTATAACTTAGCATGTTACTACAAGCATGAAATACAGAGAAACATGTTATAAACATAGAATCCTGATATAAAGGTATAACATGCTAAATAAATAGGCATCATGGAATGTAATCACCTATCATGTTATAAAATCATGATTTCTAACTAATCAAAAAACATGGCATAGGACTCAAGGCACAATATCAAAATCATCAAACAACCTACAAATGAAATATATTTCATAGAATATGCATGACATGTGAACCTCTATGTGCCTATAATTATGCATGTAATTCTTCATCCTTACCATACCGATCCAAGGGTAAAATACTATAAATTCCATAAATCAATAAGCAGTGAAAAGTACACCATTCACTCAAGGTAAAATAATGATCAATTGTAATAGAAAAAAGCATGAACAACAGTCTCATCCCTACCACTCAGACTTTTCCCCATGGGTGGGTTGATCAATCCCAAACATGACTATTTATCAAGCACCAACACATTCCTAATCTATTGTCTACCAATTCAAAAAATAGCAATATGAAGGAAATAAAATCCTATGATACCACTTTTTAATATCCTGACCTGACTGACCACTAAGACGGTAGTCGGACTGGTGGGTCACATGGCCCCAATCATGCCTCCCCATACGATAGATGATACTGACTAATAGTGAAGATGTAATGAGGTTATAATGGTAAGACTATACCCTCATGATAAAATTATAATAGTGGTATATCGGATAATAAATAACAAACAACAGTGAAAGTAGTAATGAATGAAAGACAGATTAGAAAACGAATAATATAAATTGAATAATAGAGATGGACAATGCCAATATACAACAGATTCATATATGTCCTGATGATTATACATAACTAAAATAGTATATTTATAGTATGAAATGATACAATGCAGTAAAAAATAAATAAAGAAAAGAAAATCCCCAAGGGTAATCTCCATGGTCATCCTGAGCTTTATCTCAATCCTGTGCTCCTAACTCTTAGGTATAAGAAATACAGTAAAAGTAATCATCCATGGTTCTATAAACAAGGGGTCTAATTGGGTACCCCAGTGTAATGGAGTCCCAAGTAGGTTGTGAGATAAAAAACCCAGTAGTTTACCACCCATGGTTTATACAATTGAATCTATCCCATGAATATAAATAAAGAAGTGTTTAGGTAGAATGAACAACAAAAATAACTGAAAAAATAAATAAACAAAAGCATGCCCATGATCCTAAAGGACACATGGTGACTTTACCTACTTCATCTCATGGTCAAAAATATGATATGATCAGTAACCATATGTATATAGTGATAATACATACATAGTATAGTTATATATTTCATTAACCTATATGAACCAAGTATGTGTAGATGTAAGTGGACATATACCTAGAATACTTGATGTATATTGGACCAGGCATAACTCAGTCATCCATAACCAGTCTAAATGAGCCTATAATCTCAATTAATAGGGTATATGCCCTACATCCCAATTGAGTGTGAGATGTCATGCATAACACTCGAGATGATGAGTGAGACATCGTGTCCTTAATCTAAACAGGGAGTGTGGCACCTCAACCCAACATCCTATATAGTATCAATGGTTTGAGATGTCATGAAATCAACACCCGATGTAAGGGAGAGTGATTTTTCTCCATGATCAATAAATCCCTTACCATCATTCCACAATATATATCAAGGTGTAATAATATAACAATAATAATAACCAGAGACCTGAGGCATTACCTCTCATGATCTATATTTATTTAAGCCTAAATATCAAGTCAAAACAATTCAATTATAGCATTTACTAATAATTCATTGAATGATGTGGCCTTGTCACCCTTTATGATTCATTGCATTCAAGTCATTCAATTCAATTCACATAAGCCCTTTAATATCATCAAGTCATTTCATTAATACCATTTAACCCAAAAAATTAAGTCATCATATCATGACTATCCATTCCATTTAAATCATTTAAAACATTCAAGGAAGGAAATCCATAATGAACATGTCATTCGATTTAATACATGCCATTTAATTTACGCAAAAAATGTAAATCCAATTAAAAGGGGCAAGAAGGAACTTAGAAGGAACCATGAAAAAATGGTCATTTACCTACTTAGGAAAATCCATTTATTAAGAAATTCAATACCTTAGGAGGGTCTTGGTTCAATATTCAATTAGGTAGGAATGATCTAAGCCATGCACTTAGAAGTTGAAATGGTTCCATTGAACATTTAAAAAAGGATGAAATTCCAATTTGAATAATAGGAGAGTTCATGAACTAAACATTCCTCATAAATAACATTTACATCTAGCATATAGAAATACCAATGAAACAAGACAAGCATGATTTAAAACATAAATAACCACTTTGTAATTTAGAAGACAATGCAACTCATTTGAGGGGTTTTGTTAAAAAACATGACATTATATATCATACAATTCATTTAATCATAAACAAGCATCACATCCAAGAATCATAATTCAATTTTCATTTAAAGGAATTTTATAAAAAGCTATCCACCATGGAAATTTAATTTATAAGGGTCCAACATGGAACTTAGGAGGTACCATTCTCTCAAGGGAAAGTTTCTACAAGGTACAATCCCATTATTAATCCAATTAAAATGCTTAGAAGGAATTTTAGACATTTAATAATTTAATTGTAATAGGTTGATTCTAGCTGTCACACCTATGGGGTGTTCGTAATCAATGTTAACATTTTATATTTACTTAACAATTATAAACAGGAATAATACTAGTTGAGAGGATCAATTTAATATGAAAAAATAATATTTAAAGAAATGTGTGGAAAATGATGATGTGAAGTGAAATTATTTTATTCATAAATTGATGAAAAAATTGGGAAAAAAGTCATAGACCACCTACCTTATACCTTGGATGATCCACTCATCCAAATATCAAGCTCTGATTTGGTCCAGTTTGGAAGAAATCTAAGAAATGTGGCTTTTCCCTGAAAATAGGAAAAATGAGATCACACAAAAATAGTGCATCTATTAAAAAACTAAACAAGTAATGGTAGAAAAGGAATATAGATCTTACTAATATATATCCATAGAGACTGACAGCATTCAATTCAGATGATGTACATAGGAGATGCATCGGTGCCTAGGTTGGAGGATCTTGGGAGCTCCATTTGCATAGGGAGGTCTCACATGAATGCCAAGATTAGGAGGAAAATATAAAAGATACTTAAATATCATTAAGGTAATTTTGTTCATTTTACCCCTAAAAATAGGTTCGTGCTATTTGGTTGCACAGTTTGGTCAAACCATGCACCAATCGTGCAGCAGTCATTCCTTAAGAAACCACCTCGCACGGTTTGTCCCGAACATTTACCCTAACCATGTTCCAACTATGTGATGAATAGTGTGAGCATACTACCTAAGTTTCACTAACTTTTTGGGCTAGGTACATGATTTGGGAACACTATGTACAGCCCATGTGGGGCACTTCTTATCCTCTAATACAGGCCGCATGGTTTGATGCTGAGGGCTGCACAGTTTCAGAAAAATCATACGCTCTATCCAATCCTCTTTCATTTTTAGTTTTTAGAGTCCGATGCACCTAAAACTCAACAAATAGCTCAAGTAACCTTATTTACCTTCAACCATGTCTAAAAAAACACATTAAAGTGTTCCAACTCTCATAATTATGTTATGAATCTCAGTTTAAGGAATGGCTCATCCAGTCAATGCCAAAATTCAAATTCCCTTGGAATTTCACCTTGGATAAAAAACATGGATTGTTGCAGATAGTTTCTTCCAATAATTTTGATTTATTGTTAAATACTTTTTAATATTTACTAGTGGTTTAATAACCAATTAAAATTCAATCATATATTTTTTGTGCAAATTTTTCTAGATTATATTTTATATTAAAAATATAAAATTTATATTCAAAAACTCTAAAGTAATTTACTTTGGGTTTTCTACCATTCCATAATTAATATGGATTATTTTTCAAGATAGATATTATAATAATTATATTAATTGCATATAAATATGTGTGAATATCTTGAGACTATAAATATATAGGAGTTTTATATTCATTAAGCATTGTTTTAGTGATATCTTGAAGTGTCTTATTTCTCCTTTCAATAACCTTATTCGGTTGAGGTGTCCAAGGTGTAGATAAATTGTGAGTATATAAATGTTGTGAGAATAGAGATTCAAATTATTGATTTTGAAACTCTCATACATGATCACTCCTCAAGATCTTTATGTTAAGTCCACTAAATTTTTCTACAAATTTTGCATACTTATAAATATAGGAAGGAGATTTAATTTTATGAGTAAGGTAAAATGCCCATGTATATCTTGAATAATCATTAACTATAACATAATTATAATGTTTTCCTACTAAAATAGAAAATATATGTGGTTTAAATAAATACATATGAACCAATTCTAGCAGTTGAGAGGTAGAGACCACTTTATTTATTTTGAAAGATATTTTGTGTTTCTTTCCCTTTTGACAAGGATTACACACTTTTTATTTAGGAAATTATAGCTTTAGTTGATCCTTGACTAATACTTTCTTAGTTAGATTTCTAATTGATTATATATTGTAATGGTCTAGTCTCTTATTCCATTATTGATGCTGAAATATGCAAGTCACAAGATAGGTCGAGGAAGGCATGGCTGGTTCGAAGTGAATTCGGGATAAAATAGCTTAAAATCCACTTAAGGGGATGGATTCACGAAGTTCTAAACCTTAGAGAACAGTAGTGGGTCATGAAATTCCCCTTATACACAAAGCTTGAGAAGGTAAATTTTCATATCATAACTCTAGTTCATGGAAGTTCTCAGTCGTGCAAAGCTTGAGGTAGTAACCTTGACATAACACAACTCAAGTTCATGGAAGTCCCCAGATACAAGAATCTTGAGGTAAGAACCTTCATGCAATGTAACTCTGGTTTTTAGAACATCTTTAGTTCAAAAAATCATAATATTCCATGAAATTCTCCATATTTTTCAAAACAAATACCCTTACCTTTGATGTGCCTATAAATACCCCCCCCCCCACACACACCCTATGTTTGACATTTAAGGGGACATGACCTTTCATATTCTGAGAAAATCTATGACTTTTTGAAACTTAAAATCTTAATGAGTGAGAGAGGAGATGGATTTCCAAAGCAAACCATCTTTCATGAAATAGCCTCTCGTGGATTTTTAACAACCTCAACCCATGGTAGATATATCTTTAATGAAGTTCCATGGTCTTCACATAAGAATAAATAAATTTTTGTCTCTTGGGGTTTCATGAGATAATTGTCCTTCATGAAACCAACGCCATGGGAACCAAGAATTCACTCTGAGGAAGGGTTACCCTATTTCATGAAACATATTCTTTCGCAATACCCCTAAACTTTGTGAGACCCCAGCCTTTGTGAAGCCCCAAACTTTTATGAAACCCCAACTTTCATGAAAACTATCCTCCAAGCCTCCTTATGGTGCCTCCTTTTATCCAATACACTTTCACAAAATTTGAGAACTTTGGGCCCCCATACCAATCCATGACTGGTTCAAATACACCCTAAGTCCTCAAGCAACCGGTACCACCTACCCTTGTGTTATCCCACTTTACTTCAAGTGCATCCTAGGCCCTTACCCTACTTGTTTATATTAAGAATAGGTACCCTAATTACTTTTTATCTTAATAATAGTCACCCTAATGTCGAAACCCTAGATTTACACTCCTCCACGATAGTTTTTATGCCATGCCATGCCCATAGAAATGTGGGAAATGGACATGTAATCCCTAAGGGTAGAATCACTAAGGGAAAATGGATTACCTGTCTTAGTATAGATTCCTTTTCTAGTTCTTCCTCTCACCTTGACATGGTCCCCCTTGGGTTATAGCCCCATCCACGCCCGATATTCATGACATAAAACTACCTGGCTTCACGTCCTAGTTATATGACATTAAACCACACGATAACATCCTCAGAAAATAATGTTAAACTATAGCCTTACTATATTTGATGAGCATAGGATTCCCCATGTATGATCATCATGGTATTCCACCTCATCACTTACTATAGAACAAAACTCCTATCCCAGGTATATTTCATGTGTAAGCCCCTGCTATCCCTTATTGACACTCCTTCCATGACACGAGCATCCTTACCGCATGGTATTAAAATTCATGGATTAGTCCTATCATATGACCTTAAAGTATGAAATCTAACTACATAGGTTTTAATCCTTTTTTACCAAAAGGTTATATAGGAAACCTCCATGAGGTTCAATCCTGACAACCCCAAGTGTGAAATCTTGCCCCTAGGGACACACTCCTCCCAACAACCCAAAGTGTTAAATATTCCCCCCTAGGGACACAATCCTCCTAAAAAATATTGAGTGTGAAATATCCTCCATTGGGTACACACACCACCACCTTCCAAGTGTGAAATAATCCCCCCTACTAACACACTTAACCACCTTCCAAGTGTGAAATCTTCCTCCATGGGGACACACTCCACCAAACCTCCTAGTGTGAAATCTTACCCCTTGGGGATACAATCAACCAAATACCAAGTATGAAATATACCACCATGGGGACACACTCCACCATATATCCCCACAATACATTAAATCAGTGACCAACCCCTCTCCACAATACGTTAAACTTGTGACCTAGTCCAGAATCTCTACCCCATATAATAAACATGGGATATCTGGGGTAAAAAGCCTCAAAATTCTTATTCCCAATGCCATTAACTACCTTGTGACCTATTTGGGATTCCATATGTTTTGTGTCTAATATGCCACATATGATATTCCTTTAAATTAAAAAGGAGATAACTTTATATGTGCCCAACCTACCCAATATCCAAAAAATCCCAGACATTCCCAACATTACTACCTCTTTTGTGTTGGAGTTGGTGTCCTAGGAACAACTATTTGTAATTTTATTACATGTATAATCTATTTATTGAATATTAATAAATCTTATTATTACATATTGTTAATTATTTTTCATGACTCTAATTTAATAATTTCATAGAGAATACATTGAAATGATAAGGTCATAGAAGGTCCCCGCTATGATGAGAACTTTGAAGTGTTATGACAATATTCTTAAATGATGTTTTTCTATTGGATAACAAACTATTATGGGAAACATAGTACAAAGACTATAAAGTGTGAATACTCATAATTATATGAGGCTTCTTCTCATGATATTCACACTTGGTAATATCCAAGATGGTATATTATTAGAACAGACTTGCCAGTAGGAATTCCATATGTTTTGGTGTCATCGAATATTCCTATCTGTAAGCATGTGTAATGGTCCTTAGACTTTAAGATTATCATTAATGAATTTCAGAACTCATGCACTTATATTTTAATATGAAAACTATAACAACATATGTTTGTGGTGGGGTAGGGTGTGTTGGGTGTGTTATTATTGAAATTTCATCAATGAATAAGTTGAGGAAGGATTTTTCCCTTCCATATTTATAGAAGTTGATATCTCAGCCCTTTGGTTGGAATAGGACATTGCATTAAATTAAATGTCCATGGTGAAACAACATGTTTATTTCAGATATTCAAAGAAATATGTATTGAGAAAATAGGTTGGTGACATAAACTTTCAACTTTCTTGATGAGATATTATGACAAAGGGATTGCATTATATAGTGAGCGTTCACATGTGGTTTTAATTATTGAAACATTAAGTAGTTTCTCTTGGGTGACTTGAACCATTACTAGATAGTAATATTGGACTTTAGGAAAGCCCGCATAATACCAACAAGAAATAATCCTAGAGGATCACACACTAAGTGTTTCTGATGGTCTCAATTAAATTCTATTTGAATTTAATTAATTGAATAAATATTATTCTCAAGGTTGAGGGATAATTTTAATCATGTTTTATCTATCACAAATATTTATTGATTATTAAAATATTTAAATTAAATATTTATTTTTGTGTTCAAAAAATTCTAGAGGAGTTTGAATGGTCCAATATCATGCCTGGTGAAAAATATTAATTTCCTAGTCAGTTGAATAATATTTTGTATTGCACAAGTTGGTGCGCACAAAAAATAATAATAATAATATGTGAAATGGGAGTCAGTAAAGGTTATAATATTATTTATTGGTCAACATGAAATTAAATAATTATTTAAGCCTAAACACTATCTCTATAAATAAATGGTTATTTCTGTTGTGTAAGGTGTGCAATTGAAAATAGAAATTTTTTGCACACAACAAATTCTCTCTTAACCCCTTCTTCTCTATCCCTCTCAAGAACATGAAATGAAATAGATATTCCATCAAGACTGATGGATGAGTGATCAACACAAACAATGCAATAAAATTTATTCTCTATGATAGCACTCAAAAATCAATTAGTGTTTCTTGGAGATCAAAGGAGAACATGTGAATCACCGCTAGTGGGATTATATCCTTGGATCCTCATAGCACAATGAAGGGAATCCAAAAGGGTATTATTAGATTTTCAAAATTCACATTAAATAAAGATTATAAACCCAATTATTTGTTTCTTCTAATATTAAATAAATAAATTATAAATTTTACATTTAAGATCCTCACTCAAGGTTTCAGGCATAGAAATATTAAAAGAAATTTTAATATATTTCCCACCATTGCATGATTCTACTATGGCCGGAACCAAAAAGTGGTATCAGAGCAGTCACATTTAAATTTATAATTATTTATTTTATTATTGATACATATGAAATCATGGTTGAATTTTAATTTTATATTATGTGTTATTTAATACGTTTTTAATTAGCATGTTAAAGACATATTAATCAATTTTGTTCTGTGTTTCATTTTTTTAATTCTCTAAGAGAAAATGAATAATGACTAGAGATTTCATTGGGAACTACCAAATTTTTGGTTGGTAAGATGGGGCTACACGGTGTGTGGTTTGAGTGCATGTGGTGTACCCTAGTACGTTGTACCTGGACATGTCGTGGAATACATGTAATGCCACACAATTATTACACATGGTGTATGTTGTGTATTGATCGTCCAACCTGGAACATGATTATCAGATTACACTGTGTGTGTGTGTATGACGTACAAACAATGTATTCTACACATATTAGTGGCATAAACTGCACAATTTGTGTGGTCATTATACATGGTCCACCCATGTGAGACTAACAACCTAGAGAATTTATGATATACATGACTTTTATGCAGTGTACATGATGTGTATTTCATCAGTTCTTGTGTCTGATATACACATAGAGTTATCTAGACAAACAGAATTAGAGCTACATGTCATGTAGCTAGTGTAACACATCATGTATTATCTCACTCAAGAATACACCGAGTCTTTTGGTGGGTTGCATGGGCATGCGTAATTCAGAAAACAAGATGTGCAATTAACTTATACACACCAAGTGATCCCACCGAGATACACACTGAATACCCAAGAGAGTATCTCAGGCACACGGCAAGTGGATACATGATATATAGCTAGCATGTACATGCCATGCAGTATGGCCAAGTCAACATGTTGAATCCCCAGGCATGTGACCTGGATACATAGAAATAGATATACACGATGTGTAGCTGGATAGTACAAGTTGTGTAGTCACCCGATTACTAGTATAATTAAATTATACTAAATTGAAAATTAAACCATTAAAAACTTATTTCTTTGATTGTAAATTTCAATGTTTGAAAATTTAATAAGTGTTTTAAAGAATTTTAAATGCTCAATTAATTTATTATAATAAATCTAAAAATATTGGTTCTTCTATTTATTTTCAATTAAAGCCTTTATAATGGTTATCTCTAAGAGAATTCATATGGTTATTAAGATAAAATGAAATTAATTAATTAATTAATGCAAGAACATTTATCTTAATAAATAAAGAACAAATAAAAAATGAATGTCAGCTACTTACTTTTTTGCATATATTGCATGTATGACTATTCATGAGCTTGACCAAGAACTGTGTATGTGTTGGATGTTTTAATTTAATTTATTTCATGGGATTGAAATTATTTATTATTAAATTAAATATTATGGTTTTTTATTCATCCCTCCATCCATTATTATGTAGGTCATGTGTGTCCATGGTTATTTAGGTAATTCCCCTTTAACCAATCCTTTGGTTCCCCTCACCTGCATCTGAATTATAAATACTTGTAATTAATGGAGTTACCTAAGGTTTATGGTGGTTGTTCAAGACTAAATCATAATTATTGCAACCCAGGTATTATAAGGGTGGAAAGGTGGAATGTTTTAACCCATGAAAAGACTAGAAATAAGAGTTATTTCACCTATTTCATAGGTTGATTTAATGTATGCTCTTTAAATGAACCATTAGATAAAGATCATGAACTGTTCATTTAATTATTATTTTTTCTATGAAATTATTTATTTTTTGGATGAAATACCACGATCATGTAGATAAATGAATTAATATTCTAAAGGGAAATTTAAATAAATGGATTGTGAATAAATGTTTTATCCAGCATAGCTAATTAATTAAGTAGAATCCACTTAATATTAAAAAAAATGTAGAGGACAAAACAAGATAAAATTTATCCATAATAGATTAAAATATCATAATTAAATATTAATTCATACTTGGACTTTTGTTACTTGATTAGGAATAAAATCCTTGAAACTAAGTGTTTGACCAACCCTAATTGTTAAACTTACTTTTAAAGTGGAGTTATTATGAAGGTTATGGGTTGAATTAACCATCTTACATCAATAAAAGTGTCCCTCGCTAGACTTGATGTAACTTGGAGGCAAGTGTGGAGGAAATCCAAGTCAGGATTTAAGGATAGGGGAGTCTGATAACTGATCAAGGATGTAGAATCCCATAGTTAGTAAATACATGCCTACCTAAATACCTTCATGTATCTTGAACAACCCTCATTGGGGTTATGCGAAGGGGAATATGGATCCTTTCTAGTAGAATGTCCAAGCAACTAGACATTCTGAGTTCAATGGTGAGGTATATTGAAACTTGAAAAAAATAGTGGTAGGTTTAATAAAAATAAATCAATTTTTTATTTCATATATAATTTAAAGGTTTGGTACAACCACAAATGCAGCAAAAAACACTATAAATAAAATTGGAAATAAACCATTGGTCCGAGGACTCGACCTCATGACTACGCCCCAAACCCCAACCCACCTTCACCACCCAACCAACCATGAGGGGCTAATTTCTCATATAATTTATAACCAAGAAAAATTATAAATAATATTTGATTTAATTTTCGAGTAAAATATCAAGATTTTCATCCACATTGTCCTTATGATCAATATTAGATAAATGAAACCTCCTCACTAGAAATAACTTCCATGAGTGGTTTAGAAACCTTCAGGTTTTTCTACACCATGAATGAAAATCTTACATGCTAGAATCCTCAATGTTGGATCCACCTACCAAGGAGGCGAGTGATGAAGAGTTCCTGGTCTATGGAAAACATTTTAGCGATATGGCCAGCATTCAATGTTTTATTTTTTCATCTATGTCTAGTGAACTTATGAAGTCTCATGAAAACATGGATGTGTGTAGCATGCTTGATTACCTCCATGGTTTTTACAAGGAGAGAGATAGATATGAATAGTTTGAGATTTCCAAGGTACACTTTCCAAGAAATATTGGAGTGGGTGACCCATCTTGGCCTCACGTAGTCAAGATCATTGGATATATTGAGCACCTAGAGGTTCTAGGGTTTAAACTCTTAAAATAATTAGGCATTGATCTTATTATGCCATCACTCCCTCAATGCTTCTCCAGATGTTTTGTAAATTTCAACATGAAAAACATTAAGAAGTATCTTCCAGATCTTCTTACTCTTATTCTCCAAATAGATAACAAGACAAATCATGAAAAGTCTTCTACCCTTATGGTGAACAAACATAGAGGGAAAGCAAAGATATTTAATCCCAAATATTCTTTACGCCCATCCAAGAAGAGGAACATCAAGGGGAAAGCAAAGAAGAAGGATGTTGTTTGTTTTTCATGTGGTAAGAAGGTCTAATTGAAGAAAAAATTCACCTAGAAAAAGAATCAAGGGGGAGATTTAGGTGAATTTTTTATTGATTGAAATTTATATCTTTCTATAAATTGGGTATTAGATACAGCTTGTGGTGCTCACTTGTGTATTAAAATATAGTAACCAAGTATATTCATAAAAATTAAACGAGGGGAGGTAGATATACGAGAATCCAAAAGAGTTAAACTTGATACTATAACTATCAAGGACTACCACCTCACATTGTTGACTAGAATGATCTTGGTTTTGAAGGGTTTTTATTATGTGCCATTTATTACCAAAAACATTATTTTTGTATCCAGACTTGATACGGATTGATTTATTTTCAAATTTGGGAATAAATGTTTCTTTTTTAATAAATATATAATTTTTTATGGTAAATCACATTTAAATAATGGTCTTTATGTGTGTGGATTACATGAACCAATAAATGGAAATCGATAATGAAGTTACTTCACATGACTCATACCACACCCAATTATGACATCATTGGCTAGGTCATGTAAATGAAAAGTTATTTATTAAATTATAAAAAGATGTATATTTATATTATTTTGAACTAAAACCACTTTGTATATGTAACAAATTTTTACAACGTAAAATAACCAAATCCCCATTTAGTGTAAAATGTGAAAGGTCCAAAGAGATTCTTGAATTAGTTCATAAAGATGTGTGTGGACCATTTCTTATTGAGAAAAGGGGTGGGTAATCATACTTCATAACTTTTACTGATGATTTCAGTAGATATGAATATGTATACTTAATGAGGTATAAGTTGGATTCTTTTGATAAATTCAAGGGATACAAGAATGAAGTTGAGAACCAGCTTGGTAAGAAGATTAAGAAAATCTACTCAGACTATGGTGGAGAATATATTAATCAATACTTCATTGATTACTTATGAGATTTTGAGATCCTATCTCAGATCACTCCACCTTATACACCTCAGTGGAATAATGTAAGTGAAAGTAGGAACCGTACCTTATTGGTCATAGTGAGATCAATGATGAGTCAAGAAAGTCTTATATTATCTTTTTTTTATATTCATTATAAATAGAATCAAAAATACTAAACCAAGTGAAAAATAAAGTGACAGATGGTATGTCATACCATTTATAGAATAGAAAGAAATGTGTGTTATCATACTTACATTTTTAGGGTTGTAGAGAGTTTTTTAAGGCCTCTTCAGGTAATAAAATTACACCTAGAGGCACAAAGTGTACCTTTATAGGATACCCAGAAGAAATAATGGGATATTACCTATATGACCCCTCAGAAAAAAAAAAGTGGTAAGACATGCCATATTCCTTAAGAGGAAGTACATATCTAAAATAGATAGTGGGAGTGAGATAGGCTTTGAGGAAGTTGAGGTTCAAGGAACACAAGAGTTGGTACAAGAACAGATTCCACAAAGCCACATGGAAGAACAAACTGTTACAGAGACGCAAGTACTATGTAGGAGTACAAGAGATGTTAGAGAACCTAAATGATATGGTTTTCTAGTCATTGAGGATAGTGAATCATTTTTAGTTGATAATAATGATCTTATAACCAACAAGGAATCAGTAACTGGAATAGATGTTGATGTGAGATCCCTATTGATGGAAATTATTACTAAAGGGGCACAAATAGTTGTTTTAAAAAAAATTAAAGACAAAAAAATCAGAGTTTATAAAATATTAATCTTTAGTGAGTGAAGTGTTTAGCTATGAGTTACAGTGGTAATAAAAAAGAAAAAATGAAATATTTATAGTGGTTCAAATAACAAATATCCTAGTCCACTGCTCAACCACCTCTACTCATCAAGGAGATCAGTACCCACTAATAACCTCACTTTTAAAGGTGTGAGAACCTTGTTTATAGACTATTCCTTTTAAACAACCTGAAGGCACAACCTAGTATTATTACAGGAGACCAACCTAGTCAGATTACCTGACTTTTGATTGGGATTCACAACCCATACTTCTTATTAGGTGGTGGAATAACCAGAATAATTCAAGACTTTATTTTGAAGGGAAAATCATAAACTAGACTCAAGAAATTAAAAACATAAGGAAAAAGATTTCAAAAATTAAAACTAATACATGGAAAATAAAATATGATTATATATGTTGAAGAATTTGAAGCTCGATGATCGTTGATCACATGGAAGGAACAAATTTCGAAGTTAGAGTCCTTCAGTGATCACAACCAGAATGTAGAAGTTGCATAAGTTTTTGAACAATTTTTAGAGCATCATAATGTGAAAGATGTATCACATGTTGTCTATAAAATGATATACATGGGTATATTTTTGTATTCCCTGAATACATCTCCCAGATCATTAAAACAAAGAATATCTAGGAGTGGGTCCATTTCCAATGTATGCACGACACTTTTTAGTTCATAATAATGAAATAATAAGATTGTTACCTTTGTTTGTTAAAGCATAATTGAATAACATAGAATATAATTGGGATTTATATTTCTTTATGAAATATTAATAGAAAAGAATTAAAATTCTAAGTAAATAAATTATAAACAATTCATAATTATAAATTAATTAAAAATCAAATATAATATTATAGATTATACATGCAGCAAAAATGCAGTAAAATAGAGCATGGCATGAACTTTATTCTGCATGAATAAATGAACGTTAAATATTGTTACAATTATTTTTACATAATCTACAAATTTATTAAAACATAAAATAATATAAATTTTAAAAAAAGAATTTATTTTAAAAACATTAATTGAGATAATAAATAAAATTTTAGAAACATAAAATCTTAAATAATGGTAGATCATGACCTTTCGTTGAAAACAGAGAGCAGTGGCTCATGACCTACCATTGAAAACAGAGAGTGGTGAATCAATTTTCTACCATTGAAAAACAGAGCGGATCCAACCATTTCACTTAAAATTAAAAATTAAAAATATACAACTGAAACAAAATTTATTCCATGCCATTGTATAATCAAATGCTTCATGAGAAGCAATAAAAACTTGTTACCATTGGAAGTCCAATGGTGACTCATGACTCACTGTTACATGAAGTCCAACTATGGATTAGGATCTACTATTAGAGGTTTCCAATGGTGTCTCATTGAAAACACTACCAAAAAAATAGGATGAAATTACATATGAATAAATAAAAACTATTGTAACTCAAAGATGCATAAAATAATAAAATCAAACAAAATGAATGGAAAAGGAAGGTGTTTCCAAGATTCTTTTCACCTAAAGAAATAAAAAACTATGAAGAAACTCCTGATAAACATAATTAAAAACTTTTGATAAATAAATAAGAAAAAAAATAAAACAAAAATAATCCTACTTTATAAAATGAATGAAGGAGGAGATCATGTTGGAGCTTGAAGAACCTTCTTCCAATGCTCTTTATAGAAAAAACAAAAACAGACAGTGGGAAAATATGACCCATCATTGATGTCCAATGGTGAGTAAAATGAATTTCTATTAAAATCTGGTGGTGTATCATGACTCACCATTGGAAATTTCCAACAGTGACTCACTAAATCGCCATTGGGTTCCAATAGTGACTCGTGAAAAACATTGCCAAGAAGAGGTTATCAGAGCAACAAATTGATGAATTTTGAAGGAAGCAAGAAACCTGGGTCAAGGGTATCTATGAGTAGAAGAACCCTAAGAAATAGAAGGTACAAAAATAATTCGGTATTACTATTTGTTAAATAAAAAATACAAGTAGAAGATTAAAATATGAAAGTATACTGGGTCGAAAGAACTAGCATACTGAAGAATACCAATTTACTGGAGAATGAGTGGATTCCCGAAGAAGAAGGAAGTTCAAATAGTGAGGCATGGGATTTCAAAACATGAGCATGGGATAAACATAAGGATCAGACAAAGGATAAATACCTAATCCAACGATTGAGCATCTCATTACGACTATCTAGGATTTTAAATATGGATTAATGATAAACATAAAATGCAGTCCAACATCAAAACTGAGATATGGAGGGTGAATGGTATATCAACCTTCCCATGTTGATCCTCAGTTTGAGATAGCTATCAAGGATTAGCACTGGTTTACACTTTCACACACATTGTCCTACGTCCCAGTAGACAACCTAACCTAACCCATGTGCCTATGGGTGCACTCCACGGGCCTTATACATGGGTTGTAATGTGTTTAGTGTGTACTATGCACACTATCCTCTAGCCTCCTTATGGGGTGCCTCAGGTGGGCCTTCCCATGGGGTTGACCCAATGGGTCCCCTGTTTGGTTAAGGGCTATCCAAGTTCCTCACTTAAGGATGACCAAATTTTTTACTAAAGAAAAATTAAACTTAACATGAATTATCAAATAAAATATTAAGTAAATAACATTAAAAAAATTACAATACTATTTCTAGAACTTGTAATAAAAAATTATTAATTAATTAAAACACTTGAGAATTAATTAAACTTTAGAATTTAATAAAATTTAAATTAAAACACTTTATAAATTAATAAGGGAATTAAATAAAATGTTGATTAAGATTAATTTATCAAAAAACTAAAACTATTAAAGTATTTAAAATTAATTTCAACTACTAAAAAACTCTCCCTTTTGTATATTTAAAAACAAAACATTTATTATATTTTCAATAAAAATATTCCCCATTTTGAAATTTATCAAAAAATACATTAAAATTAATATATGAAATAGTTTACCTTTTAATAAAAAATAATTACTATAAAAGTAAAAAAGTATAATATTGACATAAGAGTAAACATTAAATTACAGTATTCAAATATAGTAAAAATAAAATAGAGTAAGAGTTTAACAATTCAATTGTAAATAGTATGATATTATAATCATTTAATTAGAGTGAACAAAAGTTGTCAAAATAGAACATTTATACAAAACACAAAGTGTCACGTTTATTACATGTTAAGATAAAACATTAGAATTAAAAAATGTTATATTCAATTAATAAATAAAAATAATTTTCATGAGTAGATAGATAATATAATATACTTCCAAAATAAATGAATATTTTCTTTTCATACTCCTCCATAGTTTAAGAATAAAAATATTAGATTAAAAATAGATAAATGAATAAATTTTTTTTTCAATATTTAAATCAATTTTAGAATAAATTGATTAGGTAAATTAATTCAAAACATCAAAAATATTTAAACTAAGAAATATGTAAATAAAAAAATATATTTGGAAGAGTATAAAATACTTCCCTAGATTAGTTGTTGAAAAATTATTTCAAACAGACCAAGAAATTTTAAGTTTTCATAAGCTAATTGTTTAAACACATAGTTAAAACTTACATAGCAATATATTATTTCAATTAACAAACAAGGGGTAACTCCCCATAAAACCATGAATCTTTAAAGATAGTTAAATCAATACAATTAAAACTCTTTATAGAAAAGTAAACATATAGTCAGCATATTCAAAACTAAAATTTTAACTATGTAAACTACAAAAACAATTACTTTCTAAATAAAAAAAAGATAGAAATTAATGCACATGACTTAAGTCAAAAATAAAATGATTATTAAAAAGATATTAGATATATTTTATGCCAATATGTAAAATTATATTAAAGTATATATTTTTCATACTGGTTAATAAAAAATACTTATCCGGGCAATGAGACCAGCTTAGGTCTAATAGGATTTAAGTAACATCCTTTTGGTACCCATGTTGTCATAAGTTCAACA
Source organism: Viscum album (assembly GCA_963277665.1). Taxonomy (NCBI): domain Eukaryota; kingdom Viridiplantae; phylum Streptophyta; class Magnoliopsida; order Santalales; family Viscaceae; genus Viscum; species Viscum album. Next base: position 1,982,514,495 of record OY728120.1, on the reverse strand, counting down.
GAATTCATAGAAGGCCTTTTTCCCACCCAAATAGATTTCAAACAATTGTTTCTTAGTGAATTTAAATACAAATTGTTAGATAAAATGGTTCTAGTATGACCAAAATATTGAGTAAATCTCAATGAGAATTGATTGTCATAATGCTATTTCATTCTACATTTAAAATAAGTTACAGTAGAAACGATTCCTTTTAAAATTCTAAAAAAAATAGTCTTATTCAAGTTTGGTGAAAAGGTGTTATAACCACAACTTTTCTTGTTGTTTTTTGGTTTTACCATTGACATAATTTTATCATATTGTTCTTTAACTTTTACAAAAGTAGATAAATCCTCTTTAATATTAACAACATGATTTTTCAAAACCATATTATATTTTTGAAAAGTTTATAAATCTATATAAATATTTCCATTAGATCTAGAAGCTGTGTTTCTTGATTTTTTATTTTCTTACTTTAATTTCTTACACTCATTTTCTAGTTTAGTTAAATCATCCATAACTAAATTAAATATTTTATCCTAGCTTTTATCATTTATATCCAAAAAGTATTTAATTCTTTCATTTTTATCTTTTATTTTCAAAAACATAGAATCACAATTCCTTTTATATTCTTCATTGTAGAAAATAATGATATTCACATTTTCACACTCTCTTTTGAGTTTTACATTTTCATTAACTAACTCCTTATTTTTACATTTAAATTCTCTATATTGTTCAATTATTTTTAAACTACCATTTCTCAATTCTTTATTCTCTTTAAGAAATTATTTAACTATATAATTATTATAATCAAAGTCATAATTAGAATTAGAATTAGTATCATTTCCATTTTCATATATTTCATTATTATCAAAATTTTCAAGAGTTATCAACTGAGTAAAAAAGGAGAATCATTTACCTCACATTTTGTACCCATTAGGGAAAGGTTAACTATTTTATTTTCACTTGTAGATTCACTTCTTAAGTTAGAACTATCTGAGAAGCCCCATCCTCTAAATAGAGCTTGTTTTTTCTTTACTCCTTTTGTCTTTTTACTTCTTTGAATTCTTGATTTTGTGGCAATAAGGTCTGATGTGACCTTTATTTCTGCACTCATAACATGTTAGATCTGAAAAATCATTATTATTACTTGAATTACCTTTCTTTTAATCCTTTTCATTCTTAATTCCAAGTTGTCTCTGGCCACCATTATTTTTCATAAATTTGAAAAGTTTCTTACTGAAGTGATGCATAACCTTGTCACATTCCTAGAAATCATAATCAGAAGCATTATAGGTATCAATTAAATTGTATTTAAATGAAATACCTTTTCTTTTAGTAGAATCTTCATCATAAATATTTTTCATCTCCAACTCATATTATATTAAATATCCTATAAGTTCATCTAAATTATTCTCCTTAAAATTATTACTCACATCTATGGACACCTTCTTTGTATGACATCTATTTGGAAGATATATTTGTACTCTTTCCAATTGATCATTGTTATCCAAGACTTCTCCTAGAGCACTCATAACATTTTTTATACTTGTGAATTGATGGAACATCTAGTTTACAAATTCTTCATCTCTAATCTTGAAGTCCCAATATTCTTATCAGAGCATTCCTAGCTTGGTTCTTTTTAGCTTGTCAGTACCATAATGAGTCACTTATAGTATACTTCATATTTCATGGCTTTCCTTATAGATGAAAAATGAATATAGACACTTATAATTATAGAATAATATAAAATATTTTTAACTTTATAATTAAAAACATATTTTACCATTTTATTTCCTATCAGAGTCTCTGGATCAACCTTAGGTAGCTCATATGGCTTAGTCATGATAGTCCAGTGATCCACACTCAGTTGTTTCAAGTAGGCTTCCATTCTGTTTTTACAGTATCCATAGTCACTCCCATCAAAGAATGGAGATTTTTGTGGTATCCATCTATCATTGTCATTAACACCTGTCATCTTAAAATAACACTTTTATTTTGTTCCTTAGACTATTAAGTCTAGGATATCAAGTTAGAATAAAGTTAAAAATAAACAACATAAATAATTAAAGAGTCTAACTATCCTTTTAGGGAGTTACTACCCTATGATACCAATTATTGGATCATTATTTATGGAAATATGACTAGAGGGGTTTGAATAGTGATTTTTAAAAAAAGTGACAAAAAAATAAAATTTTATAAAATATTAATTTTTAGTGAGTACATTGTTCAAATATGTGTTGCAGTAGAAATAAAAAATAAATATCATAATATTAAAACTGGTTTGGATCACAAAGATCCTAATATACTCCTCAACCACCTATACTTATTAAGGAAATTGGTACCCAATAAGAATCTCACTTTTAAAGGTTTGAGAACCTTTTTTACAGACTCTTCCTTTTAAATAACCTAGAGGCACAACCTAAACTTATTATAGGAGACCAACCTGGTCTAATTACCTAAATTTGGTTAGGAGTCACAACCCAGACTTCTTTTTAGGTGGTGGAATAACCAAAAGAATGCAATACTTCTTTTTTAAGGGAATATCATAATCCAAAATCAAGAAATTAAAAATAGAAGGAAACAGATTACATGAATAAAAAAATAAATGGAAAATAATTTATGATCAGAAATGTCAAGTAATTTTAACCTAGATGATTTTTGATCACTTGGAAGGAACAATTGTTGAAGTTAGAGTCCTTTGGTGATCACATCTAGAATTCATAAGTTGTATAAGTTCATGAACAATTTTTTAGAGCATCAGAATGTTGAAGATGTATTACACATTGTTTGTAGAATGATCTGTATAGGTATATGTTTGTATTCCTTGAAGATATCTCTCAAATCATTAAAAGAAATATACTTTGGGATCAGGTTCATGTCTAATTCATGACACTTGTTAGTGCATAAAAATGAAATTATAAGATTTTTACCTTTTTTGTTAAAGTGACACTAAATAACATAGAATATAATTGGGTTTTATATTTATTTATGAAATATTAATATAAATCAATAAAATTTCAATTAAATAAGTTTAAAATAACTCACAATTATATATCAATTTAAAATCAAATATAATCTTGTAGATTATATATACAACAAAAATACAGTAAAATAGAGCATGAAATGAACTTCAATCTACATGAATAAATGAACATGAAATATTCTTACAATTATTTTTATATACACTACAAATTTATTTCAACACAAATTAATAGATTTTTTAGCAGAATAATTTATTTCAAAAACATCAATTGAAATAATAAATAAAATTTTAAAAATATAATATTTTAACTAACTGTGGATCATGACCTACCACTGAAAATAGAGAGCGGTGGATCATGACCTACCACTGAAAATAGAGAGTGGTGACTCGATTTTATACTACTAAAAAAAAGAGTAGTGACTCATGACCTACCACTAAAAATAGAGAAAGGTGAATCGATTTTCTACCACTGAAAAATATAGTAGATGAAACCATTTCAATTAAAAGGAAAAAATTAAAAATATCCAACCAAAAAAAAATTAATTACATGCCATTGTGAAATCAAAGTATTCATGAGAAGCTATAAAAAACTCTACCAATGGAATTCCAATAGTGACTCATAACTCACCATTTCATGAAGTCCAATGGTGGATCATGATCTATCATTAGAGGTTTCCAATGGTGGGTCAATGAAAACACTACCAAAACAATAGGATAAAATCACAGATGAATAAATCAAAACAATTGTTTCTCAAAGATGAATAAAATAATAAAAGAAAACATAATTAATGAAAAAGGAAGGTGTTACCAAGATTATCTTCACATGAAAAAATAAAACACCATGAAGAATATGCTGATAAAAAAATTAAAAACTTCTAATAAAAATTAAAGAAAAAAAATTTAAAAATAAGAATCCTACTATTGAAAATAAATAAAGAAGGAAGAGCTCGTATTGTATCTTGAAGAACCTTCTTCCAAATATCTATACAGTGAAAATAAAAAAACGGTTAGTAAATATGACCCATCGTTGATGTCCAATAGTGAGTAAAATGACTCACTATTGAAATCTTGTGGTGGTTCATGACTCACCATTAGAAATGTTCAATGTTGACTCATGAAAAACATTACTAAGAATAGGTGATTAGGGAAACAAATAGATGAAGTTTTAAGGAAGAAAGCATGCTAGTTTGAGGGTATTTACAAGCAAAAGATTCCTAGTAAATATAAGGTAGTTGACGAAGTCGAGCTTGTTATTTATTAAAGAAAAAAATTAAAGAAGAAGATTAAAATATAAAATTAGGTTGGGTAAAAAGAAATGGTGTTCTGAATAATACCAATTTACTAGAGAATGAGCAGATGCCCAAAGAAGAAGAAGACTAAAATTAAAACAGTGAGTCATAAGAGTTCAGAACATGAGTGTGGGATAAACACAAGGATTGGATGGAGAAGAATGATCAGATACAATGGTTGAGTGTCTCACTGCGATTGTTCGAGGTTTCAAATATAGATGAACAGTAAACATAAAATGTAGTCCCACATCAAAACCAAGATATTATGGGTGAAAATTATATCGACCATCCCATGTTTATCCTTAGTTTGAGCTGGATACTAGGGATCAGAATCGGTTTACACTTGCATACATATGGTCAAACAGCCCAGTGGGTGACCTATCCCAACCCATGCACCTATGGGCACACTCTACAAGCCTTATATATGGGCCCACATGTTTTTATCATGTACTATACACACAATCCTCTAGCCTCATTATGGGTTACCTCTGGAAGTCCTTCTTATAAGGTTGGCCCAATGGATCCCCTGTGTGGTTGACAGCTATCTAGGTGCCTCATTTAAAGATAGTAAAAAATTACTAAAGAAAAAATAAACTTAAGAAGATAATAAATATAATTACTTGAATTATCAAATAAAAAATTAAGAAAATAACATTAAAAAAATTACAAAACTGTTTTTAGAACCTGTAATCAAAAAAAATATTAATTAATTAAAACACTTGATAATTAACTAAACTTGATAATTTAATAAAATTTAAATTAAAACACTTAAGAAATTGATAATAGAATTTAATAAAAAATTTATTAAGAGTAATTTATTAAAAAAATATAAAAGTATTTAAAAAAAATTCAAATAATAATGGTTGTCAAAAGGAAATAATTCATTAATTCTAAAATGGATTACATAAACCAAAACAATGTCTATATTTGGTATATCCTCTAATAGATATAAATATCATTGGTTGAAAATCTATATTCAAGAATAAACCGGACATGAAAGGATAAGTCAATACCTATATGGAATGACTGGTTGCAAAAGGGTTTAAACAACATCAATTCATTGACAATGATGAAACCTTTTCACCAGTTACAATTCCAAAATATATCATAATTATAATTTCTATTGAGGCTTACCATGACTATCAGATTTAGTAAATGGTTGTAAAAATAGTCTTCCTTAAAAATAACCTTTAGAAAGATGTATATATGACACAACCTGAAGGATTTTTTACTCCAAAGGATGCCAATAAGATATGAATATTAAAAAAAATATTTATGGATTAAAGTAATAATTTGGGTCATAGAAAATTCATTTTAATGAATCCATGATAAAATTTTGTTTCATAAAGAATGAGTGTGATCCTTGTGTCTATAAACAGTTTAGTGGTAGTGTAGTCATTTTCCTAGTAGTATATGTTGATGACATATTACTCATTGGAAATGAAATATCAGTCTTACAATATTTTAATGCATGGTTGAATAAATGCTTCTCTATGAAGGAATTGGGTGGGGAAGCATATATTCTTGGAATAAAGATATATCGTGATAGATCCAAGAGGTTGTTCAGCCTAAGTCAAAGTACATACATTGACAAGATACTTAATAGATTTAGTATAGAACAATCCTAGAGGGGGTTATTTCTAGTGTCACATGGCATTCATATTTCCAGGAAAATGTATCCTCGAACACCTAAGGAAAGAAACAGAATGGAAAAGATTCTATAAGAATTATTGATTGGGTCAGTCTTGTATGATATTCTATTCACTATGCTAGATGTCTCCTACACAATAAGTATAATAGGAAGATGTCAAGCTGACCCAGGTGACCGCCATTGTATAGAAGTCAAGACTATCCTTAAGTATCTGAGGTGTACTGAGGATATTTTCCTAGTTTATGGAGGATATGAGGAACTAGTCATAATTGGATATATAGATGCTAGTTTACAAACTGATCAAGATTACATGAAGTTAAAAATGGGTTACATATTCACTTTTAATAGAGGTGTTGTGAGTTGGAAGAACATAAAGCAAGATATGGTCATAGATTCTATAGTAGAGTCTGAGTATATTATGGATTTTGAGGCAGCTAAAGAAGAAATATAGATGTGTAAATTCATCTAATATCTTGATGTGATACCTAGTTGTAAAGATCCTATCATGTTATACCATGATAATATTATATAATTGGCTCTCGCAAAAGATCTAAGGTCACATCAGAAGATGAAGAACATACTTCGGAAGTGTTATCTCTTAAAGGATTTTTCTCAGAGATGTGAGGTTGTAGTGAGTAGTATTTCCACATAAGAAAACATGTTGGACCCCTTGACTAAAGCCTTGACTCAACAGAAACATGATTATCATGTGAGTTCAAGCATAATAAAATTCATAGGTATTTGGCTCTAGTCTAAGTGAGAGTTTGTTGGAGTTGGTTTCCTAGGACCAATTGTTTTTACTTTGATTAAATGTATATTTTATGTACTAAATATTAATAAAAATTCTTATTATAGGTTTTTAATTATTATTCATGAATCTAATGTAATAATTTTCTAGAGTATACATCACATTAATAAGGTCATTGTAGTTCCCCACTATGATAAAAACCTTGAAGTGTTGTAATGATATTCTTAAATAATGTTCTATGTTTAGATAATTCACTATGATGGGAGATATACTACATAGACTATCAGGTGATAGTACTCATAAGTGGATGAGGCTTCTTCTCATGAAGTTATCACTTGGTAATCTCTAAGATGGGAGATTATACGAACATACCCGCTAGTGGGAATTATGCATGTTTTGGTTTCATCATATTTTCCTATCTGCGAGCATGTGTAGTATTCCTTAAACTTTAATATTATCATTAATTCATGTCATGACTCATGAAATTATATTTTATAATGAAAACTATGATGAAATATGTTTGTGGTGAGGTAGGGCAGATTGGGTGTATCACGATTGACATGTCAGTAATAGATAGGTCAAGGAATTATTTGTCTCTTCCATCTTTATAGAAGTTGATATCTCAACCCTTTGATTGGAATAGAACTATCACATTAAATTACATGTACATGGTGAAATGAAGTGTTTATTTTAGATATTCAAAGAAAGATGCATCAAGAAAATGGGTTGGTGACACAGATATACAACATTCTTGATAAGATATTGTGGTAAAGGGATTCTATTACACAATGAGCATTCATATGTAGTTTCATCATTGCAACATTAATTTTTTTTCTATTGGGTGATTTGACCCATTTCTATACATAAATATTGGAATTTAGTCAATCCCACCTAACATTAATGAGAAAGAATCCTAGAGGGTCACACACTAAGTGTTTCTAATAATATCGATTGAATTTTATTTGAATTTAATTAATTGAATTAATATTATTCTCAAGACTAAGGGATAATTTTATTCACATTTTATCGATTGTTGATATTTATTTATGAATTAAATATTTAATTAAATATTTATTCATATGTTTAATAAATTATACAGGAGTTCAAATGGACCAAGATCATGTCTGGTGACAAATATTAATTAACAAGATGGTTAAATAATATTTCTTATTACGCAAGTTCGCATACACCAAAATATAATATTATTATTATTATTATATGTCATGGGGTTTATTAATAGTTATAATATTATTTAATGGATGAAATGAAATTAAATAATTATTTTAACCTAAACCCTAGTTCTATAAATAGACGGTTTTGTCTATTGTGTAGGGTGTGCAATCAAAAATAGAGAATTATTGCACACAATGAATTCTATCTTGACTCCTAATTATCTCTCCCTCACAATAATGAGAAATACAAGAGATATTTCTTCAAGATCAAAGGAGGGTGATCAACACAAACAATGAAAGATAATATATTCTCTATGCTAGCACTCAGAGATCGATTGGTATCACTTGGAGATCAAAGGAGAACACGTGGATCACCACTAGAGGGATTATATAATTGGATCCACACAGTATAATGAAGTCAATTCGACAAGTTATTATCAGATGATCAACATTCACATTGAAGAAATATCCTAATCCTAGGTATTTGTTTCTTCTGATATTAAATAAATTAATTATAAATTTGATGTTCAAGATCCTTGTTCTAGGTTTCGGGCATATAAATATTAAAATAAATTTGAATATATCACCCACCACCACATGCTTCTATTGTTCCTGGAACTAACACTCTAACCAAAGGTTTCTTCCCTATCGAGACAGAAGTAGCACAATTAACTATATCCCACTTCAAATGGCACCAGGAAACATAACTCAAATCTATGAGGGAGACCTAGACTATGAGATGGAAACCAAGGAGGAATATATGTAAGGAGGAACTGATATCCCATCATATCATTTCAATTAAGGAGTTGACATCACTAATTAAAGTGATAGAAGCCACCCACTTTGGGAAGAGTTAATTTAGAGTAGAAGCGTGCATGGCACGTGGGTCTAGTGGAAAGCATTGGAAACAAAAATGGTGAACCTATCATTAAACTATTTTTCTTAAACTATGGGGACTATTATAGTTTGGAAAACATCATATTTTCATGTAATTGGATCCAAATATTTAGTGTCAGGTCCCACCAATAAAGTGGTGGGCCTAATATGGAACTCTCTTGTGACTTGGGGCAAATAAATTTGGGAATCCTTAGTCTACAACATCTTCAGCATGGAATCATTCTCTATATCAGGAAGAATGGATGATGTTGAGGCATTGGGAATTGATTTTACTATATCTATACTGAAGTCTAATTTCATTTACTCTACAGGACTCAAGATACAAGTGATAGGTGACCTAACACCAACAAGCACAGGGGTAGGGGAAATTTTGTTGTGGCAATCCCACATGACTATACTCCTACCATGACAGCCACCACGCCTTCAGCGACTGGGCGCCCATGTCCTATTTCACCCTTTGAGCTCATCTATAGGGGGGTGATAAACACCCTTGTTCACTGATAGGAACAATAATGGTTCATTCCCACTAGGTATATGGTCATCCAAGATCTCTAGGAATCAGTGCCTCCCCGACATCGCTACCCCTGATTGTTGCGCAAGGGGAAACCACCCCCCCCCCTTCCAATGGAAAACCACTTTGAGAGCCTCTCCCTAGAGTTATCTAATAGATCACTCCCATATGGAAAGTATTTAGGGGATGTTTGAGTCATACCTATCATGGACACCACTTGGGAGTTTCCAAATAGGGATCCCACTAGGTCACATCACCTCCAACACTGATTGTACCATAGGTCAAAAAGTGGTTTAACTCCATCTCCACTCTATTGGCCCTGATCCAGAAAATATGATGCTGATCTTGGGGGAGACCCAGAATAATACCCGAAAAGAGTCATCTTTTGTAGCTTTAGTGACCCATTCCACCACTAGAATATCTCATCACATACCCACAAAAAGTGATTATGGATCCATCTTTTTTCTCCTGGTATCGAGACCCCACCCACCTCATAGGTAGGCTGGGTTAACTCTATCAGTCACTAGCACTATTGGCATCCATCATGATCCATCTCATGGTAAGGAATAGCAATGAGGAGGTCCTCCCTACACCACCATAAACCGGTGTGGAGGTCCTCTACACACTGCCATTAACTAGTGTGGAGGTCCTCCTCACACCACCAATAACCAATGAAGAGGTCCTCCCCACACCACCACTAACTAATACGGAGGTCCTCCCTACACTACCACCAACCATCATGTAGGTCCTCCCCATGTTGAACACATTCCATGCTCTAAAAAATCATCTTGGGGTAAGAGGGAGAACACCCATTGTTGGTGTTAGGCCTATGGCGTAGGCTACAACACACATGGGGGAAACCCAAGTGACTCTTAATATATCATACTGGATAAGTCCCTCACCTTCAGAGGTGGTAACCTAGGAAGTATCATGTAATAATAAAATTATTATACACTGAAGTGATGGATGACTCAATGAGGGAGCCTTCACCCTCAATGACAGAGCCTGGGGAAGAATCCTATCTACTAAGGCTCACAGTCCATAAATCCAGAGTCTATAAGGTCCCTAAATACCTCCACATATACTTTTAGGTGGAGTATGTTCTAGAATTATTATAAGTACTCTTAGTGAAACCATCGCTGTCACTGTCTGTTTCCCTCTTCTATACATCCACATAAGAAGTTAGAGAGATTTCAGGGTCTGGGTTGGTTCCCTCAGATGATTTTGAGAACTCCAATGATTCTCAAGGGGATATTGGTTCCCTCACACATGAGCAGGTGGTAAACACACCATCCTACATGGATATTATCTTGAAGTTTTATCCACCTCCAAGTGACATCCCAACATGTACCGGGTATTTGACTCGTACGGTACCCCCTCTCTTGGTAGATTAGAAACAAAGTATATCTACATCGATTTCACTACACTTATATTAGTTTGTTCAAATCAGAGCCTAGGTTGACAAGGAGTAGGACTATACCCTTGGTAATGATCAAGATGACTTGTGGAAACTTCTATCCACCAAACAACTATCGATTGTATTTTGGCCACCCACAACTCCATATTTTTTCATCCTAAAGTTCCTCATAGAGGACCAGGTACTTTGTTTCTACCAGAGGATATAGGAAAAGTTTCACCACCTTATAGATCAAAAACTAACCTATCTAAGAAGACATGAGCACCATGATGTTTCCCATAAATAGTGAAAGATGATTGATAATGTAGCACTCCTGGTAGCTCAATGTCCTGGATTATACGACTACCACCCAAATCTCCAGAAAACCTACATTAAGAGCCTTTTGTGCTCTATCAGGTCATGAAATAGGTGTCTCAACATGTGCATATTAGAGGTTAGGGGAAGTATGTATCCCTCTATTTCATCCCTATCCTAAAGTAGTGGTGATACATTTAATCCATACCATCCACTGATAGTGAAGGTTCCTATATGACTACTTCCATAGTGAATGTGGTCACCAATGACCTACCAAAGGATCAAAGGAATAGGGCTTCAAATGTAGGGCACAATAGGGAAAACCCTCCTCAAGGGGATACACAATACTAGTAAGACCTCTCGACAGGCATCCACACTAGTTAATAGAGACAGTAACTAGACCTCAGGATCCCCCCCCCCATGAGATGTTACTACCTGCCTATTGGTATGTTGAAAAAGGAAAGGGACATGTTGAGCTCTCCGACCCATATAAGGTTGCACAATAAGTTGAGACAGAGCCCAAGATAGATATGTTACTTTAGGAGATCAAGGAATATAAAAATATCAACACTGATATCATTTTCAAGTAGTTATCAAACCATGATAATTTCATAATTTACCTCATCTCTCCTCCAGTGGGAAACCCAATCCTCCTTGGTCGTACACCTTGATTTGAACTTGGTGGCCCCGTGCACCTGGTCAAGGAAGAAGTTAGGGTTTATGAAAAATGAACGAGATATGTGTCACCCACCCCACCTAAGTAACTTTATTATCTTCCTTATGATCAAGGTAATTCTTCTCCCTAAGACGATGAGTCTATAAATGCATTGGTGGCCACAAATCTTTACCAAGACGACATGATAGCTACTCTTGTTTCCCATCTTAAGGCTCTGAAAACACCACTGGTGGCAGTTTTTCCTGAAGGAAAACCATACCCAACATGGGTGGACTATGTTATAGTGCCCCCAAAGTTTGTTAATCCTAGATTCACCCTATTTAATGGGATGGGTGACCCGCTAAAGCATATTTCCCACTTTACCTCATGGTGTGGCCCAATTTTGGGGGATCCAAAACAGTGGAAAGTAATCAAGCTCTGATGCTTTTTCCAGACTCTAAAAGGTCCTGCATTCATATAGTGTAGTAAGCTTCCCATAGGGTATGTTTCTATTTGAGAGGACCTCTATAGATAGTTCATATACTAGTTTAGCTCCACCTCATGCAATAGAAGCACCGTTAACCTCTTCAAATGAAAACAGAGGACTGATGAGTGAGTCACTGACTTTGTTGCCCAATGGAAGGGATGCATGTATGCACTCGACATACCATTTTCCTAGGAAACACTATTTATTATGTGTGTGGATAACATTAGAAATTATTTGGTCCCTACCCTCATATCCCTAAACTATTCTAGTAGATTTTGGGAGTTCTATGAAAAATATCAACATATGGAAGAAGCATTATAGTGGACTAAACAACAGTTTCACCCATTTCCCCTTCTAGATCCTATGAGAAAGCTTGTATAAGAAATGATATTTGTTGTTTTTCATGTAGAAGTCCCGGATCTAGTACACCTATAGGTCCCTTTACTAGATGAGCCTCGCCAAGTGCATCTCATCTATATGCAGCCTTTCCATGTGCATCCTCCTCATCGAGAGAATATAGCTCTAGCCCTACATCAAGGTCAGGATCCCATGATATCTTTCATGGAAATGATGAAAAAGACTTATTCCTTTAAGAATATTCAAGTCCCAATATATTTCATATGTTCCTTGGAAAATAGAATTCTTAATTTTCTGGAATGCAAGAGACCCTAGGAGACCGAACTCACTAGTTACACTGACCATTTCTCATATCACAAGATCCTTGAACACACCATCAAAGAATGATTTATATTCAAATATTGTCTTCAAGACCAAGTAGATTGTGTCTTATTCAAGTTTTATGATGTTCTTGCATAGGTGGAACATGTTTAAACTAACCCCAATAGTGTCAGTGAAGACTCCAAAGAGTGGAAATAGGTTACTAGCCATGGGAAATAGAAGTGTGATGATTGGATCGCTCATAAGACAATATCTTATGCTCATGGTATCATCCATTCCCATTTGAGAAATCCATAACCTCCTTGGATTATTGTTCCTCCTCTGACTGCTACCTCCACATCTACATCACAACCTCTCGGGTCTCAGAAGAACATACGTCGATGGAGTAACGGAAATCAAAGTCCTCTTCCAGTGTCAAATCCCACTCACATCCTTATAAACTTAATGCCTACCGAATTGGGATATGAACCCAGATTACACCCATCTCTAGAATGTTCCACTGATGAGGAGTAAAATTACACCTCTATGAATATTTTTGAACTAATAGAATGATTCACAATTCCCAGGTCAGTAGAGTTCTCCCCTCAGTTAGCTTGGTGGCTCATGACGTACGGCTCGCAACATTGCGGGCTCGATCATACCGACGATTTCACTATTGCCTGGCCTCCTTGCTCTATCCCCAAATCTGATAGGAATTTTATCAATGACGTGGTGAAGGTTCGTGGTCGAGCCCCGTTTATGTGGGTTTCATCCTCGTTTCTATGTATTCTGAGGGTGTTTTGGGAGATTCATTGTGGTATTTGAGTGCGGTTTTGGAGGCAGCGATAGGATTGTGGGTTTAGAATGCAGTGGGACTATCTTTCTGGCAGTTTGGAATTTGGGTGGCTAGTTAAGGTGATGGATTTCAACCCATGAGATCTTGAATCGAGTTAAGGTTTTGGATTTGATTTAATGTGAGTCTTGAGGTGTGTTGGGTGATTCTTCTATTTTGATTATACTTTCCTTAATCCTGTTCTATTTGTGATTTCATTCTAGTTGAATTTTTTTTATGAATCTGTGTATACTGCTCCGGTTGGTCTACATTTTTTGAATATTGTAATGCGGTTCTTGATTCTTTGGGCTTGGATGAAGCCAATGGCTCTTACCCGAAGAGTTTATCTGCAGGAAAGAAAAACTGAATTGCAATGGAACTTGAAAACGAGGAAGGATTTAATGTCTCCTAGACATCAATTAGAGAAGCTATGAATAAAAAAGGGAGTATGCAATTTCAGGATGCATTTATATTCTTGATTTATTGTTTAATTTGGATATGTTTATAACCAGAACACTACCTGGATCTACATCAGATGAGGATCAGAGCAGGAAGTTTTCTCTGGAGCATGCCATTCAGATTTGGAAGTTCGAGAGGGTGTGAATTTTCCATCAGTACCAGGCCCGTGCAACCTTGCACCGGATAGTTAGCCGAGTGGTCATGCAATAGTGAAATATTGTCATCATGATATAGTCGCTAGGGAGGGTTTGATCCTGTAGTCTTGATCTGGGTTATCATCTGTCATGTTTTTAATGGTTGTAATGTTTGGATCCTACGGTTTCTCACTTTTCCTCAAAAGTGTTTTGATAATAAAAAAGTTAATTTTCAGTCAGTTACAATTCCTGACAATGAGGAATGTCATACAAACCCCTTGTGTGACTCCAGCCAATGTCATCGGTGGAGAGGTAGAGGACATGAAAACATATGGAATTTTCATGTCATCACTTCAAACCAAGTTGTTCGTGCTACTAAGACCATGAAGAAAGCCTTGTATAGGGATCAGCAAGTGTAGCCCTCCCAGTATGCACTGTCAGGTATGCCACTACAGCTAACTGTATTAGTTGATCATACATCTCAGTTGCAACTGCACTGTGATTACCCACATCCAGCTAGGGCCTAAACTCAGTTGACCATCACATAGCCATTATCCTTTTAGAGTAGACCATCTAGATAGTAGTAAATAGTGTCATTACTAGCTAGGCCCTAGCAATTCAGCCAGTGGCATCTGTTGCACCCCCTTCCAAGGAACAACCATTGACTGGTAAAAATATTCCACTTTCATGAAATTATGGTGTGTTAAATCACCATTATGATATAAACATGAGGCTTTAAATACTTAAGGATCTCCACTTGTCAAAGGAAATTTATGAGGCCCTTGTCGAAGCTTTGAAAATCCCCCCTTTAGTTCAAAGATGAGGGAGATTCTGTTAAGGCCTACTATGCTGAGGAGGCTGAGCAAGAGGAATATCAAGACATTATCTCATTTTTTAGGGAAGATAGGGATGTCATCATTTAGGGTTATATATGCTTGCTATATATCACATGTTAGTTCAATGGCATGAAAAAATACCACTATCTAGTGGATACTAGCTCTGAGATAAGCCTCATCTCGATGCAGATGCTCCATAAGTTGGAACTTACAAAAGAAGATATGACTCCCTCCAACCTGACAATTCAGGTGTATGATAAGAGTGATAAAAAAAATCATGGTGAAAATTCGATTGAATACACACTTTGGTGGACTGGTATCAAGCACTGAATTTATAGTAGTCTCATAGGATATTTACTACAATACATATCTAGGAAGGACCTGACTTTATTTTCATGAATTAGTCCCCTCTTCATACCACTAGTTCCTCAAATACTCCCTTGATGGTCGAGTAGGGGTACTCCAGGGAAATGTGTACCCCTTTGAATTTTGTAAGGACCACTATCTAGATGGTGGTTACTAAAAAGGAAGGAAAATAGTTCTAGACCAACAGGTTTGAGTGCATAAACACCCCTAATGATCTAACAACCACTACAGCCAATCCATGGGTAGATTTGAAAAATAGTTTTTCCTCCCAATTCACTGGTTAGAGCACATGATGCTAGACTTGGGTCATTTTTTTATCATCACTAAGAAAAATTAGTGCTCACAGATTACCTCATACTCCAAAAGAGGACAATCTTGGATGATATCAGAATACCCTACTCCTATGAGTTACTGAGAAGTTATCCCCATAACCACTGATCCATGAAATTCCTGCATGTTTCAAAAAATAAAGGATGACTCAAAAAAGGTTGAATAGTTTTCATTTCTTTGAAATCAAGAGTGTACCTCGTAGTTAGAAACCAAATGGAATTGTCTTGACATCTTCTATTGTCACGGTCTCCACAAAATGGGGACACCTCTTCAAGGATTCCATATCTGCTAGAGAATACACCAGTTCACCCCTAGGCTAACTGGACTAGAAGAGTTTCCTACTACCTCTGATTCCCCTATCATAGATGACAAAGAGGATATGGAATACACCCCTACTACATCTAAATAGGGTGTCTCCCCCACTGTTGATGAGCTAACCCAGTTGAACCTTAATACTAAGGAAAATATAAGACCAACAATGATTAGTGAATACATGTCCCTATAGAAGTAGAATCAGTATGTATCCTTCCTGAAACAGCACCATGACATATTCACCTAGATATATGATGAGATACTAAGGCTAGAAACTTAGGTTTCCATTCATCATTTTGGCCTCCCAGTGAGTCTTCATGGGTTTAAATATTCTCACAGAAATATTCACCCTTCTCAAGGTGCTATGTTTGATGCCATATTTTACAATCTTATTAAATCCAAATTTGGCCGGGAGATCTAGTACCCTAGGTAGATAGCTAACATTGTCCTATTTATAAATAATAATGGGAATATTATAGTCTTTATTGACTTATGATAACTCAACCACCATTGTATAAAGGTTTATTTTCCCCTTGCAATGAAAGAGCTATTGATTGATGTTGTGGCTGGGTTATGGGACCTCTCCTTCATGGACAGATACTCTGTACAATTAGATCTAGATGGGAACTGAGGATAAGGATTACACCACCTTAAGGGAACCCCAAGGAACTTTTTTCTATCAAGTGATGGCTTTTGGTTTGAATAATATTGGAGACACTTACCAAAAGGCCATGCAACGCATCTTTTAGAAAATTCTTGGGACATTGGTGGAATGTTACATTGATGATACGGAAGTCAAACCCTACCAGCATCAAGATCATCTCAAGGATCTTAAGAAAGTGTTCAGCTTCCTCATCTCCCAATACTTGAAGATGAACCCCCTAAAATGCACTTTCGGGGTTACCTCTAGAAAATTTCTCGACTTTTTTATAAGATATAGAGGTGTCTATATTGACCTTGAGAAAATAAAATCTATTAGTCAAATTCCTCCCTTGAGTAATATCTGGGAATCGTGGGGCCTCTAAGGACACTTAGCCTATATGTTCCCATTTATTTCAAATTTGGATATAAAGTTTAAGCCTTTATTGAGGCTCATGAAAAAGGTTTTGTTTACCAGTGGGATGAGGACTCATAGCATTTCTTTGAGGATATTAAGTAGTGCCTGCTACAGCCTCCGGTTTTTATGACACTCATCTTAGGAAAACCTTTGGTCCTTTACGTGACCACCTTGGAATAGTCCATCGGCACCATCCGAGCAAAAAAAACAATGGAATGGAAAACAACCTCTACTATCTCGTATTAATTATCTTTGACATGAATACTAGATACTCCCCCATCGAGAAGAGTTTCCTCACACTGGTCTTTTCAATATAGAACTTATGACACTATTTGAAGCACCATGAGATACAATAGGTGTCTCAAGTAGACCTGCTAAAGTATATCCTCAATCACCCCATGTGGGTGGGACTATTAGTGAAATAGGTGGTAATCCTCCAATAGTTAGACATCAGGTTTGTCTCATATAAGGCCTTTAAATTACAAGCACTGGAAAACTTTATGGCCAAACATCCAACCACTAAATAACTTCCCCATGATGTTGATTTCCTAGATGAAGTTATTCCCTCAGTGGAACGAGTTGTACCATGTTAGAATATTCAATTTGATGGTGCCTCCTAAATTCTAACTGTTAGAAGGATCAATGACCCCAAGCTTAATAGGGTAGTCCTAGGGGTCATCTTCATCACTCTATCACAGGTCATCTTTCCATACTCTTTCCTATTGTCATAAGGCTGTAGCAATAATGAGGTAGAGTATCAGGATCTCATTACTGGTCTCAAGTTGGCCCTTGAGATTGATTTCACCAATTTACATGTGAAGGGAGACATTGAACTATTAATCAAACAGATCAAGGGTGACTACATCATCAGAAAAAAAATTATTACCCTACTAGAACACACCCATAATTTGATGGCCTAGTTCCCTTCCCAGCTAAAGTTGACCCATGTTCCTCAGTCGTGGAATGGTTGAGACGGTGCTTTGGTAATTTTGTCCACATCTCTTTTAGAACCTAACCAAGATGACTTGGTCATTCATGTGTCACATCGTAGGGTCATATACCCTACCACTTTAGATGATGTCAACCAATAGGTATATCATCTGGTTGTCGGTAGTTCTATTTTAGGGCCCTTAGGTCCCCCCACAGGTGAGAAAATTCCCAATTAGACAACTCCCTTTGTTGAGTATCTCTAGTATGGAATTATCCCACCAAACCAATCTAATAGTAATTGAATCTACTGATGTACAGTGCAGTTTACCCTCTAGGGTGGGAATATCCTTAAGAAAACCCTCTAAAGGTATGAGTTCAATGGAATTATCCTCCATTGCATCTAAGGAAATGAGATACCTCGGGTCATGTAGGAGTTCCATGCTGAATCTTGTGGTTCCCATCAAGTAAGGCTGTAGATATCCCAAAAAAATTTAAGGTTGGGATAATTTTATCCCACCATAGTCATGAATTCATTTAGTTCACTGAGAGTTATCATGAGTGTCAAATTCATGCTAACTTTGTGCATCGGCTATCAGAGCTTCTCCACACTACCAAATATCCTCGGTCCTTTGTAGTATGGGTATTCAACATTGTGGGGCCATACCTACCAGTGAAAACTCAATAATGAAAGCTCATTTTGACCATAATAGACTTATTTTACAAATGAGAAAATTTGATTCCCCTCAAGGAAGACAAAACTCATTCTGTGATTGAGTTTGTGAGATCCCACATCATCCATTGGTTTGTGGTACCTCACAATATTCTCATAGACAATATCACAAACTTTTAAGAAGCTGAGTTGAAGAAATTATATGACAAGTACAACATATGATCCAAACATACTTCTCGCTACCATACACAGAACAAATGGGAAGATTGATGAGTTCAATAAAACCCTCTCAAATATCTTGTATAAAATGGTAGGATGGAACAAAAAGAGTTTTCCTGATAAACTCTCTAACTCCCTTTGGGACTATTAGACGATGACTCAAAATTCCACCCAAGAAACCCCATACCCCCTTATGTATCAAATAGGGGCATTATAACCCATTGAGGTTCAGTTAACATCACTCAAAATGATTATTTATGGATATAATATTCTAGATAAAAATGTAAGAAGTCTATCTATATGAGTTGTAATCCCTTGAGGAAAATAGGCTTTAGGCATTGAATAATTTAGATATGTACCATAATAGGGTAAAAATAGAGTTCAACAAGAGGGATTTCCTCCTCTCCTTCCTCCAGGGCGACATGGTACTTCTCTCTTAATTTCGATGATACCCAGAAAAAACCACCGAAGTTGGAGCCCAAATGGGAAGGACCTTACATTATCCACAAGGACTATTCCAATGGAGCATACTCTTTAATCACCATTTATGGAGAGTTTATCACACCTCCCACCAATTCCAAGTTTCTCAAGTAGTAATTCGCATGAAATCATGTTCCAAACTCTATGACCTTATACTATGAGTCATGGTTCAAAATCTACGACCTTAAACTAGGATTCATGGTCCAAACTCTACCACCTTAAACTAGGTTCCATAGTCTAAACTATATAACCTTAAACTAGGAGCCATGACCAAAATATATGACCTTAAACTAGGATCCATGGTCCAAACTCTATGACCTTAAACTAGGATCCATGGTCCAAACTCTACGACTTTAAACTAGGAATCATGTTCTAAACTCTATGACCTTAAACTATGAGTTATGGTCAAATATATGAGACCTTAAACTAAAATAACCAGGGTCTATGATCAATGAACTTAAACTAATAGTATCACCTTTGTTCAGAACTCTATGACCTTTAAACTGTAACAACCATAGTCCAAGTTGTATAACATTAAATTGTAAAGCCCAATATACACAACGTAGGACATTAAACTATATCCTTACCCCGTATAAAATTAGGATGCCTCATATGATAAGTATGGGATCACCAAAAATAAAAAACCATAGCACATGACATTAAACTATAGCCTTATCCCATAACATAAACATGGGATTCCCCATGGAAACTATGGGATGCCTCAATTCCCTTGTCAGAGAGGATAACCCCCCACTTCCAGTGTTGGTCTCCAACCACATCATGTCCCCAGAACTACATGTGGCTTGATCATCATTCCCATGAGATACATAGTAACATATATACCCCATTACTTCTATCCTAGCTTCCAATTAATCATAAAACCTTCCCTCTGGGGGAGGAAGAATTATATTCACCAACATTTGACCCTTTTTCCCCACTTAAAATATAAGAATTGTGACCTTAAACTATGTGAAGTTTGTTTCAAGATATTTATGTGGCACATGGGATTTCATAACCCTAATTTCACATTAGGTTTTACCTCTTCTGTGTCATGAAAACATCATTTAAACAAACACTCCCTCATTACAAGCATCATAACTTTAAAGTGTTTTACAAATTCCCCTTAGTCTTAGCTTCATGACCTTAAACTACATAGCCAACATCCTTTTGTGTGATGTTTAAACTATAAAACATATGTACCATCCATGTTGGAGAGGATAAACCTATATATTTTTGGTATTATTATTCAACCATACCACATTTTAGAACTATGTTTAGCTTGATTCTCATTCCCATGGGATATGTAATGACACCTAAACCTCATATATTCAGGCCCAGTAACAAATTCATTATAAAATCACCCATTACATGTGGCACTATCACTCCCAAATTCCCTTGGGTCTCCTACTTAGGTGGAATCCACAAATCATCTTCCTTAACCCATTAGAGAGCTGATATGACCTCATGTCCCAATATGTTGAAGGGAGAATGGGTAGCTTAATGCATAGGCCAAACCAACGTCCTCAGCACACAACATTAAACTATAAGCCTTACCCCATATAAAATTGGGATGCATCATATGATAAATATGAGATAAACCAAAACAAAATCCTTAGAACATGATTTTAAACTGTATACTTACCCCTTATAAAATCGGGATGCCTCATATCACAAATATGAGATGATTCAGTGTCCTCGTCGGAGAGTGCACCACCCCTCCAGTGTTGTTCTTCTACCGTGTTGTTTCCCGTAGCTATGTGTGATAAGAATCTCATTCCCCATGGGATACCTAGTGATTCTTATACCTTTAACCTATTTTATGGCTTACCCCTAATCTAAAACTTATGACCTTAAACTATGTGCAACTAGTTTTAGGATATTTTTTGTGGTACAAAGCCTCCTTGAATACTTCACGTTGGGTTTCAACTCTTTGGAAGCATAAGAAAATCCTAAAATTTATTACTATAGGTACAAGAATTATGACCTTAAACTATGTGAGTTAATACTCCTTAGACCCATCTTCTCATAGTTGGTTTTACCCTCAGTGTTTCAATAAGTCGATGCCCCCTTCTTCTTTTCATCCTATCCTCACATGAAAGGATTTCCCCTTCAGTATATGTCTTCTACCACTCCGTGTTACAGAACTACATGTGGATTTATTCTCATTCCCTTGGGATATGTAGTGATACTTGGATATCATTTTATGGGTCTATCCCCCTTCATCGACTAATTACGGGGTCCTTAATCCCTAAGAAACATGGTGTTGAATTGGGTACAGTTTTTCAAGTTTTTTGTGGTAAAGGGTATATTTTTCCATCCTTTCACATCAAGTTATCACTCTTTTAGGCCACACAATCCTCTTTAGGACACCCACACCTTTTATTCCGAGTGATAAAACCTTAAACTAGCATCTCCCCTAATGGTCTATGCTCCATGACCTTAAACTAGTAACAGCCTTAGTCCAAGTTGTATGAATTTAAATTTTATATTCCAATATCTTTGACACACAACATTAAACTATAGCATTGCTCTATATAAAACTATGATGCCTTGTATGAAAATTATGGGATGACTAGAGAAAACAATTTCCTCAATGCATGATGTTAAATATTTGCTTTGCCTCATATAAAACTGTGATGCCTCGTATGATAAGTATAGGATGACCAAAACCACCATCCTTAACACATGACATTAAATTGTATCCTTAACCTATATAAAATCAGGATGCCTCGTATGAAAACTATGGGATGACCAAAAAACAAAATCATTAGCACATGACGTTAAACTATAGTCTTTCCCCATATAAAACTGTGATTCCTCATATGAAAAGTATGGGATGACCAAAACCAAAGTTTTTAGTACACGAACTTAAACTGTAGCCTTACCACATATAAAATTGGGATGTATCATATTAAAAGTATTGGATGACCATAAAAAAACATCCCCAACACACGATGTTAAACTGTAGCATTACCCCATGTAAAATCAGTATGCCTCATATGATAAATATGGTATAACCAAAACCAATATCCTTAGCATATAACATTAAACCACAATATTACCCTATGAAATGAACACAGGATGCTTCATATAACCAATATGAGATGATTCAATATCCTCTCCAGAGAGGAATTCACCCCTCCAGTGTCAGTTTCCTACCACTCTGCATTCCATAGCTATATACGGATTGATTCCCATTCTCATGAGATACATTGTGACACCTAGATATCATATCCTGGGTCTATCCCTACCATCAAATCATTTCTAGGTTCCCCCTTTTTGGGTCAGGATTGATCCTCACCTACTAAAATGTTTATTTAGTACATTTGAGCATAAGGTGGAATAGCTCTCAGGGTACTTAACATTACCTCTAGGACATTCCCCACTTCTAATTTCATGCTTCCCACTTTCTTCAATTTGGATAACCATCATCCTACTGATCTAAATGGGATCCCTAACAGTAATGGTGTCTGGCCACACTATCATGCCTTTCATCTAGGGCTCATACCTCAAAGGATCCTTGGTAATAGATGGTGGATCCCATGTTTCAAACATGGTCAATGGTTAATCCTACATTTTTTGCACCATCCTAAACTAATGTGGGTGTAGAAACTATGTTTCAAACACAATCAATAGTTGTTCCTTGGTCATCAGTCATTCCCCTTTTATTATCCAGGTCTTGAAAATCATGATCTTCCCTTATAGGACTTTCTTAAGTTAGTAACTTTTACCCTTATTTTATTATCCTCGATAAACAATGGTAACATTGTACCACTCCTCATTTCTTGCATCAAGTGTGGATCATGTGGGATTAGGAGTTGGTAGGGGTTTTACCTCAAGAAAGGTCGATATGAACGGGTTCCCCCTTTTTATTCAAACACTATGACCTTAAACTAGGATCCTAAGTCCAAGAATCATGACTTTAAACTATGTGAATGTTGTCCTGAGAATGTTTCATGTAGAGTCAGACCTTCTTAGCCCTCAATTCACATCGGATCGCCACCATTACATTCCATGCACACTCTTTTGATAAATTATCCCATATATTCCAAGAATTATTACCTTTAAACAATTTGTGAACTCTTGTTTTACAACATTAAACATGGAGCTTAAGTCCAATAATCGTGACTTTAAGTAGTGTGAAAGTCACCATGGGAATGTTTCATGTAGTTTCAGGATTCCTTGTCCACCAATTCACATTAGGTTTCCACTATATAATGCAACACATGTTCATTTGGGTCATTTATCCTATATTTTGAACTCTACAGCCTTAAACTAGTATCCCAAGTCCAAGCATCACAACCTTAAACTATGTGAAAGATGTCTCTAAGATGTTCTGTGTGGAAGGGACTCTTAGGATCCTCATTCACATTGGGTTACCTCTCCCTTATTCTACACACATCACTTTAACACAAAAAACCTTGTGGTCTAAGTATCACATCCTTAAACTATGTGAATCTCACCCTATATTCTTATACTTGGTGCAGGTCCTCTTATGTACACCATTTCCATCAGTTTTGAATCCTATTGAATCATAGGAACCTTTCTAGGGGGATCCCCTTAAGTCAAATCATTAAGAAATTAAACTATTTATAGAACCATGGTCCAATATCTATGATCTTAAACTAGGATTCATGGTCTGGTCATTATGACCGTAAACTATTTGAAATCATGTAGTCTAATCATTATGACGCTAAACTATTTGCAACTTCTTAGTCTGACTGGTGTGACCTTAAACTACCAAAGGAAAGAGGCACAAATGAATATCTAGTTGAAAACCCATAAGGGAAACCTTATTAAGAGTTATAATCCCCCCATAAAGTCACTCCCATGACTAGGGAAAAATAAGGGGAGAAAAATAAAGAGGTATAAATCTAGTGGGGACCCACTGTGGACCCCAAAAAAAACTCATTTGTGCTTGCTGAACCCGTCTGTTCAGGAAAAATTTAGAGCCAAATCTTAATATAACTTTGCCTCACAAGATCCTCTAGGGATCACCCCCACTGTTTTGACCTCTTATACCCCCTGTCACCTTGTATGGGTGGGTATTATTCATGTTGGTTCACACGTACTTGACACAAGATGCTAAACTATGCTATAAACGTCCAAATCACATGATGTTAAACTGCATGACTCATCATCCTCACCATATGATGTAAAACTACATGTAAATCGTCCTTATTTCATAACATAAAACTGTGAATCATCTTATTCCCTCACCTAAGAAGCCTCTTTCCCCCTTTAGTGTTAGTCACCTACCACATTATTCATGTTCCTCGAGCATCGATCAGCGTTTGAGATGATGATCCCTTTAGAAGATAAGTCTAACCTTTGTTCAAACCAATACACCTACCCAATGTTGTCAAATCCATTTTTTCATAATTTTGAGAGTGTTGAACTCCATTTTAACATTCCATCAGTTCATACCCACACTTAGTGTCCTCCTTTATTTGGATATGCATCATCTTTCACATCTGAATGCCCCCCCTAATGGAAATGGGGATTAGCCACACTGGATCACCTACCTTCCTAAGCACATTCACCAAAATACTTATAATTTTATTTTGATTGATGTCATGTTTTTCAAACAAGGTTAGTTTTTGACCCTCATTTGTTTTTCCCAATCCTTAGTAAAATAATAACAACTTTTTTGTTTCGAACGTGGTTAGCAGTTATCTTCCATCATCATTCCACCCCCTTTTTGTTCCAGATCTTGGGTGTCTCAATTCATGTTCTTCATCCCCCCTTTGTTTGGGTATAATTCAACACCCCTATCGTTACCCCATTCATGCACTATAACATGTTGATAAAGCAAGTAGTTTGTGCAAAGTGTCTCATGCTCCAACTGAAACTTTCTCAATCAAAATTCTCTCAGTGGTCAATAAATGAAACTAGACCCTAAGTTTCTAACCCTTGTTTGTTACTCCCATATATATGAGAAATATCATGTTTTCCCCTTGTTTCCCACACTGAGCATGACTCACATGGTATTAGGTATTTATTGTTGGTTGTCTTGTTAATGTGATCAGAGATGCAGCAAAAAAGAAAAAATTTTAAAGAACATAGGGAATTTAAAATAATCCATACAAAGTTTGGTAGGTTCATCCACATGTTTTCATATCTCATTTATTTCAGGATAAGATAAATTACCCTAGGGATCAACACTAGATACAAAGTGCTCAAGCTTATCCAGTCTCTATTGAGTAGCCTCCAGAGTCTATTGTCACTCTGCTAGATCATCTACCTCCTACTCAGTGATAGGGTGAACTTATTCAACCCTGATTCATACCCAAACCAAATAATCTTGGAACTAGACTACCAAAGATACCTCCTCTGATATCATTCCCTCAGCCGCTACTAATTAAGACCTCAATTGGATAATGATTTCTTCTTGAGTAGTGATGATGGTTGCATGAAATTTTTCCTACTCCTCCAGATGGGGAATCTCTTCCTCAACTGTCTGAAGTGTCTGGGTACTCTCATCCTTCTTCGTGTGCTAGAAAATATCAAACTCCTTCCACTAGTCATGTGCCCATTCAACGAGGAAGTCTCAATCTAGTTCATAGAGGCCTCTACATTCCACCCCTTCAGTCTCCAGGCTGACTAGACAATGCCAGAGAGATCCCATCTGGTTTGGATTATCAACCAGTGGAGTGCATGTGATGAAATTCCTCACTCCTCCACACCTTGAGTTGGATGATTTGGTTCTCCTCGGTAATTTCTGAGTTTTAATCCTTAAATTCCTTAGGTATCATAGGCTCATATTGAGTAAATACTTCCAAAACATCAGTAGTCAGGTCATATATCAACAGATACTTGGGCGAGTTGAGCCCTAAGTCCAAGTAAAATGCATCCTCACCAGATCCTTCACCCATTATGGGAGCCCCAACTACCTCTTGTGGAACCTCTAAGGTGGGCTCAGCCACCACATCCTCCTATACCACCTCTATTAGTAGCACAATCTTGACCACATTCATTAAGGTCTCGTCTTTAATAGTCACTTCCAATGGCACTTCCGAGATAGGTGAGTTCATTATAAACTCCCCGATTATCTCAATTGCCAACACAATTTCCACATACTCCATTGAGGCTTCAATTATAGAAACCACCTCCTATGGAAGTTATATGATAGGATCATCAACCACATCCTCTTCAACCACATTTTTCAAAGACATAACCTCATCTAACACCACTTCCCTAGGATCAAGAATCTCCATAGCTGGTTGAGCTCCAAATATAGTTTGAACAGCCATTTAAAGCATAGGATTTTTTGAGCATGACTTGTTAGAGGAAAAACATGAATTAAAAGGTAAAAGGGGTAAAGTTATTATAATAATGTTACAACCCAATGAGAAACTCATAGATCTTCATGGGTAATTCCACGGGCAAGGGCATTCCCCTAGTAGTTGTCTCCTTAGTTACAAGTGCCACTTTAACTAACGGTTGGACTTCTATGACCATAACATCAAGGATCATTACCGCACTCACCCACTCAAGGTTTGGGGCTCCCTATTCCTATAATTAAGGTTCAACATGACCCCCCCCCCCCAGGCTCACTGATTCCTATACAAGTAAAAAAGGAGTTGGGAAAAAGTCTTAAAGGTTAGGTAATATCCAAGGCACACAAGATTAGAAAATTTACCTGGTAAATGGAAGGATTTTATTCCCTAGAGATCCATGATATTCATGAATTCCCCATTAATCCTCTAATCCTTTTCCCTTGGCTTCACCAATATCCATTTTACCCACAAGAAGATTCAAAGGAGAATACATTCCTAATAGCACCTTTACCCAGATAGTTGGAGGGCATGAAACATTACAGGAGTGAATTAGTTCCTCTAAATCTATGATATATTACATCACCTCATCCCAAGAATCAATGAATTCTTCCCTCGCATGAACCAAACTTGGAAGGATCATGCCCTCAAAGTGAAAACATTACCATAGATCCCGGAGGGAGTGGAGTTATCTTTGGATCCCCCAGCTCTCCCAAGCATCAGGAAAGACTTCATCATTAAGGATATCTGGGTGATTCAATCAATTCCTAAATCCTTGTGAGTGTTACCTTAGGACTACCCCGTAGGGTTCAACTTCCTCCTGAAGCCACTTACCTGAGATCATCAAGCATGTTGCTTCTCCCCTCCCTATAGTTCCCACCAGTTCAGGACTAGGAATTATGGGCTCTGCAGTTGCTGCTCCACCCATCAGACTGAATATGTCTCTATAGTGTGCCTTGCCTTCCACTCTCCTTTGACTCCTTTTCCATGGTACACCTTGTTTCTCATCAAACCAAGTGACTCTCAACCTCATTATTTCCCTAGGATACATGATCTCCATACTCAATGCATAATCAGGGGTAATCCCATAAGCAATAGTGGGTGGAGGCAACTCATTTCGCCTCTTTCTATATTCACACACAAACATGCACCATATCTATTTGAGGAATGAGGGTTGACATTCACTATGAATCCCCATGTATACCCTTGGATTTATCCACTGTAGGCATCAAAACTACCTTGAAAACCTGTGTGGGGTGTATGGCTTGCATATCACCTTGAAATCCACCCTCACTTCCAGTACCCCATCTCAAAAGGATAGGAGGTATGACTGTTATTCGATGGTCCTCATACCATTTTCAGTCACTGTTCCCATTAGTAGAGTAAATAGATGAAAAATTAAGCGGTCCTCCATCTCAATCCTTACTATCATATCCATCGATCCCAAGTTGAGAGGACGAATTATGATGATGTTCAGGATGGCTGAAATTCAATTCTAGGAGGGGAGATTGGGTTTGGATATTCATATCCCACCATGTGTGTGGCTACCCAACTATACAATAAGAGGAAGGGTCTGCATAAATGGATGGGATTCTTCCCCTGTTTGATATGGCAGAGTACTTTGTACATCTTTTTCAATACTGGGGATGCTTGGTTGATGCATTTCCCATTAACAGCATTGCCTCCATAAGTAGGGTGTTGGTTCACATCCCCATGTGCACATCCATCATTAGGAGAAACCATCAATAGATCATCATGACAATGAATCTATCCATATTAACCACAATATCCTCAGTCTTCACATCATAGCCCCACAAATGCCATTCACTTACCTTCAGGATCCTCTAATACGAGTGATCCTTACCTCATTGGTTCACCTTTGGAAATTAGCGTGGCCTCACAAGTAGCCTATCCCTTTGTAAATTCAAGAAATATCTGAACCATTACTTGAAAGGGATGTCCTTCATCCCTGGTTTATGGTCACTCATCCCCCGCACCAAGCGTAGCAACACCCTTTCTATGGTTGTAAGCTACTCCTGTTCCTCCCATACATCCTATAAGAGGAGGAATTCATTGTACATGGCCCCTTGGATTGTGATCCTAGAAATCTAGAAAAGATCCCACAAGCTAATTTCAACCTACCTATGGTGTATATGGAATGTGTTGGTCCCTGGTGACCACCTACTCAATAGATCTAGCATAAAATCCAAGTGACAGTAGGCATGGGACTGTGAGAACCATGTTTCCTCATAGAGCCCAACCCACTTCATCTCTACTTTAAATTTGTGACAATACTATTATACCCAGTATTTCCTATCTCATTCCTCTGTAAAGTTATCACCCTAGAACAAGTCTCATTCATCGGTCCATACTTTGAGATGGTTTGTCAAACCCTCCTTGAAAATATTCTAGTACTAATGAGGAGATTACTCCACCTCCAATTCCTCTCTATTGACATTTTTCATGTGGTTCTATAAGGTTTTAATAGTAATAGATGTTTGGTCCTTCATGATGTGTTCTCCAACATCCTTGTGCCACCGGTGTAGTTCAGGCGTGCTCCTAAACCAGTAGGCAGGCTCATCCTGATCGGTATTGGGTATGATCACATCATCCCTCAACCTGAAACCATATAATGGTAGCCTCTTGTGTAGTAGGTATTCCTGTTGAGACTCTATTATCAATGTGGTGAGTGTGTTGTGATTTGAATTGATTCAGAATCTCTCCTTGATCATGAGGTTTCCATACATCTCCCTTTTTCGTTCAGCGAAAGATTCAGAACCCTCAGTGTTTTTCAAGACTTTAAAAAAATTAGAATCTAGTTCTCATAGGTCATTTTGTGGAGTTTTTATTGCGAAGGTTGAGTCTACAAAAGTCTGTTTGCAAAATTTTGTTCACAAAAGTCTATTCTCATAACACCAGTTTACAAAAGAGGCTAGTTTGGCGAGAGGTGAAGATTGAAATCACAAAATTCTCATGAAGGTCATGATTTTCATGAAAATAGAACATTGAACTATCTTTCACTAATGGCACGTGGTCCCCTAAGATACCAAAACCCCTATTTATAGGTGTATAGTCAGAAATATTTTCATGAATAGGGCTTACCAATTTCCATTTTTGGCATTTTTACCTCAAAATATGACCTTCCTCTCCTTTATTAGATCCCATTCTAAGGGGGGAATTTTTTTTATGCTGAAATACATGTGTCATAGGAGAGTTCAAGTAAATAATGGATAGTTCAAATAAAATTTGGTCCATAGTAGCTTAAAATCCACTTAAGGGTCTAGATTCGTGAAGGTCTAAACCTTTTTGAATGGAAATGGCTTGTGGAAGTCCCTATTCAAATAAAGCTTGAGGTGGTAACCTTCACATAGAGTAACTCCAATTTGAAAATTTCCTTAGTATTTTGGAGCTTGATGAGATAACCTTCACATATCATAACTCTAGTTTGCAGAAGTCCCCAACCACATAAAGCATGAGGCGGTAAATTTTGTGCAGCATAACACGGGTTCGTGGAACCGCATCAGTTTTCAAAGCTCATAATCTTCCATGAAAGCCTAAATATTTCACAAAAACAGTGATATTTCCTCTGTTGGGCCTATAAAACCCCCCTATGATTGACATTTAATGGTACACAACCTTTCATCTTTCAATAAAATCTATGAATGTTTAAAACTCAAAAGTGAGGAGATAGATTTCCAAAGGTATCCATATTTCACGAAACCACCACCCATGGAATTTTAAGAACCTCAAACCATGATGGATA
This sequence comes from Viscum album, assembly GCA_963277665.1. Classification (NCBI taxonomy): domain Eukaryota; kingdom Viridiplantae; phylum Streptophyta; class Magnoliopsida; order Santalales; family Viscaceae; genus Viscum; species Viscum album. The sequence continues at coordinate 1,982,484,090 of OY728120.1, read as the reverse complement.
TGCCTTTTTGGAAGTTTTATGGCCTCTAAGTAAGAATAAATCCCTTTATGGATCTTGGGGTTTCACGAGATAATTATTCTTCATGAAACCAACCCCATAGGAACCAAGAATTCACTCCAAAGTAAGGTCACCCTGTTTTGAGAAACATATTCTTTCGTGAGACCCCTAACTATTGTGAGACCCCTAGCCTTCATAAAGCCCCAAACTTTAAAAAATCCCAAGTTTCACAAAAACCATCCTCTGAGCCTCCTTATGGTGCCTCCTTTCATCCAATACCCTTTTACAAAATTTGAGATCCTGGGGCCCCCATACCAATCCAAGACTGGTTCAACCACACTCTAAGTCCTCGAGTGACCTGTACCACCTACCTTTGTGTCCTCCCACTTTACTTAAAGTTTGTAATCATACCTTAACCTACCTATTTCTCTTAATCATAAGTACCTTAATTTCTTGTTCTCATAATAATAGGCACTCTAATGTCAGGACCCCTTATTGTCACTCTTCCATGGTAGTGTTTATGTTATTCCCCATCTAGAGGTGTGTGAGAAATAGTCATGTAATCCATAAGGGTGGAATCACTAAGGGAAATGACTTACCTGTCTCGGTAGAGATTCCTTTTTCTAAATATTCCCCTAAGCTTGACGTGGTCCACCTTAGGGTGTAGCCTCATCCACATCTAAGTTGCATGATGTAAAACTGCTTATCTCTACATCTTGGTTGTATGAAGTTAAACTACAAGAAAAGGTCCTTAGAATGTGACGTTAAACTATATCCTTACCTTGTGTGTTGAACATAGGATTATCCATGTATGATCATTATGGGGTGCCACCTCATCCCCGACCATGGGACGAAACTCCTACCCCATGCAGTTTTCATGCATAATCCCCACACCATCCCTCATTAACACTCCTTCCATAACATGAGTGTCCTTACCACATGATGTTAAACTGCATGGATCAGTCCTATCATATGACCTTAAATTGTGATATTTAACTATGTGGGATTTGTTAGAGTTGTTTTCCTAGAAATAATTATTTTTACTTTGATTACATGAATATTTGATGAATTAAATATTAAATTAAATATATTGTTACATATTGTTCATTGTTCTAAATGACTTTAATGTAATAAAGTCTTAGAGTATTTTTCACATTGATAAGGTCATAGTAGTTCCCCGCTATGATGAGAACCTTGAAGTGTTATGACAATATTATTAATATATTTTTGTTCTTGGATAACATACTATGATGGGATAAATATTATAAATACCATCAAGTTTGAGTACTCAAAAGAAAATGAGACTTATTGTCATGAATTTTAAACATGGTAATCTCCAAGATGGGAGATTATGAGAACATATCCATCATTAGAAATTTTTCATGTTTTGGTGTCATCAGATATTCCTAACTGTGAGTGTGTGTAATAGTCCTTAGACATTAATATTATCATTAATGCATGTCACAACTTGCGTACTTAGATTTTCTGATGAAATCCATCACATCATATGTTGGCGGGAAGTAGGGTATGTTGGGTGCATCATGAATGACATGTTATTAATGGATAAGTCAAGGAATGATTTGTCCCTTCCATCTTTATAGAAGTTGATATCTCATCCATTTGATTGAAATAGAACCATAACCCTAAATTTCATGGCCATGGTGTAACAATGAGTTCATTTCAGATAGTTAGAGAATGATTTATCGATCATATAGGTTGATGACACTTTCATGCAACCTATTTGATGAGATATTGTGATAAAGGGATTATATTACACAGTGAGTGTTTTTAGGTGGTTGTCATTGTTGTGACTTTAAGTTTTTTTCTCTTGGGTGCCTTAACCCATTGAAATATAGTAATATTGGACTTTAGGCAGTCCCACCTAATGCTAATGATAAATAATCCTAGAGGGTCACACACTAAGTGTTTATATTGCTCTCGATTAAATTCTATTTGAATTTAATTAATATAATAAATATTATTCTCAAGATTGGGGAATAATTTTATTCAAGTTATATTGATCACATAAATTAAATAAATATTTATTCACCAGATTTTGGATAAAATATATTTATTTATTTTATTAAATATTTAATAAATATTTATTTACTATTTTTTGAATAAAATATTTATTTAAGAGAATAAAATATTTATTCAGGTGTTCAATAAATGTAAGAGGAGTTCGAATGGACCAAGACTGTGTCCAAGGATATTTAATATTAAATTAAAATATGGCCTATGATTCCCTCCCTCTAATATGTAGGACCTATGTATCCAAGGATATTTATGTAATTCCCTTTAACTAATCCTTTGGTTCCCCTCACCTACATGTGAGTAATAAATGTTTTAAATTAATGGAGCATCCCAAGGCACCTGGAGACGATTCAATATGGAACCATAATGGCACCAACTCGATGATACATAGGTGGAAATGTGGAATGTTGTATTTCATTCCAAGTTTGGCATAAGAAGTTATTTCCCTTAAGTCATAGGTTGATTCAATGTCTGGTCATTAAATCAACCATTAGATAAGCTCATGATCGGGTCATTTAATTATTTATTTATTTTATTTCTAATGAATTAAAATTATATTTATTGATGCAAGACTCCAATCACATAAATGAATTAATATGAAAAGATGAAATTTAAATAAAATTGATTATTCATAAATGTTTTATCCAAACATGGTTAATTAATTATGTAAACATCCACTTAAATATTAACAATACATGTAAAGTATAAAACAAGATAAAAATTTATAAATAATAAAATAAAATCCCCCAATCTAATATTAACTCATACTAAGCCTTTCATTACTTGATTAGGAACAAAACTCAATAGAACTGTGTGTTTGACCAACCCTTGTTGGGACACTTAATTTTATAAGGGGAGTTCTTATGAAGTTTCCAGGTTGAATTAACCATTTTACATCAAGAGGAGTCTCCCTTTCTATACTTTGTGTAATTTGAAGGCAAATGTTTAGAAAATCCTAGTTAGGATGACTCGATTGGGGAGTCTACTCAACGAATCAAGGAGTGGAAAGCCCACAGTTGGAAAAGACTTGCCTACCTAAATACCTTCAAAAAATATTGACCAACCCTTTTGGGGGTTATGTGAAGGGTAATATAAATTCTTGACACTAGAATTTCCTACAACTATACATTATAAGTTCAATGGTGAGGGATATTGGGACTCAATAAAATATTGGGAGATTTAATAAAATTAATTAATTTATTATTTCTCAAAAAAAATGTAATCAAGAAAAGTACTGATAATTTTCTCTTTTAATTGTAGAATAAAATGAAAATCTCATCATCCAAACTATCCCTATGATCAATATTGGATAAAGATAATCTTCTCACTAGTAGTAACTTCCCGAAGTGGTTTATACACCATCGGGTTTTCTACGCCATGAATAGAAATATTAAATACTAGAATCCTCAATGTCAGGTCTGTATGCTCAAGAGGTGAGTGATAAAGAGTTCCTATTCTAAGAAAAATATATGAACAACACATTCTATGTTCAATGTTTGGTGATTTCATCTATGTCTAGTGAACTCATGAAGTCTCTAAAAATATAGATGTGCATAACATGCATGAGTGCCTAGAGGTTCTAGGGTTTAAACTTTCTGAAGAACTAGGCACCAATCTCATTATAGAATCACTCCCTCAAATATTATCTAGTTTTGTGGTGAATTTTAATATGAAAAAACATTAAGAAGTCTCTACCAGGTCTTCTTATCCTCCTTCTCCAAGTAGATAAAGATATGAAGTTTGAAAACCCTTTTATCCTTATGGTGAAAAAATGGAAAGGGAAAGAAAAGAGCTTTAATCCCAAAGCATCTTCACACCCTTCTAACAAGAAGAAGTTCAAAGGGGAATCAAGGGAATGGGATGTTCTCTATTTCGCATGTGGCAAGATGGGCCATAGGAAGAAAAACTACACCCATATAAATAAACAAGGGGAAGGTTCAGGTGCATTTGTTATCAAGTTCAATTAATCTATTTCTAAAAATTACGTATTAGATATAGCTTGTGGTGTTAACATATGTATTCAAATACAAGAACCAAGTAGATTCAGAAAAATTGACCGAGGTGAGGTAGATCTATGAGAAACAAATGGAGCTAATATTTTTACTATAGTTATTGGGGAATACCACCTCATATTGCTAACTGGAATGGTCTTGGTTTTAAAGGGATATTATTATGTGCCTTCAGTTACCAAAAACATTATTTCTGTATCTAAACTATATATAGATGGATTCATTTTCAAAAATGTAAATAAATTATGATTTCTTTATAATTATAGAATTTTTTATGGTAAGGCACATTTGCATAACGGTCTTTACATGTTGGATTACATGAACCAAGTAATGGTAATCGATAATGAAGTTACTTCACATGACTCATACCACACCCAAATTTGGAATCATCGACTAGGTTATGTAAATGAAAAACTCTTGACAAAATTACATAAATATGTATATTTATATTCTTTTGAACTAAAACCACTTGGTGTATGTCACGCATGTTTATAATGCAAAATGACTAGAGCCCCATTTAGTGGGAAAGGTGAAAGGGATAAAGATATTCTTGAATTAGTTCATACTGATGTGGGTATACCATTTCCTATTGAAGCAAGGGGTTGGTACTCATACTTAATAACTTTTACTAATGATTTTAGTAGATATGGATACATTTACTTAATGAGGTATAATTTATATTCTTTTGATAAATTCAAGGAATACAAGAATGAAGTTGAGAACCAACTTGGTAGGAAGATTAAGAAACTCCACTCAGGCTTTGGTAGAGAATAACTTAATCAAGACTTCATTGACTACTTATGAGACTTTGGGATCCTATCCCAACTCACTCCTCCTTACACACCTTAGTGGAATGGTGTAAGTGAAAGGAGGAACCGCACCTTATTGGACATGGTGAGATCAATGATGAGTTATGATAGTCTTCCATTATCTTGTTGGCGATATGTGTTACAAATAGTGGAAAACATACTAAACCAAGTACAAACTAAATCGATAAATGGTATTCCATATGAATTTTAGAGTGGAAAAAAACCATGTTATCAAATTTACATGTGTGGGGAAGTGAATAATTTGTTAATGAATCTTTAGGTAAAAAAATTGCACCTTGATGCACAAAGTGTACCTTTAGAGTATACCCCCAAGGAAATATGGGATATTACCTATATGACCCCTCAAAAAAATTATAGTGTAAAGACACTCCATATTCTTTCAGAGGGATCACATCTCAAAAAGAGATAGTGGGAGTGAGATAAACTTTAATGAATTCAAGGCTTAAGGCCCACAAGAGTTGGTACAGGACCAGATTCCACAAATCCACATGGAAGAAGAAAATGTTCCAGAGACACAAGTACTATGTAGAAGTAAAAGAGATGTTAGAGAACCAAAACAGCATGGTTTTCTAGTAACTGAGGATGGTGACTCATTATTAGTTTATAATAATAAACCTATAACCTATAAGGAAGTAGTAATTGAAATAGATATTGTCGAGTGGAAAGAAGACATGAATTCTGAAATAGATTCCATGTATCAAAACCAAGTCTAGATTTTGGTAGATCCTCCAATGGATATAAATATAATTTGTTTCAAATGGGTACTCAAGAAGTAAATAGACATGAAAGTATAAGTCAGTACCTATAAGGTGCGACTGGTTGTGAAAGGGTTTAAACAGCATCAAATAATTGACTATGATGAAACCTTTTCACCATTTTCAATGCTGAAATCCATCATAATTATACTTTTCATTACTTCTTACCATAACTATTAGATTTTTCAAATGGATTTCAAAATATCCTTCCATAATGGGAACCTTCAATAAGATTTATACATGACACAACCAGAAGGTTTTGTGACTCCAAAGGATTCCAACAAGATATGAAAATTGAAAAAATAAATTTATGGATTAAAGAAAGAATCCAAGTCATGGAAAATTTGTTTTAATGAATCCATAATGGAATTTAGTTTTATAAATAATGAATGTAAGCCTTATTTCTACAAATGTTTTAGTGGGAGTGTAGTCATTTTCTTAATGGTACATGCTGATGACACATTACTTATTGGAAATGAAATACCAATCTTACAATCTGTTAAGGTTTGGTTGAATAAATGATTTTAAATGAAATACTTGGGAGAGGAAGTATATATTCTTAGGATCAAGATCCATCATGATAGATCTAAGAGGTTACTCGGCCTAAGTAAAAGTACATACATTGACAGAATATTGAAGAGATTCAATATGGAACAATCCAAGAGGAGATTGTTGCTAGCGTCACATGGCATTCATCTTTCCAAGAAAATGTGTCCTCATACCCATAAAGAAATAAATATAATGGCAAGGATTCCATATGAATCAGTAATTGGGTCAGTCAAATTTGTAATGCTATGTACAAGGTTAGATGTCACCTACGCATTAATTGTGGTAGGAAGATATCAAGCTGATCCAAGTGACTGTTATTGGATGGAATTAAAGACTATCCTTAAGTATATGAGGTGTAATAAGTATATATTTCTGGTTTATAGAGGATATGAGGAAAGAGTCATCAGAGTATATGCATATTCTAGTTTACAAACTGATCAAGATGACATGAAGTCGCAAAGGGGGTATATCTTCACTTTTAATAGAGGTATTGTGAACTGGAATATCTCAAAGAGGGTTGTGGTCATAGATTCTACAGTAGAGTTCGAGTATATTGTATATTATGAGGTAGCTAAAGAAGCAGTTTGGATGTGAAATTTCATCTAAGATCTTGATGTGGTATCTAGTAGTAAAGATCCTGCCACACTCTATTGTGATAATACTACAGCGGTGGCTCTCACAAAAGAGTCAAGGTCACATCAACGGATGAAGCACATACTTTGGAAGTATCATCTATTGAGGGATTTTTCTAAGAGAGGTGAGGTTGTAGTGAGAGGTATTTACAAGGAAGATAATGTGGTGGACCCCTTTACTAAATACTTGACTCAACAAAGACATTATTATCATGTGAGGTTTAGCGGACTGAAAGTCATAGGCAGTTGTCTCTAGTCCAAGTGGGAGTTTTTTAGAGTTTTTATCCTATAACTAACTATTTTTACTTTGATTACATGAATATATGATGTATTAAATATTAAATTAAACATATTATTACATATTGTTCATTTTTTCACAATACTTTAATATAATAATGTCCTAAAGTATTTTTCGCATTGATAAGGTCATAGTAGTTCCCCACTATGATGAGAACCTTGAATTACTATGACAATATTCTTAATATATTTTTGTGGTTTGATATCATACTATGATGGGATGTATAGTATATAGATCATTATTTTAGAGTACTCGTAAGTATATGAGACTTCTTCTCATAAATTTCGCACTTGGTAATCTCCAAGACAGAAGATTATGAGAACAGACCCACCAATAAGAATTTAGCATGTTTTTGTGTCATTAGATATTCCTATATGTGAGTGTGTGTAATGGTACTTAGACTTTAATATTATCATTAATTCATGTCACAACTCACACACTTAGATTTTCTGACAAAAACCGTCATTCCATATGTTTGTAGGAAGTAGGTTATATTGGGTGAGTCACAAATGACATGTTATTAATGGATAAGATAAGGAAGGATTTTTCCCTTCCATATTTATGGAAGCTAATATCTAGTCCCTTTGATTGAAATAGAACCATCGCCCTAAATGTCATGGTCATGGTGTAACAATGAGTTTATTTCAGATAGTCCAAGAATGATGTATCGAGCATATATGTTGATGACACTATCATGAAACCTATTTGATGAGATATTGTGATAAAGGGATTATATTACACAGTGAGCATTTTTATGTGGTTTTCATTGTTTTGACTTTAAGTTTTTTCTCTGGGTTTCCTTAACCCGTTGATAGACAGGAATCATGGACTTTAGGAAATCTTGCCTAATGCTAATGAGAAATCCTAGAGAGTCACACACTAAGTGTTTCTATTGCTATTGATTAAATTCTATTTGAATTTAATTAATTGAATAAATATTATTCTCAAGACTGAGGAATAATTTTATTCAAGTTATATTGATCACATAAATTAAATAAATATTTATCCACCAGATTGTGAATAAAATATATTTATTTATTTTATTGAATATTTAATAAATATTTATTTACTATTTTTTGAATAAAATATTTATTTAATAGAATAAAATATTTATTCGGGTGTTCAATAAATGTAAGAGGAGTTCGAACAGACCAAGACCGTTTCTAGTGAAAAAATAATTATTTACGAGTCGGTAAATATTATTTATCCATTTTATGCAAGTTGGTGCACCGAAAAATATTATTATTAATATTATTATTATTATTATTATTAGGTGGTATGGGAATTCATTAATGGTTATAATTATATTTAATGGTTTTTATGAAATTAAATTTGGTAACCAAAATCCCAGCTCTGTAAATCGACCACTATGTCTATTGTATAATTCTTTCGAAACCAATTCTAAGTTTAGGAATAGAGAATTTTTGTGCACAATGAATTCTCTCTCGAATCCTACTCTTATCTCCCCCTCAATAATGATAAAACAAAGATATAATTTCTTCAAGACCAAAGAATGAGTGACCAAGAATGAACAATGCAATACATTCTATTCACAACGCTAAAACCTGGAGAACAAGTGGCATTACTCGGAGACCATTAGATCACATATGGATCACCGCTAGAGGGATTCTACCCTTGTATACTCACAAATGAAATATAGTAAATACATAAGGGCCTTTTAAGATGAGCGACAATCATCAACGAAGAAATTTTCTAAGCCTGGGTATGTATTTCTTCAGATATTAAATAAATTAATTATAAATTTGACATGAAAGATCCTTGCTATTGGTTTTAATAAATTATTATTAAAATAAATTTTAATATATACCCCCCACCCCAAGGCTTCTGTTATGCCTGAAACCAATAAGTGGTATTAGAGTGGTCACATTTAAATTTATAATTATTTATTTGATTTTTGATCTATGAAAAATCATGGTTAGATTTTAATTTCATGTTATTAATTATTTAATATAATTTGAATTAACATGTTATTTACATATTAATAATGTTTATTTAGTGTTTCATTTTCTTAGATATTTAATAACAAATGAATAACGATTAGATATTCCATTGGGAAGTTCCAAATCTTTGGCCAGTAATGCTGGGTTACACGGCGTGCGGCCAGAGCACATGCAGTATACCCATGTGCATTGCATCTAGATGTGTCGAGTAATTTAAAACACATGGTGATTTTATTGCACACCACATGTTTAATGGGCCACCCTGGAACATGAAAAGTGGATACAGGGTGTGTAGCTAGCATTCACACACTATGTAGTCTGGCCGAGTTAACACGCTGAAGCCCCAGGTTTGTGACTTGGATATACAGCAACTGAGGTATATAGCATGTAGCTGGATGTACATTCCATGTAGTTTCCCATTAATGGAAAAAAATTAAAATAACCTAAAATTTAAAAAACTGCAGCATTAAAACCTTATTTTATTGATTGGCACACCATTGTGTGTTAGAAATTTTAATAATGGTTTTAAAGAATTTTAAATGCTTAATTAATTTACTGTAATAAATATTTCATTAATGGTTTTGCTATTTATTTTCTATGAATTCCAAATTGATGGGTGTATCTAATTAAGTTTGAATGATCATTAAGATGAAATGGAATTGATTAATTTATTAATTAATTAATACAAGCAAGTTCATCTTAATAATAAATAACAAATAAAGAAATGAATTTTCTCTAGTTAATTTTTTCATATTAGTTTCATGTATGACTGATAATGATCTTGAACAAGACCTATTTATGTGTTGGAATTTATTTAATTAAATTTATTGCATGGTTTTTCAATTATTTAATATTAAATTGCAATATGGCCTATTATTCCCTCCCTCTATTATGTAGGACCTACGTGTCCAGTAATATTTATGTAATTCGCTTTAACCAATCATTTGGTTCCCCTCACCTGTATGTGAGTAATAAATATTTTTAATTAATGGAACATCCCAAGTCACTTGGAGACGGTTCAAGATGGATCTATAATAGAACCAACTCGATGATACATAGGTGGAAATTTGGAATGTTATAGCTCATGCTGAGTTTGGAATAAGGAGTTATTTCCCCTATGTCATAGGTTGATTCAATTTCCTCCCATTAAATCAACCATTAGATAATCTCATGATCGAGTCATTTAATTATTTATTTATTCTCTTTTTAATGCATAAAAGTTATATTTATTGATTCAAGACTGTAATCACATAAATTAATTAATATTCAAAGATGAAATTTAAATAAAATTGATTATTCATAAATATTTTATCCAAACATGGTTAATTAATTATGTAAACATACACTTAAATATTAACAATACATGTAAAGGATAAAACAAGATAAAATTTTATGAATAATAAAATAAAATTCCCCAATCTAATATTAAGTCAGACTAAGCCTTTCCTAACTTGATTAGGAACAAAAATCAATATAACTGTGTGTTTAACCAAACCTTATTAGGACACTTAATTTTATAAGGGGAGTTCTTATGAAGGTTTTGGGTTGACTTAACTATTTTACATCAAGAGGAGTTCCCCTTGCTAGACTTGGTGTAACTTGAAGGAAAGTGTTTAGAAAATACAAGTTTGGATGTCTAGATTGGGAAGTCTACTCAACAGATCAAGGAGCTACAAGCCAATAGTTGGCAAACACTTGCCTACCTGAATACCTTCAAAATATCATGACCAACCTTTTTTGGGGTTATGTGAAGGTGAATATGGATCCTTTCCACTATAATTCCTTACAACTATACATTATAAGTTAAATGGTGAGGGATATTGGGACTTGATAAAATACTAGGATATTTAATAAAATCAATTAATTTATTATTTCTCAAAAAATGTAATCAAGAAAAGTAAAAATAATTTTATCTTTTAATTGTATAATAAAATCAAAATATCTTCATCTACACTATCCCTATGATCAATATTGGATAAAGATAATCTCCTCACTGGTAGTAACTTCCAGGAGTATTTTAGACACCTTCGGGTTTTTCTATGCCATGAATAGAAATCTTACATGCTATAATCCTCAATGCTAGATCTGCATGCTCAAGAGGTGAGTGATGAAGAGTTCCTAGTCTAAGAAAAACATATTAAGGACACATTATATGTTCAATGTTTGATGATTTCATCTATGTCTAGTGATCTCAGTAAGTCTTATGAAAAAATGGATGTGTATAACATGCTTGAGAACCAACATGGTCTTTACTAGGAGAGATATAGATAGGAATGGTTTGAGATTTCCAAGGAGCTATTTCAGAGTAATCTTAGAGAAGGTTCCCTAGTTGGGCCTCATGTAGTCAATATCATTGGCTACATTGAGCACCTAGTGGTTCTAGGGTTTAAACTTCCAAAATAACTGGGCACCGATCTCATTATGGAATCACTCCCTCAAAGATTCTCTAGTTTTGTTGTGAATTTTAATATGAAAAAATATTGAGAAGTCTCTACCAGATCTTCTTATCCTCCTTCTCTATGTAGATAAATATATGAAGTGTGAAAATCCTTCTATCCTTATGGTGAAAAAATGTAAAGGGAAAGAAAAAATCTTTAATCCCAAAGCTTCTTCACACCCTTTGAAGAAGAAGAAGAAGATCAAAGGGGAAGCAAGGGAATGGGAAGATGTCTATTTCGCATGTAGCAAGAAGGGACACAAGAAGAAAAACTACACCCAGCTAAATAATAAAGGGGAAGCTTCAGGTGAATTTGTTATTGAGTGTAATCTATCTATTTCTACAAATTAGGTATTATATATATCTTGTGGTGCTCACATATGTATTCAAATATAAGAACCAAGTAGATTCAGAAAAATTGACTGCGGTGAGGTAGATCTATGAGAAACCAACAGAACTAAACTTGTTATTGTATTTATTGGGGACTACCACCTCATATTGCTGACCAAAATAATCTTGGTTTTAAAGGGATATTATTATGTGCCTTTCGTTACCAAAAACATTATTTCTATATCTAAACTATATATGGATGGATTCATTTTCAAATTTGTTAATAAAATTTTTATTATTTTATAAAGATAGCATTTGTTATGGTAAGGCACATTTACATAACGGTCTTTACATGTTGTATTACATGAACCAAGTAATGTTAATTGATAATGAAGTTACTTCACATGACTCATACCACACCCAACTTTGGCATCATCAGATAGGTCATGTAAATGAAAAACTCTTGACAAAATTACATCAAGATGTATATTTAGATTCTTTCGAATGAAAACCACTTGGTGTATGCCATGCATGTTTACAAGGAAAAATGACCAGAGACCCATTTAGTGGGAAAGGTGAAAGGGTTAAAGATATTCTTGAATTAGTTCATACTGATGTGTGTGGACCATTTTCTATTGAATCAAGTGTTTGGTACTCATACTTCATACCTTTTACTAATGATTTTAGTATATATGGATACATTTACTTAATGAGGTATAAGTTGAATTATTTTGATAAATTTAAGGAATACAAGAATGAAGTTGAGAACCAGATTGGTAGGAAGATTAAGAAACTCCAGTTAGGCCATGGTGGAGAATAAATTAATCAAGACTTTATTGACTACTTATGAGACTTTGGGATCCTATCCCAACTCACTCTTCCTTACACATCTGAGTGGAATGGTGTAAGTGAAAGGAGGAACCACACCTTATTGGACATGGTTATATCAATGATGAGTCATGAGAGTCTTCCATTTTCCTTTTGGGGATATGTGTTACAAACAGTGGCACACATACTAAACCATGTACCAACTAAATCGATAAATGGTATTCCATAATAATTTTAGAGTGGAAAAATCCATGTTTTCAAATTTAAAAGTGTGGGGAAGTAAAGAATTTTTTAAGGCATATTCAGGTAATAAACATGTACCCTAAGTCACAAAGGGTGCCTTTATAGGATACTCCAAGGAAATAAGGGGATATTACAAATATGACCCCTCAAAAAAATTAGTGGAAAGACACTCCATATTCCTTTATAGGGATCACATCTCCAAAAGAGATAGTGGGAGTGAGATAAACTTCAATGAAGTCAAGGATTAATGCATACAAGAGTTGGTATAGGATCAGATTCCACAAATCCACATGGAAGAAGAAAATTTTCTAGAGATACAAGTGCTACTTAGGAGTAAAAGAGAGGTTAGAGAACCAGAATAGTATGGTTTTTTAGTTACTAAGGATGGTGACTCATTATTAGTTTATAATAATAAACATATAACCTATAAGGAAGCAATAAGTGAAATAGATATTGTCAAGTGGCAAGAAGACATGAATTCTGAAATAGATTCCATGTATCAAAACTAAGTCTAAATTTTGGTAGATCCTCCAATGGATATAAATATAATTTGTTTCAAATGGGTACTTAAGAAGAAACCAGACATAGAAGTATAAGTCATTACCTATAAGATGAGACTGGTTGTGAAAGGGTTTAAACAGCATCAAGGAATTGACTATGATGAAACCTTTTCACCAGTTTCAATGCTGAAATCCATCAGAATTATACTTTCCATTACTTCTTACCATGACTATTAGATTTTTCAAATGGATGTCAAAATAGCCTTACTTAATGGGAACCTTCATGAAGATGTCTACATGACACAACCATAAGGGTTTTTGACTCCAAAGGATGCCAATAAGATATGAAAGTTGCAAAAATAAATTTATGGATTAAAGAAAGAATCCAAGTCATGGAAAATTTGTTTTGATGAATCCATAATGGAATTTGGTTTTATAAGTAACGAATGTAATCCTTATGTCTACAAACAGTTTAGTGGGAGTGCAGTCATTTTCTTAATAGTATATGTTGATGACATATTACTTATTGGAAATGAAATACTAATCTTACAATCTATTATGGTTTGGTTGAATAAATTATTTTCCATGAAAGACTTGGGAGAGGTAGTATATATTCTTAGGATCAAGATCCATCATGATTGATCTAAGAGTTTACTCAGCCTAAGTAAAAGTACAAACATTGACAGGATATTGAAGCGATTCAATATGGAACAATCCAAGAGGGTATTGTTGCTAGTGTCACATGATATTCATCAATCCAAGAAAATTTGTCCTCATACCCATGAATAAATAAATAGAATGGTAAGGATTCCATATGCATCAGTGATTGGGTCAGTCATATATGTCATTCTATCTACAAGGATAGATGTCACCTACGCATTAAGTGTGGTAGAAAGATATCAAGTTGATCTAGGTGACCGTTATTAGATGGCAGTCAAGACTATCCTTAGTATCTGAGGTGTACTAAGTATATATTTTTCATTTATAGAAGATATGAGGAAATATTCATCATAGGATATTCATATTCTAGTTTCCAAACTGATCAACATGACATGAAGTCACAAAGGGGGTATATATTCACTTTGAATATAGGTGTTGTGAACTAGAAGATCTCAAAGCAGGTTGTGGTTACAGATTCTATAGTAGAGTCTGAGTATATTGTAGCTTCCGAGGTAGCTAAAGAAGTAGTTTTGATGTGAAATTTCATCCAAGAGATTGATGTGGTGCCTAGTAGTAAATATCCCACCACACTCTATTGTGATAATACTACATCGGTGGCTCACACAAAAGAGCCAAGGTCACATCAATGGATGAAGCACATACTTCAGAAGTATCATCTCTTGAGGGACTTTTCTCAGAGAGGTGAGGTTGTAGTGAGAATTATTTACATGGAAGACAATGTGGTGGACCCCTTGACTAAATTCTTGACTCAACAAAAACATTATTATCATGTGAGGTTTAGCGGACTAAAAGTCATAGGTAGTTGCCTCTAGTCTAAGAGGGAGTTTGGTAGAGTTATTATCCTAGAACTAACAGTTTTTACTTTTATTACATGAATATTTGATGTATTAAATATTAAATTAAACATACTATTACATATTGTTCATTTTTCTATAAGTCTTTAATGTAATAATGTCCTAGAGTATTTTTCGCATTGATAAGGTCATAGTAGTTCCCCGCTATGATGAGAACCTTAAAGTGCTATGAAAATATTCTTAATATAGTTCTCTGGTTGGATAACATACTATGATGGGATTCATAGTATATAGATCATCAGGTTCGAGTACTCATAAGTATATGAGACTTCTTCTCATGAAGTTCGCACTTGGTAATCTCCATGATAGGAGATTATGAGAACAGACCTACCAATAAGAATTCTGTATGTTTTGGTGTCATTAGATATTCCTATCTGTGAGTGTATGTAATGGTCCTTAGACTTTAATACTATCATTAATGCATGTCACAACTCACGCACTTAGATTTTATGACAAAAACCATCATGCCATATGTTTGCAAGAAGTAGGGTATATTGGATGTTTCACAAATGACATGTTATTAATGGACAATACAAGGAAGGATTTGTACCTTCCATATTTATAGAAGTTGATATCTCATCCCTTTGATTGAAATAGAACCATCACCCCAAATTTCCTGGCCATGGTGTAACAATGAGTTTATTTCAAATAGTCAAAGAATGATGTATCGAGCATATAGGTTGATGACACTGTCATGCAACCTATTTGATTAGATATTGTGATAAAGGTATTATATTACATAGTGATAATTTGTATGTGGTCTTCATTGTTGTGACTTTAAGTTTTTTCTCTAGGGCACCTTAACCTGTTGATAGATAGTAATCTTGGAATTTAGGCAAGCCCACCTAATGCCAATGAGAAATAATCCTAGAGGGTCACACACTAAGTGTTTCTATTGCTCTCGATTAAATTCTATTTTAATTTAATTAATAGAATAAATATTATTCTCAAGACTGAGGAATAATTTTATTCAAGTTATATTGATCACACAAATTAAATAAATATTTATTAACTATATTGTGAATAAAATATATTTATTTATTTTATTGAATATTTAATAAATATTTATTTACTATTTTTTGAATAAAATATTTATTTAACAGAATAAAATATTTATTCAAGTGTTCGATAAATATAAGATTTCGAATAGACAAAGACCATGTCCAGTGATAAAATAATTATTTACGAGCCAGTAAATATTATTTATCCATTTTATGCAATTTGGCACACCGAAAAATATTATTATTATTATTATTATTATTATTATTATTATTATTATTATTATTATGTGGCATGGGATTTCATTAATGTTTATAATTATATTTAATGGATATTATGAAATTAAATTTTGTAACCAAAATCCCAACTCTATAAATCGACGACTATGTCTGTTGTATAATTTATTCAAAACCAATTATAAGTTTGGGAATAGAGAATTATTGTGCACAACAAATTCTCTCTCGACACTTTCTCCTCTCTACCTCTCAAGAATGATAAAACAAAGAGATAATTTCTTCTAGACTGAAGAACGAGCAATCAAGAACGAACAATGAAAGACATTTGATTCACCATGCTAGCACCTAGAGAATGAGTGGCATTGCTTAGAGACCATTAGAGCACGTATGGATAACCTCTAGAGGGATTCTACCCTTGTATCTTCACAAATGAAATGAAGAAAATACGGAAGGGCCTTTTCAGATGATCAAAAATTGTTAACGAAGAAAGTTCCTAAGCCTGGGTATTTATTTCTTCAAATATTAAATAAATTAATTATAAATTTGACATGAAAGATCCTTGCTCTTAGTTTCAAGAAATTATTATTAAAATAAATTTTAATATATCTCCCTCCACCCCAATGCTTCCGTTATTCCTGGAACTAATATGTGGTATTAGAGCGTTCACATTTAAATTTATAATTATTTATTCGATTGTTGATCTATGCACAATTGTGGTTAGATTTTCATTTCATGTTATTCATTATTTAATATAATTTAAATTAATATGTTATTAACATATTAATCATGTTCATTCAGTGTTTCATTTTCTTATATATTTAAGAAAAAATTAAGAACGATTGGAGATTCCATTAGGAAGTGCCAAATCTTTGGCTAATAAAGCTGGGTTACACAGCGTGCGGCCAGAGAACATGTTGTATACCTATGTACATTGTATCTAGATGTGTCGCGTAATTAAAAACACACTGTGATTTTATTTCACACCACATGTTGAATGGGCCACCTTGGAACATGGAAAGTGGATACAGGGTGTGTAGCTAGCATGTACACACTATGTAGTCTGGCTGAGTGAACATGCTGAAGCCCCAGGTGTGTGAATTTGATATACGGCAACTGAGGTACATAGTGTGTAGCTAAATGTACATTCCATGTACTTTCCCATTAAAGGAAAAAAATTAAAATTACCTAAAATTTGAAAAATTGCAGCATTAAAACCTTATTTTATTGATTTTCACACTATTGTGTGTTTGAAAATTTAATAATGTCTTTAAATAATTTTAAATTCTTAATTAATTTACTATAATAAATATTTCATTAATGGTTCAGCTATTTATTTTCTATGAATTCCAAATTGATGGGTGTCTCCAATTAAGTTCGAATGATCATTAAAATGAAAAGGAATTAATTAATTTATTAAATAATTAACACAAGCATGTTCATCTTAATAATAAAGAACAAATAAAGAAATAAATTTTGTCCAGTTAATTTTTGCATATTCTTTTCATGTATGACTGATCATGAGCTTGACCAAGACCTATGTATGTGTTGGAATTTATGTAATTAAATTTATTACATGGTTTTTCAATTATTTAATATTAAATTAAAATATGGCCTATGATTCCCTCCCTCTATTATGTAGGACCTACATGTCCAAGGATATTTATATAATTCCCTTTAACCAATCCTTTGGTTCCCCTCACCTGCATGTGAGTGATAAATATTTTTAATTAATGGAGCATCCCAAGGCACTTGGAGAGGGTTCAAGATGGACCCATAATGGAACCAACTCGATGATACATAGGTGGAAATTTGGAATGGTGTAGCTCATGCCAAGTCCAGCATAAGGAGTTATTTCCCCTAGGTCATAGGTTGATTCAATGTCCGCTCATTAAATCAACCATTAGATAAGATCATGATCGGGCCATTTAATTATTTATTTATTTTCTATCTAATGCATTAAAATTATATTTATTGATGAAAGACTGCAGTCACATAAATGAATTAATATGAAAAGATGAAATTTAAATAAAATTGATTCTTTATAAATGTTTTATCCAAACATGGTTAATTAATTATGTAAACATGCACTTAAATATTAACAATACATGTAAAGGATAAAACAAGATAAAAATTTATGAATAATAGAATAAAATCCCCCAATCTAATATTAATTCAGCCTAAGTCTTTCATTACTTGATTAGGAACAAAACTTAATAAAACTATGTGTTTAACCAACCCTTGTTAGGAAACTTAATTTTATAAGGGGAGTTATTATGAAGGTTTTGGGTTGACTTAACCATTTTACATCAAGAAGAGTTTCTCTTGCTAGACTTGGTGTAATTTGAAGGAAAGTGTTTATAAAATACAAGTTATGATGTCTGGATTGGGAAGTCTACTCAACGGATCAAGGAGATGCAATCCCACATTTGGAAAAGACTTTCCTACCTAAATACCTTCAAAATATCTTGACCAACCCTTGTTTGGGTTATGTGAATGGGAATATAGATCATTTCCACTATAATTTCCTAAAACAAGACATTATAAGTTCAACAGTGAGGGATAGTGGGACTCAATAAAATAGTGGGAGATTTAATAAAATCAATTAATTTATTATTTATCAAAAAAATGTAATCAAGAAAACTACTAATAATTTCCTCTTTTAATTCTAAAATAAAATTAAAATCTCATCATCCACACTATCCCTATGATCAATATTGGATAAAGATAATCTCCTCACTGATAGTAACTTCCAGAAGTGGTTTAGACACCTTCAGGTTTTTCTACACCATGAATAGAAATCTTACATGCTAGAATCCTCAATGCCAGATCTGTATGCTCAAGAGGCGAGTGATGAAGAGTTCCTAGTTTAAGAAAAACATATGAAAGACACATTTTATGTTCAATGTTTGATGATTTCATCTATGTATATTGAACTCAGTAAGTCTCATGAAAACATGGATGTGTATAACATTATTGAGATCCTCCATGGTCTTTATGAGGAGAGATATATATAGGAACAGTTTTAGATTTCCAAGGAGCTATTTCAGAGTAAACTTGGAGAAGGTGCCCCGATTGGGCCTCATGTAGTCAAGATCATTGGATACATTGAGTGCCTAGAGGTTCTAGGGTTTAAACTTCCTGAAGAACTGGGCACCAATCTCATTATGGAATCACTCCCTCAAAGATTATCTAGTTTTGTGGTGAATTTTAATATGAAAAAACATTAAGAATTATCTACCAGGTCTTATTATCCTCCTTCTCCAAGTAGATAAAGATATGAAGTGTGAAAACCCATCTATCCTTATTGTGAACAAATGGAAAGGGAAATAAAAGTTCTTTAATCCCAAAGCTTCTTCACGCCCTTCCAAGAAGAAGAAGATAAAAGGGGAATCAAGGGAATAGGATGTTGTCTATTTCGCATGTGGAAAGAAGGGCCATAGAAAGAAAAACTACACCCAACTAAATAAGCAAGGGGAATCTTTAGGTGAATTTGTTATAGAGTGCAATTTATCTATTTCTATAAATTATGTATTATATAAAGCTTGTGGTGATCACATATGTATTAAAATACAGGAACCAAGTATATTAAGAAAAATTGATCGAGGTGAGGTAGATCTACGAGAAACCAACATAACTAAAATTTTTATTGTAGTTATTGGGGACTACCACCTCATTTTACTAACTAGAATGATCTTGGTTTTAAAGGGATATTATAATGTGCCTTCAGTTACCAAAAACATTATTTTTGTACCCAAAATATATATGGATGGATTCATTTTCAAATTTTAAATAAATGTTGCCTGTTTTATAAAGATAGCATTTGTTATGGTAATCCACATTTACATAACGGTATTTACATGTTGGATTACATGAACCAAGTAATGGAAATCGATAATGAAGTTACTTCACATGACTCATACCACACCCAAATTTAGCATCATCGACTAGGTCATGTAAATGAAAAACTCTTGACAAAATTACATCAAGATGGATATTTAGATTCTTTCAAACTAAAACCACTTGGTGTATGTCATGCATGTTTATAAGGAAAAATGACCAGAGCCCCATTTATTGGGAAAGGTGAAAGGGTTAAAGATATTCTTGAATTAGTTCATACTGATGTGTGTGGACCATTTCCTATTGAAGCAAGGGGTTGGTACTCATACTTCATAACTTTTACTGATGATTTTAGTAGATATGGATACATTTACTTAATGAGGTATAAGTTGGATTATTTTGATAAATTCAAGGAATACAAGAATAAAGTTGAGAACCATCTTGGTAGGAAGATTAAGAAACTTCACTCTGGCCGTGGTGGAGAATAACTTAATCCATACTTCATTGACTACTTATGATACTTTAGGATCCTATCCCATATCACTCCTCCTTACACACCTCAGTGGAATGGTGTAAGTGAAAGGAGGAACCACACCTTATTAGACAAGGTGAGATCAATGATGAGTCATGAGAGTATTCCATTGTCCTTTTGGGGATATGTGTTACAAATAGTGGCATGCATACTAAACCATGTACAAACTAAATCAATAAATGGTATTCCATATGAATTTTAGAGTGTAAAAAACCATGTTATAAAATTTACATGTGTGGGGAAGTGAAGCATTTGTTAAGTAATCTTCAGGTAACAAACTTTCACCCTGAGGCACAAAGTGTACCTTTATAGGATACCCCAAGTAAACAAGGGGATATTACCTATAAAACCCCTCAGAAAAAAAAAGTTTATAGTGTAAAGATACTCCATATTCCTTTATAGGGATCACATCTCCAAAAGAGATAGTGGGGGTGAGATAAACTTCAATGAAGTCAGGGATTAAGGTGCATAAGAGTTGGTATAGGATCATATTCCACAAATCCACATGGAAGAAGAAAATGTTCTAGAGACACAAGTAATACATAGGAGTAAAAGAGAGGTTAGAGAACCAGAATAGTATGGTTTTCTATTTAATAAGGATGGTGACTCATTATTAGTTTATAATAATAAACCTATAACCTATAAGGAAGCAGTAAGTGAAATAGATATTGTCAAGTGGAAAGAAGACATGAATTCTGAAATGGATTCCATGTATCAAAACCAAGTTTGGATTTTGGTATATCCTCCATTGGATATAAATATCATTGGTTTCAAATGTGTGCTCAAGAAGAAACTAGACAAGGAAGTATAAGTCAGTACCTATAAGGTTTGACTGGTTGTGAAAGGGTTTAAACAGCATCAAGGAATTGACTATGACAAAACCTTTTCACTAGTTTCAATACTAAAATCCATTAGAATTCTACTTTCCATTACTTCTTACCATGGCTATTAGATTTTTCAAATTGATGTTAGAATAGCCTTATTTAATGGGAACCTTCAAGAAGATTTCTACATGACACAACAAGAAGGGTTTGTGACTCCAAAGGATACCAATAAGATATGAAAGTAGCAAAAAAATAATGGATTAAAAAAAGAATCCAGGTCATGGAAAATTTGTTTTGATGAATCCATAGTGTAATTTGGTTTTGTAAATAATGAATGTAAGCCTTATGTCTAAAAAAGGTTTAGTGGGAGTGCAGTCATTTTCTTAATAGTATATGTTGATGACATATTACTTATTGGAAATGAAATACCAATCTTAAAATCTTTAAGGTTTGGTTGAATAAATGATTTTCCATGAAAGACTTGGGTGAGGTAGTATATATTCTTAGGATCAAGATCCATCATGGTAGATCTAAGAGGTTTCTCAACCTAAGTAAAAGTACATACATTGATAGGATATTGAAGATATTCAATATGGAACAATCCAAGAGGGTATTGTTGCTAGCATCACATGGAATTCATATTTCCAAGAAAATGTGTCCTCATACCCATGAAGAAATAAATAGAATGGAAAGAATTACTTATGCATCAGCGATTTAGTCAGTTATCAATGTTATGGAATGTACAAGGATAGATGTCACCTACACATTAAGTGCGGTAGGTAGATATCAAGCTGATCCAGGTGACCGCTATTAGATGGAAGTCAATACTATCCTTAAGTATCTGAGGTGTACTAAGTATATATTCCTGGTTTATAGAGGATATAAGGAACTATTCATCAAAGGATATGTATATGCTAGTTTCCAAACTGATCAAGATGACATGAAGCCACAAAGGGGGTATATATTCACTTTTAATAGAGGTTTTGTGAGCTGTAAGAGCTCAAAGAAGGTTATGGTTGTAGATTCTATAGTAGAGTCTGAGAATATTACAGATTTTGAGGTAGCTAAAGAAGTAGTTTGGATGTAAAATTTCATCCAGGATCTTGATGTGGTACCTAGTAGTAAAGATACCACCACACTCTATTGTGATAATACTACAGTGGTGGCTCTAGAAAAAGAGTCAAGGTCACATCAATGGATGAAGCACATACTTCGAAAGTATCATCTCTTAAGAGATTTTTCTCAGAGAGGTGAGGTTTTAGTGAGAAGTATTTCCATGGAAGACAATGTTGTGGACCCATTGACTAAATTCTTGACTCAACAAACACATTATTATCATGTGAGGTTTAGCGGACTGAAAGTCATAGGCAGTTTTCTCTAGTACAAGTGGGAGTTTGTTAGAATTGTTGTCCTAGAACTAACTATTTGTACTTTGATTACATGAATATTTGATGTATTAAATATTAAATTAAACATATTATTACATATTATTCATTTTTCTACAAGACATTAATTTAATAATTTCCTTGAGTATTTTTCGCATTGATAATGTCATAATAGTTCACCGCTATGATGAGAACCTTGAAGTGCTATGACAATATTCTTAATATAGTTTTTTGGTTGGATAACATACTATTATGGGATGCATAGTATATAGATCATCAGGTTTGAGTACTCGTAAGTAGATGAGACTTCTTCTCATGAAGTTCGCACTTGGTAATCTCCAAGAAAAGAGATTATGAGAATAGACCCGCCAATAAGAATTCCGCATGTTTTGGTGTCCTCGGATATTACTATATGTGAGTGTGTGTAATTTTCCTTAGACATTAAGACTATAATTGAGGCATGTCGCAACTCACACACTTAGATTTTCTGATGAAAACCATCATGCCATATGTTTGTGGGAAGTAGGGTGTGTTGGGTGTGTCCCGAATGACATGTTATTAATGGATAAGTCAAGGAAGGATTTGTCCCTTCCATCTTTATGGAAGTTTATATCTCATCCCTTTGATTGAAATAGAACCATCTCCATAAATTTCATGGCCATGGTGTAATGATGAGTTTATTTCAGATATTCAAATAATGATGTATCGATCATAAAGGTTGATTACACCTTCATGCAACCTACTTGATAAGATATTGTGATAAAGGGATCATATTGCATGGTGAGTGTTCATATGTGGTTGTCGTTATTGTGACTTTAAGTTCTTTCACTTGGGTGTCTTGACCCATTACTAGACAGTAATCTTGGACTTTTTTCAATCTCACCTAATACTAACGAGAAAAAATCCTAGAGAGTCATACACTAAGTGTTTCTATTGGTCACAATTAAATTATATTTGAATTTAATTAATGGAATAAATATTATTCTCAATACTAAGTAATAATTTTATTCAAGTTATATTGATCGTGTAAATTTAATTAATATTTATTCACTGAATTGTGAATAAATTTTATTTATTTTAGTGAATATTTAATAAATATTTATTTACTAGATTGTGAATAAAATATTTATTTAAGAGAATAAAATATTTATTTGGGTGTCCAATAAATACAAGAGGAGTTAAAATTAACCAAGACCATGTCCAGTGATAATATAATTATTTACAAGCTAGTAATTATTATTTATCTATTTTGTGAAAGTTAGAACACCACAAAAATATTATTATTATTATTATTATTATTATTATTATTATTATTATTATTATGTGGAATATGATTTTATTAATGTTTATAATTATATTTAATTTATTTTATGCAATTAAATGTTGTCACTGAAATCCCATCTCTATAAATAGATGACTATGTCTATTGTGTAATTCATTCGAAACCAATTCCAAGTTTGTGAATTGAGAATTGTTGTGTGCAAGGAATTATCTCTCGACTCCTCCTCCTCTCTCCCTCTCAAGAACAAGAAACCCAAGAGATAATTTCTTCAAGCCTGAAGAATGAGTGATCAAGAATGAACAGTTCAAGACGTTCAATTCACCATGCTAGCACCCAAAGAATGAGTGGTGTTACTCAGAGACCATTGGAGAAAATGTGGATCACCACTGGAGATATTATACCCTTGGATCCTCACAAACGCAACCAAGGTAATTCGGAAGGTCCTTTTAGGAAGATAAATAATCATCAATGAAGAAATTTCCTAATCCCAACTATTTATTTCTTCAGATATTAAATTAATTAATTATAAATTTGATGTGAAATATCCTCTCTCTTGGTTTCAGACAATGATTATTAAAAGAAATTTTAATATATATCCCTCCACCACAACGCTTCCATTGTGCCTGGAACCAATAGGTTTTGATCCATGTTTAATGATAGGGTATGTAGGAATCCACCATGAGGTTCAATCTCAACAACCCCAAGTGTGAAATTTTCCCCCCTGGGGGCACACTCCTCCTGACAACCCCAAGTGTGAAATCTACCCCTAGGGACACACTCCTCTAGATAGCCCCAAGTTTGAAATCCCCCCCCTAGGGACACACTCCACCACCTTAAAAGTGTGAAATATTCCCCCATAGGGATACACATAACCACCTTACAAGTGTGAAATCTTATTTTATGGTCACACACTCCACCAAACTTCTGAGTGTGAAATATTCCCCCTTGGGGACACACTCAACCAAATCCCAAGTTTGAAATCTCCCCCATAGGGACACACTCCACCATTTTCACCCACAAGACATTAAATCTATGACCAAATCATATCCACAATATGTCAAACTTGTGACCTGATCTAGAATCTCTACCCCATATAATAAACATGGGATGCCTGAGGTAAAAGGTCTCATAAGACTTACACCTAATGGCACCAACTACCTCATGACAGACACAAGATTCCTTAGGTTTCATGCCTAAGATACCTCATATGTGATTCCTATAAATTTAAAAGGAGATAACTTTGCAGGTTCCCAACCTACCCAATAACCAAAAATTCCCATAAATTTCCAAAGTTACTACCTCCTCTGACTGAAGGTTGCTGCCCTGTCGAGATAGAAGCAGTGTAATTAACCGGTTCCCATATCAAGATGGCATTGATAATGAGTTTCACGAACAAGAATAAAATATATAATGGAGGTCAAAACTATTTGATGAGATCAAAGGAGTAATCCATGGAAGGAGGAAATGACATCCCATTATCCTATTTCTATCAAGGAGTCAACACCACTGATTAAAGTGATGAAAGCTTCTAACCTTTGGAAAGCGAGAATGTGGGGCAGAATCACACATGACACGATGCCCCAGTGGAAAGCATCAAAAATATCCATATACAAGAATATCTATAAAAAACACTCAAAAAAGAAACATTTTAAGAAAATAAAGAATCTAAATTAATAGTATAAACATTATCATTTCTAAAATTAGTAAAGACTAAAGCATGCTTAGAATCAAATATTTTACAACCATTGTTCTAAAATTTCATATTAAAACTATCTTTACATAATTGATAAATACTAATAAGATTATATTTTAAACCATCAATAAATAAAACTTTAGAAATAAGGATAGATTCATAGTAACCAATTTTTCCAAGTCAAATGATTTTTTATCTTTTAATTTCACCAAAAGTAACATGTCCACCATCTAACTTTATAAGGATTTTAAAGCTTGAATAGTATCTAGTCATATGTATGGAACATCCATTATCCAAATACCACATATTCTTACAGGATATATTAATAATTTCTCCTACAATCAATTAAATACACATTGATTTTGGTACCCAGATCTATTTGGGTCTAGACAGTTTAACAATCAAAGCTTTTGTATTCCAAATTTGTTTGATAGGATTATTAGAAATATATTTAACATATTTAGAAAGAAAATAATTTTAGGTCCAAAATTATTAGAATTATTAAAAAAAATAGTATCATTATTATAAAATAAATCTTTATTTTTGGAATTAAGGATAAAATAGTTTTTATAAAGTATATTTTTCTGTCCAAGTTAAAAACCAAAACCAGATCTTGGTCTAGGTACAACCTGGATTCCTAGAATTTTATTTAAGGTTTTAATTATTCTAGAAAAACATTCAATGTCCCTTTTTAATTTTTCATTTACTATTTTCAAATTAGTGTTCTCTTTTAATAAATTATCATTATTTTCTTTTCAATGCTAAGAGCATATTTTTCTATAGAACATAATAGAAGATCCTTTTTCAGATTTTTATATTTTTCTTTTATCAAATTTGTGGTATCTTTCAGTATAGAATTGTACTCATATAATTATTTATTTTACATTTCATAATCATCATGTATATGAGAATAAATAGAAGTTACCTCATAATAAGTATCCATAAATCACATATTATCTTTTTCATTCATATCTTCTTGACTTGAATTTGAGTCACTGGAGATATTCTCAAAAGCACTCCAAGTAGATTTCATCACTCTTTTTTGGTTTTTTCTCATTTTATTCATATTTATTTTTGTATTTGAGATTTGGAAATTCAACCTTTATGTGTCATTTTATTTTTCATTCATAACAGGTGATCTCATTAGATGAGTCATCCTTTTTCCAATCTTTCTTCCAATTCCATGTCTTTTTATATTTTCTTTTATAGGTAGAATTTTTGAAAAAAATCTTCCTTTTGTAGAACTTGGAAAACCTTCTAGATAAATAAGCCATTTATTTATCACTTTTAGTGTCACCATCACTTTCACTTGTATTTTCAACTTTAAAAACTTATTTTTCTTTTGACTGTGATGCTTTAAATGCAATATGTTTTCATTTTGGTTTATTATCTTCATTTTTCACCTTAAACTCTTCTGTGTGCATCATAAACTCCCTAATTAATTATTTAATTGGTAAATTGTTGATGTAATTTGATTCTTAAATAGAAACTACAGTTCCTTTCCATCTATCTGGTAGACATCTCAAGATCCTCATTACTTGAGATTTATCTAACATTATTTTTCCAAGGGTGATTATAGTATTCATGATCTCATTAAACCTAATATATATATCAAAAATAGATTTTTTAGGATTCATTTTGAATGTATCATACTTAATAGTATATTTATTTGATAAAATTTCATTCACATTAGAAGTTACCTTATGAGACATTAAGTTCCAAGGATCGAATAAAACTGATAAGGGGGGTTGAATTAGTTGTTCACTTTTTGTAAGTTTCAATACTTTTCAAAACATAACCCATGTAACCTCTTAAGATTTATTTCCTTATAAAAATTTAGTAAATAATCATGCATGAAAAAGTAGGAAATCAAGTAAATCACACAAAATTTATAAGGTTCGACCTCAATGTGAGAACCTATATCCTTTCCATAGCCACTCTCATGGGTATATGGAAATCCACTATTATGAAGAAGTGAATACAACTTGTGCTAACACCAGTTAAACACATTCTATCTCCCAATAGTAATTAGTATACTGACTCCTATCTATTTATAATTATTTCTTATAAAACAATTGAGGCAAACAAAAGAGGAAAGACTTTATTGAAACTGCTCCATAAATGCTCAGTCTGAATCCTCGGTTAGATTTTACTAGATCCGATTTTCCTAATCCGATGGGTCTGGATTTGATTCTCTCAATATGATGAGTCTAGATATAATTCTATCAATATGATGGAATTAATATGATAAACTCATTATCAATCTACAAAACTCAAACTCTACTCAAATTCTCAATACAGTCTTCTTCAGTCAGATTGACTCAATCCGATTGGCTGAATACGATCTTCTCAATATGATCTTTCTCAATCCGGTAAACAAACATTCAATTATATGATCCTCCTCGTGATATATCTGGCCAGTAATGAATCTCATTTTATTTATTCAGTTCTTTTTTTCACTTTAATAAAAATCATCTCATAGAAAATGATCTGAGAAAGTATTTATAGGTGACTCAAAAAACAAAAGCAGGAAACTTGAAAACTTTCCCCACTTCCTCAAATTTCAAAAACTCCAAAAATATATCACATTTAAAACTTCAACTTTGAAGTCTTAAAACCTCCTTATATTTATCTGATATTTATACAAAAATTAATTTCAAGTTTGACCTTCTCAAATCTTCATAAATCTTATGGAATTTTATTTTTGAGTCTTATTCATCATTAGCTTGATACGATTTATGTTTCTTTCCTAGTGAATCTGATTTCTATTTCTTTCTCAGTGAATCTGAATTCTGTTTATTTCTCAGTGAATCTAATTTCTATTCCTTTCTCAATGAATCTGATATCTATTTATTTCTCATTGAATCTGAATTATATATCCTTCTCAATGAATCTGAATTTTTATTCCTTCTCAGTGAATCCAAATTTCATATCCTTATTAGTGAATCCAAATTTTGTATCCTTCTTAGTGAAAAAAAAATTTGTATCCTTCTCAGTGAATCTGATTTAATTCTAATTATGATGGAATTACAATTATGATGGATTCTATATACTACAACTTTGAAATTATTCAAACCTCACCACCATTTCTTTAAAATCTTTTATCATGAAAATTTTCATGATTTGTGAGAACTTTATGATCAGCAAGGCATCGGCTGACTTGGTTTAGAAAGTATGAAAAATTTATAAATCCTAAATTCGCTTTCTTAAAAAAAACCTTTTCAGTAATAATATGACTTCTTCCCTCAGCAACTTCTTTCTTTCTATGATTACAAAAAATGGAAAATTCCAGCAAACAACAATTTATGCCTCTGATTCTTTTGGATCCGATGAGATGAATATGATGCAGATGTATCTGATTCCTAGATAACAGAAACATTCTTATATAAAAAGGTTAGTTGTCAAAAAATACAAAAACTTTGTTAGAACTATTTATCACAAAGGTTCTTCAATACATATAAAGAGTATCATATATCTTATAAGTAGTTCCACAAGAAGATATTCTATTATATCTATATTTACCTAATTCATAGAATAAAGCATTCATAGCTTTTCAATATGAATCATAAGAATCTTTGATGATAGAATCCCATTCTTTTCTAATAGTTTTGGGTTTCTCATATTGATCTTCAATATATCCCCAAATATAAAAACCCATACTCTCAAGATGGATTTTCATTTTGATTTTCCATTGAGCATAGTTTTCCATTAAAATAAGGAGTTATATTGGTTTTATAACCTTCAGATGTAACCTCTATAATAGCAAGTTATAAAATAGAAATAAGATCTTGTTAAAACAATTTGATCATAATAAATAGTAATCAAATAGAAATAAAGTCCTCTAATACCAAATGTTGTGTCGAGGTGGAAAACTCAAGATGGGGTGAATTGAGTTTCCAATTAAAAATTTTGTTAAAAAAAATTTAAAAACTAAATCCCCCAATTTATAAAATACATCCCAGTTAACTAAAATATTAATATTATAAAATTTTATATTTTCAAATAGTTTCTCAAAATCCCAAACACAACTCAGTTAAAATAGAAACTCATTAAACTTTTGAAATGGTTTTACTAGTATCAAACATGGTATAAAAAACAAAAAATAAATTTAACTATCAAATTAATTTTTTGTTATATAGTTTAGAAAAATAAAATAGATTTGTTTCAAAAATGGAGTAAAACAAAATAAGAAAAACACATAGTAGAATAAAAAAGCGGCTTGGTATCAAGCCAAAATCTTGTTTTCTACACTTGAAAATCACTCACTGAAAAGAATTTTATTATAAATAAACTAATATATAAACTAGATCAAGTTTTATAGAAAAAAACACACAAGTATTTACAGGCTATACAAATCCACTTTCATAGTTTTATATGGGAGAATAAAAATATCACAACTGCACGCAGGCTATCTAGGCACATGGCCTCTTCCACAGTTATAT
Organism: Viscum album; assembly: GCA_963277665.1. NCBI lineage: Eukaryota > Viridiplantae > Streptophyta > Magnoliopsida > Santalales > Viscaceae > Viscum > Viscum album. Next base: position 1,982,453,922 of record OY728120.1, on the reverse strand, counting down.
GTGGGAGAATAGATGAGAAAGAATAAGAGAAAGTTTCTTTCACTCTATAATAAATTACAAGATCTAGTGCTAAAAGATATACAATTTTAAGCAAACACATCTCAAAATTAAGGAAAATAGAGTGAGAAAAAGGAAATAATTTAGTATAGCAGAGTATATAGTTTTGTTATTCTATAGAAGATTCTTCTCTTTTTGTTGTTTTCTTTCAATTTGGAATTGATGTGAAAATACATTCATATGTTCTATAATTTTTCATTAAAGTTCATAGTTTTAGATGTTCAAAAACAGGTTACTATTTTTTGTTTTTGTTCATGAAAAATTCTTATTACACACATCACTTTCTCTATCTTCACTACTACAAAATAGGTCTTTAATGGCGCTAAAAATGACCTTTATAATCACTAGAGAAGCGTTGAATACTAGATAGATATTAAAATCCTTAGTATTTTATCAGTTCTAAAAAATAGATGATAAAGGGGTCCTTTATTAGTACTTTTAGAAGTGATGAAAAAGGAAAACATTTTTCAGTGCTTTTATTTAGCACTAATAAAGGGTACCATTATCAATATTTGTAAAACATTGATAAAGGAGTATGATATAGTGTGTTGTAATATCACACTGCAGCACCAGTGAATTCAGCTATAACAGCACACCATAGCACCAGAGACACTGCTAGATGTCAAAAAAATCAAGTACCAATAAAAAATTAAAATGAAATAAAATTTACAACACTATATTATAGAAATTTAAAACATTGGTTTATACAATTACATAAGTATAAATTATTACATACATTCAAAAATAAAAAATTTCCTTTTATTTTGATCATTTCCTGGACTCGTGATATTACCGAACAAACCACCCCTTATTAATAAAAATAACGCACCTATATAAGAAAAAATTCTTATTCTAGTAATAATATGAATAAATAAATTAACATAAAGTGTTGATTTTAAACTAAACTTTGAGTCATACCAAGAACATTGTGTATTAGATTGAGTCCCACAGGAGCATCCTAGTGGTTGCATCTTTTGGTGGTGTTTGGGAGGTCTCGGTTTTGAGCCTCTCTATGGGAATTTAGGTATGTTTTTGTTTTTTTATTCCCCATCCCCTGAATAATGTAATATAAATAAGTATAATATAAAAATTATGAGAATAGAATAATGAGAAAATAATTTGTTGGTCGGAGTATGACACTCAAGAGGGGGGTGAATTGAGTTTCTATAAAAATTTCTGTTAAAATGTTTATTTAAAAGATTCCCCTAATTAAAAATAAAATAAGCCAGTTAACCAAGGTAGTAAAATTATAATAGTTTGACTATTCAAATAGTTTCTCCTAATATTTATTAATTATCAGTTATAATAATATGATATATTGATAAAACTTTTGAAACTACTTTAATAAGGAAAAACAGTTATAACTGTTATCCAAGAATAACTATAAAAATAAAATTTAGTTGTCTGAAATATGAGTTAAAATAGAGAAAGACTAAATTGAAAGACACAGTAGATAAAACAAGTGGTTTATCCTCAAGATGAGACCTAATCCACTCCACTTGTGATTACCTTCCACCAAGAAATATATATAAAAAGCTTTGATCCACACCCTGGATCGAGGTTAAAAATAGTACATGAGACTTTCTAGGTTACAAGACCTCATCCAATATTCTTCATGGGAAAAATAATATTCAGGTCACATAGGACCTCTTCCACAGTTATACGTGTGTGAAATAAGGTGTTGAAATATATTTGAGTGAGGATATCTTATATCCTCCAGTTCAGTGCAGGAGACAGTGTGTGTTTTAATAAAGATACACACATTACTCAAAAAGTAATGAAACAGTACACAACATAGAAAAATGTAAAGTGATAGAGTTTATAAGGCTATGTGTGTCATGAAATGCATATCTAGACTCTTTGGATGTAGTAGATGCAAAGTTCCAATCCTCTTCTGAAAACAGAGTGTTGTGAGTCAAGTGTTCTGTTTTTCAATGTAGTGAGATTTTCCACTTCTCTTTCCAGTACTGCAAGGATGATTTCAAGATTAATCATAGTAGGATCTTCTTTGTTTATATCCAGTAGGAATTGAAAGTTATTCCTTTGGTGTATTCTTACATGTATGGGGTGTTCTTCTTTCTTTTCATACAATTCACTACTTTGTATATATGTTCCAGTGCCACTCTTTTATTTTTTATTTCTAGTTCTTGTGTTGGAGCTGACAAGATACACTATCGCCACACCTCATACCTCGTATTGTCTGCTGACAGGACTGCAAAAGATCATTTATTATATCAGTTTCATTAAATGACTCAAATATTACCATTAGAAACAAATTTTAAATTTAATTTAAAAATATAGAAAAATAGTTAAGTATGGAACGGTGTCATAGTTTTGGTGATACATTCATAGTGATACAGTCATGGTGCCATAGTTGTGTTGAGATCAGGAACTGGTAGCATAGTCATGGTGTCTGGTCCTTTGCGAATTCTGGAATCGGTAGCAGGCTTACGGTGTTACAGAGTTTGTAAAAATCCTAAATGGTGTCTTGTTACGGTGTCTTGGAAATGGTAGCAAGGAAATGATTTCAGGTCCTTTGTGAAAATCTGGAACTGGTAGCATAGTCATAGTGTCAATTCTTTTGCAAATTCTGGAACTGGTATCAGGCTAATGGTGTTACAGACTTTGTGAAAATATGGAACCGGTAGCAGGCTTACGGTTTCACAGACTTAGCCAAAAACCTGTAAGTTGTCTTAAGAAGCAATATTCATATAATGGATTAAGATTAAACATAATAATACTGAAACAAAATATAATAATATTAAACTTAGTTTACAATATTCAAACATGATTTGTGAGATTTTGAATCATAATCTTATGAGAGTTTAAAACACAAGTTATAAGAGTGTAAAACATGGTTTGTAAGAATTAAAACATGAGGAGTCCAACAATATCCAAACATGATTTGTGAGAATTAAAACATGAGGATTCCAACAATCTCCCCCTTTTTTATGATTAAAAATCATGGAATTTACAAGACAAATATTTTAGAATAAAATAAACAGATTACTTATCAAATCAATATATTAAAGCATATATGTAATAAATAGCATAAAGGGAAAATATTTACCCTTATGTATCCTCCTTATTATTACTCTCCCTTAGAGTATCAGGGCAGATATTTTCTCCTCTTTAAATACCTTTGAATTATTTCTCCCCCTTTTGGGATTATCAAAAAGAGAAAAAGGAAATAACAAGTGAAGAAACAATAGAAGGCCAAATTCTATTAAATAAAAGGACAAAGTCCATTATAATAAAAAAAGGAAAATAAAATATATCTCTATCAAAATTAGTAATAAATTATTGGTAGATTCATTGGACTTGGCTTTTCCTTTGAAAGATACATCAGATGGAGAAGAAAGAGGTGTAGAAGTAGAGGTGGTATAAGTAGTGGCTAGGGAAGGTAGTGTCACTCCTTCAATGATAGAAGGGGAAAGGGTAGGTCTGGTGGAAGACCTAGGAAAAGGTTTCTTAATGATAAAAGGTTTGATATGTCTCATATCCTAAGCAACAGACATAATCATGGATGAAAAAGAGGTGGAGGAAGAAGGATAGGGAGCAGAAGGGAGTCCAGGCATCAAAAGAGTAGTTATAGGAGCCATAATTGCAGTACTCTAAACATGGAGATAAGGCTTCAATAGCTTGATAAAATATGAGATGATCTATCCACCATACTGCATGGCCTTCTCAGATTCATCCTTGTTTTCTAGGAAATTCTCTAGAGTGGGTGTGAATTCCTTGATCTTCTACACTTTATCCTTAAAGGCTTGAGTGACTAGAGGTATTTTCAAATTCTCTACAAGATACTTGAATTGATTGGTCAAATCATGCTTAGAATAAATTCTCTTGAAGTATAAGTCCACTTTACTAGAGATTTATTCTTGAGAATAAATGGAAATATTTTAATTGAACCTCACCAAATCAAGTACATGGCCACTATTCTTGATGATATCAGAGAGACTTTCCTTATCAGCACCACTCAACATTGACTGAATCTCTTCTCTAAACACTCATCTGATCAAGTCATTGTCTATAGGTTGATATGTTTGTCTAGAGGTAGATGAAACTATAATAGCTGATTTGAGAGACTTAATTTGATTTATAACCTTTTGTAAACATTATTTATATTCATTTTTCAACTTATTGAGTCCATCAACAAACCCACGTATCTCATTGGCTATTTTGGTGTTGTTCTCAACCACTTTTTCATACACAGTGATCAGGTTTGGTTGAATTAGAGATAAAACCTTCTGTGGAATCTTATTAGCATCATCTTCACTAAGATGAGAAATAGGAAGTTGAATAGTTAGCAAGACTTTCTATATATAGTCAACCGTAGTTTTTATATATTTCACCTCCTCACTCAAAAGCTTATTCTCAATCTGAACTTCCTGAATTTCATAAAGCATCTTCAGTTGAATCTACCAAATAATTTTCTATAACAACAGTGCATCATCCCTTTCACTGAGGTTTTTCATAGGTGTAGGTTGGGACTATAACATCTTCCCAAATCCAGACAACAAGTTGTCTCCAAAAAATTTCAGATCACTTTGACTCAAAAAATCAAAATATTTTTTAGAAGATTTAGGAACAGGAACTGAAATAGGTTCAGATTCCTTATTAACAGATACTTATTTGGAAGAAATTGGTTTCAATTGAAACATAGTGGAAAGATCTATCCATTTTACTGAGGCCTCTTGGGTATTATTCACATCAAAATAACTAGGAAACCTATACTAGGTATCTATATAGCTTTAATCAACAGGATTTGGAAGTTGAACACTTTTTAAGCTAGGGTGTCTCTCCCCCTTAACAAGTGCATCTATTCTAGGACTAAGAGATTCATTATCTTAACCCATTCCAAAATTATCAGCTCTTTTAGGCTCACTCGTGTCTTCTTAGCTAGCTAAAAGGCCAGTTCCATTCTTTCCTCAGCAGATAAGATTATTTTAGGTTCAATTTTTTCTTTAGACTGTTCCACAACAGCAGGCTCTTCCTCAACAGCAAGATCTTCCTCTATAGCAGCCTCTTCCCCTATAACAGGCTCTTCCTCAATACTAACACTTTCTTTAGAAGCATCTTTAACCTTTTCACTTGTATTAACATCACTTTTAGATAGAGGTGATATCTTAGGATATACTCTCACAAAACCTCCATCATCATCATCATTTGTTTCTTCATCCGGATATTCCACAATCTCATCAGCTTCTAATCCAATATCAACTATATTTTTAGGTCTGGAGGGATTATCAACAAGATTAAAATCCTCATACAACCTATCATTATCCTCAACCCATAATTTCTTCCATGGATTCTAGTTTATCTTCATTTTCCGGTAAATAGCCTTGAAGATAAAGAAATCACATTCCTCAATCACTTATTCATTCTAGCCAACCACACCTTTGGCTAAAATAATAGAATAAATGAACCTAGAATAGAAAATGGATTTGGAATTTGATGTAGTTTTGAGCATATCAAACATGTTAAGTATAATATACTTACACAAGTTGATTTTTTGTCCATTTATTAGAAGCTGAATAAAAAATACATCCTAATAATTAAGAGTGGAAAAAGATCCTTTTCTTGGACAAATGAGGTGTTGAACAAACTTAAACAACAACCTTGACTCACCATAAAGCTCATCATCAATTGGACTTCTCTTCTTCTTACTTCCAATCAGATTTCCAAGAGCCTCTTCTAGGAAAAACACATCACTAGGTGGAGGAGGACCTCTTTGTAGTCCTAAAAAATCCCTTCATGAGTTATTTCTATGTAGGCATCCCATAACCTTGAATAAAAAGTGTATCTTTGACCATTTACTTAGCTCCTAACCACAAAATCATCCTTGGAGTTGAAGGAAAACTGAACATACTGATAAAACTCAAAAACAGGCCTTGGGTAGATGGTTCTTTTCTCCTTGGTAAACCAATCCAACCACCCCTATTCTTTTAGAACTCTTAAAACTAGAGACTTACTAGTCAAGATCCACTTCGCACAGATTTCCTTTTCTGGTATGAATTTGTGATCCTCAAGACCTGGGTTCATTGGTTTATTGAGTATTACAACAGGAGCCTTCTTCTATTTCTTATGAGACCTGTTCTTATTAGGAGTCAACGAGGATTGAAGCTTCATCCTAGGCATTCAACACAGGCTCACAAAAGATTATAAGGAGGGAAAGTAGTTTGAGAGGTAGAGTGTTTTGGTTTCAAGAGAGGTGAGCTCGAGAGAAGTGAAATGATAGGTATATATCATTTAGGGAGTTCAAACATTGAAAAAACAAAAATGCAGTAAAAATAAATAAAACACTCAATAAAAATAAATTTTTAAAAAATAAATTCTGAATAATATGATGAGACTGGTATAGTCATTCATGGTTTCAGTATTATTTTGTGACTCAAAATAGTGCGACCGTAATGAATGAGGCAGCAAACAATGACAGCAAGCTGTGAGACAATAATCATGAGACAGTAATATTGAGACAGTAATCTTGAGATAGTAATCTTGATATAGAAATCCTGAGACAGTAATCTTGAGATATAAATCCTAATATAGTAAACTATTCACTCAAGTTTAATCATTCCTAATTCATGTATGATGTAATTCATCCTTTCAGAATTTAATGGCTTAGTGAAAATGTCAGAAAGATGATGTTTTGTGCTAATGAATTCTAAATTAATATCACCTTTTTTATAATGATATCTCAAAAAGTGATGTATTACATCAATATTCTTTGTTCTATAATGAGAAACAAAATTCTTTGATATGTTAATAGTACTTGTGTTGTCATAATTAATAGGTACATGTCTGAAATGATATCCATAGTCTAGAAAGGTGTGTTTCATCCACAAAATCTGAGAACAAAAACCACCAGTAGCTATTTATTCATCTTCTGTAGTAGATAATGCAACAAAATTTTGATTTTAATACACCATGAAACTAGTTACTTTCCCAAAAAGTGACATGTTCCAGAGGTGATCTCTCTATCTAACTTAAAACCACCAAAATCAGCATCTGAATAGCTAACCAAGTCAAATGATTGTCCTCTAGGATAAAATAGTCCTAAGTTGGTAGTATGCTTGAGGTATTTTAAAATCCTTTTAACAGAAAGAAGATGTGACTCTTTATTATCTTCGTGAAAATGAGCACACATACACACACTAAACATAATATCAGGTCTACTAGAAGTCAAGTAGAGTAAACTCCCAATCACTCATTTGTAAGTGGTTTGATCAACCAATTTATCATTATCATAAAGATCTAACTTATATGTGGTACTCATTGGAGTATCACTAATTTTAGTATTATCTAAACCAAAAAAAATTAGAAGATATTTAGTATATTTACTTTGATTTAAAATAATACCTTCCTTATTTTTAAATATTTGAAACCTAAGAAATAATTTTAGTTCACCCATCAAACTCATTTCAAATTCATTTTGTATAATCTTTGAAAAATAAATACATAAAAAAAATTTGAAGAACCAAAAATAATATCATTAATATAGATTTGAACAACTAAAACATCTTTAGAAATTCTTTTTATAAATAGAGCAGGATCAAGTATACCTTTTGTAAAACCTTTGAAATAATAAAACTACTTAGTCTATCATAACAAGCTCTTGGAGATTGTTTTAAACCATATAAATATTTTTTTAATTTCAAAAGATTATTTGGAAAATGATGGTTTGTAAAACCCAAGGGTTGTTCGACAAAAACATCCTCAACTATATACCCATTTTGGAATTCACTTTTGACATCCATTTGATATAGTTTGAAATTTACATGTGTTTTATATTCAAGTAGTATTCTAATGGATTCAAGTCTAGAAACTCGTGCAAAATTTTCCTCATAGTCAATCCATTCTTATTGACTATAACCTTGAGCAACCAATCTAGATTTATTTCTTACTATGGTGTCATATTCATCTACTTTATTTCTAAACACCCATTTAGTGCCTATGTTCAATATGTCTTTAGGTTGATCTACAAGTTTCCATACTTTATTTATTTAAAATTTATTTAATTCCTCTTTCATAGCCATCACCCAAAATTCATCATTGATTGCCACATTGATGTTTTTAGGTTCAAGTTGTGACAAGAAAGCTTGATGTTCAACCTGATTTCTTAGAGAATCTCTAGTCTATGTTCCTTTATCTAAATCTCCAACAACAGCATCTAGAGGATGGTTCTTAAGGGTTCTAACAGATCTAGAAAAAGAGGTACTAGTAATTTCAGATTCTTCAATAGGTTCGGGTTCATTATAGCTCGAATCTAGAGAGTTTCTAGAAATAGAATTTTTAACAGATTCCTTCATACGATGGTCATAATATTTATCATTGATTTCCAGATTTGACATATCATCCTCGAGATTTTCTAGAGAGGTATTAGGTTCATGTGGATCTATTTCATCAAATTTTACATGTACAGATTCTTCCACACATTTGGTTCTTTTATTAAAGACCCTATAGGCTTTACTAGAAATTGAATAAACTAGAAAAATTCATTCATCACTCTTGGAGGAAAATTTGTCCAGATTATCCTTAGTGTTAAGGATATAGAATTTACAACCAAATACTTTGAAGTAACTAACCTTGGGTTTTCTATTGTTCCATAACTCATAGGTAGTTCTCTTAAGGATATGTCTAATTAAGAATCTATTGATTATATAGCATGTTGTATTGACAGCTTCTTCCCAAGAGTATATAGGTAGGTCATACTCACTAAGCATAGTTCTATCAATTTCTTACATGGTTCTATTTCTTCTTTCTATAACTCCATTTTGATGAGGTGTCCTAGGGGAATAGAAGTTATGACTATAGACATTTTGTGAGAAAAAATATTCAAAATCTTGGTTTTCAAACTCATGACCATGGTCACTTCTTAGGATTTTAATTCTAATACCACTAAGATTTTCTACAGTCCTAGAATACTTGGTAAAATGAGAGAAAGCTTCACTTTTGTGAGCCAAGAAGAAGGTCCAAGTATATATAGAGTAGTCATCTACAAGAACATAGACATGGTGATTCCCCTTAAGACTTGAGACTCTATAAAGTCTAAACAAATCCATGTGAACCAACTCAAGAGGTTGAGAAGTTGAAACTTCTTTCTTTGGTTTGAAAGATATTTTGTGTTGTTTACCCTTTTGACAAGGATTACAGAATTTTTCATTTGGAAATGCAAGTCTGGGTAGATCCTTGACTAAACCTTTTCTAGTAATATTTATAAGAGAGTGTATATTGTAGTGTCCTAGTATCCTATACCAAATCCATGACTCTTTTTGAAATACACTTAAGCATGAAATATTTTGAGAAACTAAAGAATATAAGTTAACAACATAAACATTTTCATTTCTAAAAGCATAAAATAATAATTCATTATTATAATTAAAAAAATTGAAAGCATTATTTTAAAATTTAATATGAATGCCATCATTACATAATTGTGAAATACTAAGCATATTATATTTTAATCCATCAAAAAAAGAACTTTAGAAATTAAAACTGAGTTAGATTTATCAATCTCATCGAGGCCAATTATTTTTCTATTAGTAATGTCGCCAAAGGTGACATGACCACATTCAATATTTATTAGGTTCTTGAAGAATGATTAATCCACAGTCATGTGTATTGAACATCCACTGTCCAAGTACCATAAGCTTTTGTAGGATCTTTTCAAGCATTTTTCCTACATAAGAGTCAAATAAGAGAAGATTTTGGTACCCATATTTGCTTGGGTCTAGAAACATTAGTAATAAATGCTTTGGGAACCCATATTTGCTTCATGGGTTTCCTATAAGAAAATTGTAAAGAATTTGAAAAGTAAACTCTATTCAGTCTTGAGAAACTGGAAGCAATAAAACAGTTCCCAGTACTGGAACTTGCAGAATATTTGTCAGTTTTAGGCACGAAAACAGTTCTTCCAAAATTTTCAGCAAAGTTCCTTTTTCCAAGTTGATATCCTATACCAGTAGTATATCTAGGATCTAATTTTTTACCAAGAATTTGTGTTAGAGTATTCTTTCCATTGGTAAATTTTTCTAAGTCCTTTTTCAATTGATCATTAGATAATTTAAGTTCATTTTTTCTTTAAGAAGATGATAATTTTTCTCTTTTTGTACAGCATGTTCATATTTAATAGTGGTAGTCAAGATATTTTGTTTCTTTAAAGATTTTTATTTTCTTTTAGTTCATTACAAGTGTCCTATATCATTTTTTTAGTATTCAAACATTTATTCATTGGTTATATTTTCAGAATCACTTTCATTTCTAGAATAATAGGAATTATGTTCGGTAGAATTTAGTGTTACCTCAGATGTGTTTGTCATAAAACACATATTTTCTTTATTAGATTTTTCATGAGAGGATTCTGAGTCACTTGAAATGTCCTCAAAATCACTCCAAGTTTCATTCATGTCCTTTTATACTTTCTATCTTTATCAACATATGTATTCTTATATTTTAGCTTGGGACAATCAGCCTTTACAAGTCATTTTCTCTTACATTCATAGCAGATTATTTCACTGGAGGTATCACCTTTCTTTCAGTCCTTTTTCTAGTTGCTCTTATTATCATATTTACCTTTGTATTTAGGCTTCCTAAAGAATTTCTTTCTTCTAGAAAACTTCTTAAATCATCTAGCTAATTGATCCATTTAATCATCACTATCAGATGGTGAATCTTCATTACTTGTACTTTTAGAATGAGGTTGTATCCTTTCCTTTTCCTTATTCTTAGAAGTATTGGTTTTGAAATCCAATGACTTTATCTTCAGTTCATATTCCTCTTCCTTGTTGACTTTTAATTCTTACTCATACATCATCAACTTTCCTATCATATCCTTTATTTGAAACTTACTAATGTCACGGGATTCTTTAATTGATATATAATTCCCTCTCCATCTATTTGGTAAGCATCTGAGTATTCTCATGATTTTCTCCTTAGTTGTAACATCTCTTCCCAGAGAGATCATAGAATTCAAAATTTCATTAAACCTGAGATACATGTTAGAAATAGTTTCATCATGATTCATTTTAAAGTTATCATATTTAATAATATATGTATTAAGTCTCATTTCCTTAACACTAGAGGTTCCTTCATGTGAAACAGATAAAGTGTCCCAAATTTCATGGGTTGTTTTACATGCAGATATTCTATTAAACTATTCATCTCTTAAAGAACAGTATAGGGAATTCAGGTATTTTCAATTATTATTATAAGCAGCCTTAGTTGGGTCATCCCAAGTATTTCTAGCAGTAGCAGGAATCTTATATTCATCTATAATTAAAGACCAAATCTCAAAACCCATACTTTCTACATGTATTTTCATTTTAATTTTCCATTGTAAATAATTTGTTCCATTAAAGAATGGAGGTATGTTGGTAACAAAAACTTCCAATATATTATCCATGATAAAGAATTATACTTTTAAAGAAATAGAAATTTATAAATAAAATAAATTTAAAGATCTTTAAAACACAACTAAAATCACAGTTGAGAAAGACATTGGGAATCTTGGGGAAGAATGGACAAGCCAATACATGAGGGAGGTATCAACGTGAAGATCTTAGCATCCACTATCCAATGAATGCATGAAAAACTAGCATGGAAAATGATTGAAGGCTACACTTTGTGTGGTAAGACCATGTCATGTAACCAGGGAGGTAACACGGGCAACCAGCCTGTGAATGGTTCTCCTCTTTAGTCATCGATCAACTCCATCATACTGAATCTTCAACAACATTATAAATGGATAGTAGGGGATGTGAACATTCAATTTTGGTTCGATAACAGGTCAGGAGAAGTGATAGGGTATCCATTTTTCCCTACACCTACAATATCTTTCAGGGAAGCGAGCCTCCACCCTGACCTTTTATCGATTCCATTGGACGAGAAGAATAAATAGGCATTTAATGCTATTATCACAAACTCAAAGCTAGATAAATTCATATTAACTCCTTCCTCCCTGAGAAACTTTAATGATAAGTACTATTGAAGGATTTATTTTCCCTAGACCCATGGTGATAGATGGAGCAAAGTGGTTTGGTGCAACAATATTCCTTCCAAATTGTAACATCCTAGTTCTGGAAGCCACCAGAGGTGCCCCGTACCCAGTTGGCCACAGAGCCTCAAGTGCATTTCCTCAAACGCCAGAGGCTGCGGACTAGCAGCGAGGGCCTTGGGTGTGATAGTGGGGAAACTATTCCCTCATTGGCAGAGTAACACAGAGGAAGGGAAACAAATACAAAATAGTGGAAGCAGTAAATATACCAATAATAATAATAGCGGAAGACTGGAATAACAAACAACTGAAGCATATATATATATATATATATATAATGCATGGTACATATGTCTAGGAAAGCATCCAAACAAATCACAATGTTGGAATACAAATAGTACTAAACAAAAGTACAGAAGAAACAGATAAACAGCTCCTCAACATCGCAAGCCTAAGCTTAGTCTCATGCTCTCCAGCTCCACATCAAGTCAAGTACTTACAGTAGAAGGGCATTTTCCATTGTCTATATCTGCAGCAATATAATCTGTTTGGGCCCAAAAGCATGGCCCAAATAGGGTGTGAGACTAAATCCCAATAGGAAACCACCCAAAGATATGTTCCTAACAGTAAGTGAATATATGGTAGGTAAAAGTGCATAAGTAGTAAACAAAAAAGTACTCAGCAGAAAACAATTCCACATATAAAAAGTAATTAATCAAGCACAGTAACCCTCTAGGAAGTGCACACGGCCTATCCCCTCTGGTTCAGTTATAATAATATATAAAGACTCTCTGAGGAAGCACTCACAGTCAATTCCCTTTATAGTCAAAAGTAATTCAAGACTCTTTAAGGAAGCTCACACAGTCAATTCCCCTTATAGTCTAAGGTAATTCAAGGAATCTCTGAGGAAGCTCACACAGTCAATTCCTCTTATAGCCCCAAGGTCAAAAACTCTCTGAGGAATCTCACTCATTCAATTCCCCTTATAGACCCAATTGGTTCAAAGACTCTCTGAGGAAGCTCACTCAGTCGATTCCCCTTATAGCCCCAAGTGGTTCAAAGACTCTCTGAGGAAGCTCACTAGGTCAATTCCCCTTATAGTCTATTACACCAGGTTATCTCGGCCCTGTGTAGGTCAATGAGCATATAAAGGAAAAAATGGTCATGGTAAACCTCAAGAACTACTTGTCTAAATCAGTCTAAAGTATATCAAGCATGTCAGAATACAAACACTCCACCCTACAGCACTAGGCATGGAAAACAGGAAAGGCGGCCAAATAGGATAAGCAGACCAATGGTCATAAACAGAACATTCATGGGAAACACATCCAAAGCATAGCAATAAAACCTATTCACATCCAATTAACCTCTACACAAGCATACAAGCATGACAGGAAATCAACAGGGGTAAAACGGTAAACACGCAATACCTCGTTCAAGGGTATTGGTCAAAATTTCACATAATAGTCAAAGACTTTAAAAGGAAAGGCAAAAACCACCTACCTTATCATTGGGAGATCGATATACTCCGGTGTTGGACCTTGTATTGACCAAAAATGCGGTAGATCTACAAAAACGTCTAAAATGTTCAACCCACGATATCTCACGAGAGAGGAGAAAACAGAATATGGTGCTCTAGGAGAAAATAGAACTCACCGATGTGATTCCAATGCAACAAATGGTGTTTGATTTGGAGGATGGACACTCTCTCGGGGGTTCATCAAAGATCTACAGTCGTACGGAGCTCTTGGTTGAATGAGGCCTAGAAGGAGAGTGTTCTGGCGATTAGATGTGACCCTGGTGCGTTTAATGAAAAAAAATTACATGGTGTGTACTTTTGAAGTACACGACATGTACTCATCATTTCTGTACTCTGCTTTACGCAGCCTCTGGGTCACCCACGTAGCCGTGTGCATGGTCGCTACATGGCCAGCACCCAGCTACCTGTGGTAATTGAGTGCACAACGTGTACTCATAAAGCACACGACATGTACTCATAAAGTACACGACGTGTACTTTGAAAATTTCCAAAATTTCTTCTTTTTCTCAAAAATTACTAGAAAGGAAAAAAATACCTGAAAAAAAGGTATGGGTTCTTACAAACTTACCCCCTTAAAGAAATTTTTCCCCGAATTTCCCTAGCACAGCGTAGAAGAAGAAACCTCGAACAGCTCTGGCCACTATGCTCGTATATCGGTCTCCCTCTCCCAAGTCTCATCCTAAACTCACTCGTGCTGCCATAGCACTCATACCAGAGGAACAGACCAGCCACAAAGAACCTTTGTATTGTGATCAACAATCCAGATAGGATGCTCCTCGAATGACGCATCCATTTCGAGCACAACCTCCTCAGGTTGAAAGACATGAGATGGGTCTGAAAAGTAACGTCGGAGCTGAGAAACGTGAAAAACATCATGCATAGCTTGGTACCTTGGGGGTAACTGCAACCGATAGGCAACCATCCCAACTCTCTCCACAACCTCAAATGGCCCGACATAACTCAGTGAAATCTTACCCTATATCTTAATTCTTCTATTACCCAACCTCAGTGTGACACGCAGGAAAACCTGATCCCCGACCTCGAACTCTAGAGATCATCTCCGCTTATCAACATAAGACTTCTGTCGAGACTGTGCAATATCCATCCTCTTTTGAATCAACTCTATCTACTCTGTGGTCTCCTGGACAAGACGAGGTCCCAGAAAAGCTGCCTCTCCTGCCTCCAGCCAACATAAGGGTGATTAGCATGGCCTACCATACAAAGCCTCATAAGGTGTCATCTGAATAGTTGCTTGAAAACTATTATTGTTGGAAAACTCCACAAGAGGTATATTCTTCTCCCAAGAACCTCCAAAATCCATAATGCATGCTCGGAGCATGTCTTCAAACACCTGAATCATACGCTCAGACTGGCCATCTGTCTGGGGGTGGTAAGTTGTACTCAAAAGTACCTATGTACCCAAAGCCTTATGAATCCCCTACCAGACCTGAGAAGTAAAACGGGAATCCCTGTCTGAAATAATGGAGTGTATAACTCCATGAAAATGTACAATATCTTGGATGTACAACCATTCCAACTCATCGACATTGAAGGTCTCCTTGATCGGCAAGAAGTGGGCAACCTTCGTAAGCCTATCAATGACAACCCATACTGTATTATTCCCTCGAGGCGACCTCAGCAACCCTGGTACGAAATCCATTACGACATCGTTCCACTTCAACTTGGGAATGGGTAACTGATGTAAAAGCCCTGCTGGCCGCTGATGCTCCGCCTTCACCTTCTGAAAGGTGGAACACCTCATGATGAAACCAGAAACATCACTCTTCATACCTGGCCACCAATACTGACAGTTTAGATCACAATACATCTTGGTGACACCAGGATGAACTGCCCAAATTGAGGAATGAAAATTCCACATCAGCTCCTTGCGTATATCTGCTGGCACCCATACACTCCCCTAGAAATGCAAGATCGCATCCCTACCTACTATCCATCCAAGAATAGGGTCCTCTCCTAACACACTCTCCTGTAGGACTAGGCCTTCTAAATCTGATAGTTGCCTCATTCGCACTCGATCAAGAAGAATAGAGTTAATAGATACAGAAGAAAGAAACATCTGCCCTTGACTGTCGTGCACCTCTAAATGCATCTCAGAGAATATATCCATAATCTTCCACTCACTACTAGCCTCCTGAACTGTCTGTATCTGAGTCCTCCTGCTCAACACATCAACCACTACATTGCCTTTCCCATGCATATAGGCAAGCTCAAAGTAAAAGTACTGAAGGTACTCAACCCACCTTCACTGTCTCAAATTCAAATCACGCTGAGTGAAAATGTACTTGAGACTTTTATGTTTGGTGAAAACCACAAAATGCTCTCCCAGAAGATAATGTATCCAACAACGTAAGGCATGAACAACTTCTGTTAACTCAAGATCGTGCGTCAGTTAATTCCTCTCATGTGGCCTCAAATTCCGAGACCCATATGCAAAGACTCCATCTCTCTACATAAGCACAGCTCCCAGCCTGATACCTAATGCATCACAGTAAATAGTATAGATCTTTCCTGGCTCTGGAAAGACTAGTATCAGTGCTGAAGTCAACCTCCCTTTCAGATCCTGAAAGGCTGACTCACAAGAATCTGACCACAGGAACTTTTCCCCCTTCTTAGTCAGACTCTTCAGCGGTGCTACTAAGTGTGAAAAGTCCTATATGAAACTTCTGTAGTATCCCGCCAGCCCTAGAAAACTCTGCACCTCAAAGAAATTATTCAACTGCTCCCAGGAAACTATTGCCCTCACTTTCTATGGGTCTACAGATACTCCTACCTCTGAGATAACATGACCCAAAAAGTGAATCTAGTCCATCCAAAAGTGGCATTTTGAGAGCTTAGAATATAACTGATGCTCTCTCAGTGTACTCAAAACGATCTCAAGATGAGTAGCATGGTCGTTTCGAGTGTGAGAGTACACCAAGATATTGTCCATGAAGACCACCACGAAAGAATATAAGTATGGATGGAACACATAGTACATCAGTGCCATGAAAACTATAGGCGCGTTCGTGAGACCGAACGACATAACCATATACTCGTATAGACCATACCTACTCTGGAAGGCTATAAGAGGTATATCTGGTGGTCTAACACGCAACTGATAGTAACCGGACCTCAAGTCAATCTTTGAGAACACTCGGGCTCCTCGAAGCTGATCAAAGAGATCATCAATCCTAGGCAAGGGATATCGGTTCTTTACTGTCAACTGGTTCATCTTCCGATAATCCACACAAAGCCTAAGGGTACCATCCGCCTTCTTTGAAAACAGTATAGGTGAACCCCAAGGATAAGTAATGGGTCAGATGAAACCCTTTTCCTATAACTCCTTCAACTGCTTCTTGAGCTCCTACAACTCAAGTGTAGCCATATTATAAGGAGGAATGGAAACTGGTGCTACTCCTAGCACAATCTCAATAGAAAATTCGACCTCATGCTCTAGAGGCAAACCTGAAAATTCCTTTGGAAAGACATTTCTGAAATGATCCACCATTGGAGGAAATTCTAACTGTGAATTCCCCTGGTCATCCAGATATAGAATAGAAATATGGGCTATAACTCCTCCCAACCCATGATGCTCAGGTCCCGCTCTGCTTTCCTGGACATCCCATTTTCCCTTATGAAGAAAAGATTCACCTTTTGGTGACGTGAAACTCACCCTGCGGCGATAACATTCGACGAATTCCTAGAATGGAACTAACCAGTCTATACTGAGAATGAAATCATATCATGTCATCTCTAGGACATAGAGGTCCTAAAAGAAGTGACACCCACCAACCTATAGAGGGAACTCCCTGCACTGATGTACACTAGTCATTCTAATCCCCAATGGAGTGTCTAGCGTCAAGATATCGGTAGAGGAAAATATGCAGAGACCAAGGATATCTAAAAAACAAAAAGATATAAAGCTATGGGAAACCCATGTATCGAAAAGAGTAGAAGCTAAAACTGAGGCTACTAAGATCGTACCTCGAACTATAGAGGGTCTGGGATCCTGCTCCTGCTGGGTCTGCTCCACTACAAAAGTCTGACCTGTACTACAGCCCTATGACCCTACCTGAATAGTCTGAGCTGATCCACCCTGATGTCACTGAAATCCTGGTGACTTACCACCATGGAAACAACCTCCACCTCGGCCTGAACGGTCGAAAGAACTCTAGTTCCCTGACTGGTGAGAAACTGGTGGCGCTGCTCCTAAATGCGGAGTCATAAAAGAACCCTTTTCACCAACTGCATGTGAGAAGATCTGATAGAAGTGCTGAAGGTGGCCCATCTTGCCACAAGATCAGCACTCCACTGGGTCTCTCAGGAAATGTGGCCTCATATGACTGCTCTTCCCGCACTGGTAGCACACCACCTGGCTACTAGAAGATGCATCCCGCCTACTCTGATCTCCTCGTGCAGTCTCCCAACAGCGCTTCCTGCTATCAGTAGGAGGAATACTAACTCTGGATGCCAAACCGCCCTGGCTCACAGCTCCAGAATCCCTCAGATTATGCTCTGTGATCAGCGCTTGGTTCATGATAGAGGATATCAAAGTCAACCTAAAGATGTTCACCTGAGATCGGATGTCATGCCTCAGACCATCCTCAAACTTCAGTGAAATCAATAAATCATCGCCTCCTGTAATAGGAGTGAAACGTTGTAGCTATATGAAGCGAGGGGAATACTCCATAATAGTAAGAGTACCCTTCTCGAGACTCATGAAATCTTGGGCTCGATCAGCCCTCAAGGTCTTCAGATAGAATTAATCGTAGAAGATGCGCTGAAACTCATCCCAAGCCATATTCTACTGGCATTCCACCTGTGAGATCACATCTCACCACCTCTTGGAAGAGTCTCGAAGCATGTAGGTAGAGAGCTTCACCCTCTTCTCTGGAGGTATCTTAGATGCTTGAAAATTGTCAGCATGGCTTCTATCCATGACTTTGCAGCCTGGGGTCCTCCATCCCCTGAGAAAGTGCGAGGATGCTGCTGCTGAAAGACCCACGTCAATTCTGTCATCGATGGGGTAGGAGGCGACACTCCCTAAAAGGTCTACATCATCCTCAAAAATCCCACTCTGAACTGTGCATCAGCACCTATGTCAGGTATAATGGTTGGTTCCAAGACTGGCATGACAGGAGGATATGCAGGTAGTACCTGATCAGCCATGTCTGGTGTCTGATCACCGCCTGGCAACTAGCGTACAATCGGAGGACGTCTCAATGGCATGACTCTGCAAGGTCAAGTGCACACCTTAAAACAAGATTATCAAGGACTGAAAACTATAAGTGTAAGAAGGGAACATGAGAAAGAAAACACTCAAGTTTTACAAAACATGACTACACGGCATGTACAATTCCTACACGGCGTGTTCCCTTAAGCCATTCACATGGGAATATACTCCTACCTAAACTGGTTGTGCAACACCCCAAACACATGGCGTGTTGTCCTACACACAGCATGTACTTGAATCCTCTTTCCCTACCTAAGTCCTTCTACATGGTTAAGCCACGTAGTTCTCCTAAGGCAAGATTACACGGCGTGTTCACAGTATACACGGCATGTACTAGACAAGCTTCACCAGGACCGTGTTGTTAGTGACATGGTCTGACCCACAGCTCACACTACACGGTGTGTTTAAGGTGGACACGGCATGTATGTGAAAGGATAACACCGACCTGTGTTGTTAGTGACACGGTTGGGTACCTAGGTCAGACTACACGGTGTGTTCAACTGGTACACGGCATGTTCCCACCAGACTTTCCCCATTCCATGTCTCTGCCCACACGGCCTATGACACGGTTAGAGACTACACGGCGTGTACTTAAGAAAAATAGTTTCTTCCTGAACAGAAGAGCACATGGCATGTACTTAACATTACATGATGTGTATTCTGGGTTTTTCCAGACAGTAAGCCTCATAAACTAATCCGGAACACAGAAAAACACTGAAACGAACATTAAAAGTTCAAAATTATGATCCGTGAGGGCCCATACTCCCCGCGAATCAAAGTTTGGCATCTTATACATGTTTTAACAAGGCAGGCAAGGCAATGATCCACCAAATTATGGTCCATGAGGGCCCATAACACCTCAAGAACCAAAGTTTGGCATTCATTCCAACAAAACCTTACACAAAAAATACCCTATCAAACAATAGGTATTTTTATCGAGGCATCTATCACAACTGCATGCATATTCTACACAAAATCTATCACAACAACATGAAATCGCTAATTCATCCTAAATGGCATAGAAATAATGCATGACATGTGATTTCTAGCAAGTAACTATATGATGCATGAGATGGAATACCCTCATCTCATCGGGTTGTGACAGAAATAGAACCTCAATAACATCAACAGTAACAGAAAAAAACATGTGAATCACCCAATGATGAAATCAAATCAACTGTAAAATTGAAAACCAGAAAAAAAAATTGCAATAAATGAGGTTGATTGGCTTTTCCCTATACACGGGTTAGCTACTCCCAAGCACATCTTATTACCAAGTACCTATTCTGTCCTATCCCTAGATATAGGCTCTAAATAGTAAGTCAAGACGAAAAGAATCCCTATGATACCACTTTTTAACGTCCTAGTTCCGAAAGCCACCAGAGGTACCCCATACCCGGTTGGTCACATGGCCTCAAGCACATTTCCCTAAACTCCAGAGGCTGCCAACTAGCAGTGAGGGCCTTGGGTGTGATAGTGGGGAAACTATGCCCTCATTGGTAGAGTAACACAGTGGAAGGGAAACCAATATACAATAGCAGAAGCAGTAAATATACCAACAAAAGTAATAGCAGAAGACTGGAATAACAAACAACTAAATCACATATATATATATATATGATGCATGGTACATATGTCTAGGAAAGCATCCAAACAAATCACAATGCTGGAATACAAACAGTACTAAACCAAATTACAGAAGAAACATATAAACAGCTCCACAGCATTGCAAGCCTAAGCTTGGTCCCATGCTCTCCATCTCCACAGCAAGTCAAGTACCTGAAGTAGAAGGGTGCTTGCCCTTGTCTATACCTGCAGCAATATAATCTATTTGGGCCCAAAAGCATATCCCAAATAGGGTGTGAGACTAAATAATAGTAGGCAACCACCCAAAGAACTGTGCCTAACAGTCAATGAATATATGGCAGGTAAAAGTACAGAAGAAGTAAACAAGAAAGTACTCAGCAGAAAACAATTCCACATATCAAAAGCAACTAATCACACACGGTAACCCTCTAGGAAGTGCACATAGCCTATCCCCTCTAGTTCAGTTATAAGAATATATAAAGAATCTCTGAGGAAGCACTCACAGTCAATTATCCTTATAGTCAAAAGTAATTCAAGACTCTCTGAGGAAGCTCACATGATCAATTCCCCTTATAGTCTAAGGTAATTCATGGACTCTATGAGGAATCTCACACATTCAATTCCCCTTATATCCCCAAGGTCAAGGACTCTCTGAGGAAGCTCACTCGGTGAATTCCCCTTATATCCCCAAGTGGTTCAAATACTCTCTCAGGAAGCTCACTCGGTAAATTACCCTTATAGCCCCAAGTGGTTCAAATACTCTCTGAGGAAGCTCACTCGGTCAATTCCCCTTATATCCCCAAGTGGTTCAAAGACTCTCTCAGGAAGCTCACTTGATCAATTCCCCTTATAGTCTACTCCACCAGGTTCTCTCAGCCCTGTGTAAGTCAACGAGCATAGAAAGGAAAAAACGTCCAAGGTAAAACTCAAAAACTAGTTGGCTAAATCAATACATAGCATATCAAGCATGTCAAAATACAAACACTCCACCCTACAACACTAGGCATGGAAAACAGGCAAGGCGGCCAAACAGGCTAAGCAGACCAATGGTCGTAAATAGAATATGCATGGGCAACACATCCAAAGCATAGAAATCAACCTTATTCATATCCAATTAACCTCTACACAAGCATACAAGCATAGCAGGCAATCAACAGGGGTAAAATGGTAAACACGCAATACCCCGTTCAAGGGTATTAGTCAAAATTACACATAATACTCAAAGACTTTCAACGGAAAGGCACAAACCACCTACCTCGGCGTTGGGAGATCGATATACTCTAACACCAGCCCTTGGATCAACTAAGAATGTGGTAGATCTACAAAAACATCTAAAACATTCAACCCATGATATCTCACGAGAGAGGGGAAAATAGAATATGGTGATCTAGGAGAAAATAGAACTCACCGATGTGATTCCAACACAACCGATGGTGTTCGATTCGGAGGACAGACGCTCGCTTGGGGGTTTGTCGAAGATCTGCGGTTGTATGGAGATCTCAGTCGAATAAGGCCTAGAAGGAGAGCATTCTGACAATTAGACGTGACCCCAGTGCATTTAATGAAAAATAAAAGTACACTGTGTGTACTTTTGAAGTACACGGCGTGTACTCTCCGTTTCCATACTCCTCATTAGGCAGCCTCCAGGTCACCCACATGGCCATGTGCATGGTTGCTACATGGACAACACCCGGCTACCTACGGTAACCGAGTACACAGCGTGTACTCATAAAGTACACAGTGTGTACTCATAAAGTACACTGCGTGTACTTTGAAAATTTCCAGAATTTCCTGTTTTTCTCAAAAATGACCAGAAAGGAAAAACATACCTGAAAAGAAGGTTTGGGTTCTTACACAAATACTACTTTCTAATCAGGAAGATCAGAAATCATGCCATTCCATCAGATGAAAGTATCAAAAAACTGGGTATAAGTATCTCATATTGTTTCCAATGTTGTAGAAGTAAACGAGAGGAGGATTCTAATCACATATTCTTTGAAGGAGAATGGGCCCAAGAAGTGTGGAGCTTCTTCGAAGAGTTCACAGCATACTCTTCCCAGGTATTCTATGACAAACCCTTCTTGTAAATATGGTTTCAGGGGAAGGACCAAATGGACACAGAAAGAATGGATCATGCTATTATCTGTAATGCAGGGTGCTGGTGTCTTTGGAAAGCAAGGAATCAGGTGGGATATGAGGGGCTTCCCTCTACAGGGTATTCTATCATTGTAAGGAATAAGATATTGCTAGCGAACTTGGTTCCCTTCTTCAGAAATTAGAAAGAAGCACCCTCTCTTAGGACACTTCATGTCTCCTCCATAGTGGACCATCCCCCATGCACCAGGTTATAGGGATAATGGGTGTGATGGTTTCCCCCAGAGGTCAGCTTCAAGCTTAATACAGACAGTTCATGAAAATTGGGCATTGCTCATGGAGGTGGAGTCATGTGGGACTAGAGGGAGAGTGTGGTTATGGCCTTTAAGTCCCACTGCGGCAATGGTACTAGCATTCAGGATGAGGCCAAAGCATTGTTGTCTAGGATCTCCCTGAGCATCTAGAAGAACATCCATATGTCCCACATGGAGATTGATTCAATGATCATAAATATATACCTACATGGTAAAGGTCAAACTCTAGGGTTGATATCTTATATCATCAGAAAATTCATATCTCTTATCAATAATGATATTAAGGTCACTCGCACCTATCTTGAAGGAAATAAAGTAGCAGATCATTTAGCCTCCCAAGATGATTAAGACCTTGAAGTCAACTTCTCTCCCAACATTTCTTTCTTTAAACCTAAGGGTGTATCTTTAATATGAGGGGATTCCCTTGGACTATACTACTTTAGGCCTCCTTAGGACCTGTTTGGTTTTCTTGCTTGTTCCTTTTTTCCTTCAATAAAAATGGAATCGATGATGATGACAACAGTACATGATATTGTCCAGGTCACAAGACCTCTTCCACTATTCTTCATGGGAAAACTAACAGTCAGGTCTCACAGGACCTCTTCCATAGTTATACGTGGGTGAAACAAGGTGTAGAAAGATATTTGAGTGAGGATATCTTGTATCCTACAGTTCATTGTAGGAGATAATGTGTGTTTTAATAAAAATACACACACTACTCGAAAAGTAATGAAACGGTACACAATATAGTAAAATGTAAATTGATATACTTTAGAAGGCTTTGTGTGTCATGAAATGCATCTCTGGACTCTTTGGATGAAGCATATGCAAAGTTCCAATCCTCTTTTAAAAATAGAGTGTTGTGAGTCGAGTGTTCTGTTTTTCAGTGTAGTGAGATGTTCCTCTTCTCTTTAGAGTTGATAAAAGGATGCTTTCAAGATGGCGCACAATAGTTTCTTCTTTGTTTACAGCTAGTAGGAATTGAAAGTTATTCCTTCGGTGTAATTTTTCATGCATGGGGTGTTCTTTTCTCTTTGCATGAAATCCACTACTATGTATATCTGCTCCAGTTCCACACTTCAACTTTTTATTTCGGGTTCTTGTGTTGGAGCTGAAAAGATTCACTATCTCCACACCTCATACCTCATACTTTATATTTAAAGGACTAAAAAAGATCATTAATTATATCAGTTTCATTAAATGACTCAAATATTACCGTTAAAACAACTTTTAAATTTAATTTAAAAAGACAGAAAAATGGTTAAGTATGGAACGGTGTCACAGTTGAGGTGAGATAGTCATGGTGAGACAGTCATGGTGCCATAGTTGTGTTGAGATTTGGAACTGGTAGCATGGTCACGGTGTCTGGTCCTTTTCAAATTCTGATAGCATGCTTACGGTGTTACGGACTTTGTGAAAATCCTGAACGATGTATTATTACGGTGTCTTAGAAACAGTAGCAAGGAAACAGTGGCAGGTCCTTTATGAAAATACAGAACTGTTATCATAGTCACGATGTCTGGTCATTTGTGACTTTTGGAACTGGTAATAGGCTTACAGTGTTATAGGCTGTGAAAATCTGGAATCAGTAGCAGGCTTACTGTTTCACAGACTTAGCCAAAAATCCGTAAGTTGTCTTAAAAAGAAATATTCACAAAATGGATTAAGATTAAACATAATCATACTAAAACATAATATAACAATATTAAACATAGTTTACAAGATTCAAAAATGATTTGTGAGATTATGAATCATGATCTTGTGAGAGTTTAAAATAAGAGTTATAAGAGTGTACAACATGGTTTGTAAGCATTAAAATATGAGGAGTCCAACAATCTCCAAACATGATTTGTGAGTATTAAAACATGAGGATTCCAACACAATCTAGGATTATTTTCTTGTTTTTGGTGATGTGATGCGCATTTTAAACTAAAATGACACTTATATATTGAAAAATGAACTTGGAGTCATATTGGCCACACCATGCATCAGATTGAGGTGTGGTTTATTCATACACATCTCAAATGACTTATGGATCATTTTCCTAAAGTATCAAAACAATATGAATGTTTTTTTCTCGTTTTTGAGTATATCGCTTTTCTTTTTTACTAAAATTTCATTTTAAATTGGAAACATGCACTTTGACTCATATCGGTCTCAACGTGTATTGGTTTGACATGATACTGATTCCTTCACATCAAAATTGACTTATGAATTTTTATCCTGAATTATCAAGATAATTCGAGTGAATTTTCTCTATTTTCAGTGAGTGACACTTTGTGAACTAAAATGTCAATTTTAAACTAATGACGAACATATTGAGTCATATCGGGAACATAGTGTATCAGATTGTGGTGATGATTATTCCTACACATCAAAAATTACTTATGTGTCATTTTTATAAAGTATCAAAATAATATGAATGTGTTTTCTTGGTTTTGAGTAGGTAAGTTGTCCTTTTTACTAAAATTGATGTCAATTTTAAATAAAAAGATGAACTTGAAGTCATACCAGTCACACCATGTGTCAGATTGAGGTGTGGATGATTCTTACACATCTCAAATGAATTTTTTTTTAGTAAATCATCAAAACAATCTGAATTCATTCTCTCAGTTTTGAGTACATCACTTGTCTTTTTTACTAAAATGTCATTTTAAACTAGAAGTACACACTTTGACTCATACCAATCACATAGTGTATCAGTTTGACATGATACTAATTACTATACATCACAAATTAATTATGAATCATTTTCCTAAATTATCAATAAAATTAAAGCGTGTTTGTTTTGTTTTCATTGAGTGAAACTTTTTGAACTAAAATATTGATTTTAAACTAACAACGGAAATTTTGAGTCATACCGAGAACATCGTGTATTATATATAGGTTAGGATGATTCCTAAACTTAAAAAATGACTTATAGATATTTTTCATAAAGTATCGAAATAATAAGAATGCATTTTCTCAGTTTTGAGTAGGTCAGTTGTCCTTTTTACTAAAATTGATGTCAATTTTAAATAAAAAGATGCACTTGGAGTCATACTGGTCACATCATGCATCGTATTGAGGTGTGGTTGATTCATACACATATAAAATTACTTTTGTATAATTTTAGTAAAGTATCAAAATAATATGAATGTGCTTTCTTAGTTTTGAGTATGTCACTTGTCTTTTTTACTAAAATGTCATTTTAAACTAGAAACATGAACTTTGACTCATACTGATAACATCATGTATTGGTTTGACTTGAGAATAATTCCTACACATAAAAAATGAATTATCAATATTTTTTCTAAATTATCAAGAAAATATGAGTGTGTTTTCTCAGTTTTTATTGAGCGGAACTTTTTGAATTAAAATATCGATTTTAAACTCATAACAGACACTTTGAGTCATATTGGGCACATTGTGTACAGGAATGAGGCTCGTATAATTCCTACATATCACAAATGAATTATTTATCATTTTCAAAAAGTATAAAAACAATTTGAATGTGTTTTATTAGTTTTTAGTAGGTCAGTTGTCTTTTTTAAGAAAATTGATGTCAATTTTAAATAAAAAGTCACACTTGGAGTCATACCAGTCACACTGTGCATCAGATTGAGGTGCAGTTGATTCCTACATGTCTAAAATTAATTATGTATCATTTTTCTAAAGTTTCAAAACAATATTAATGTGTTTTATTTTCTTTGACTATGTCACTTTTATTTTTACTAAAATGTCATTTTAAACTGGAAACACGCACTTTGACTCATACTGATCATATAGTATATAATTTTGATGTGATACTGATTCATATATGTCAAAAATGACTTATTAATATTTTTCCTAAATTATTAATAAAATAAAGTGTGTTTTATCAGTTTTTAGTGAGTGGAACTTTTTGAACTAAAATGTCGATTTTAAACTGATAACACACACTTTGAGTCGTACTAAGAACATTGTGTATCAGATTGAGGTAAAGATGATTCCTACACATCCCAAATAAATTATGGATCATTTTCTTAAATTATAAAGACAATAGGAATATTTTTTCTCAGTTTTGAGCATGTCAGTTCTCTTTTTTACTAAAATTAAGGTCAGTTTTAAATAAAAAGAACCACTTTGAGTCATACTAGTCATATCGTGTGTTGGATTGAGGTGCAGATGATTCTTACACATTCCAAAGTCTCAAAAAAAATATTAACTACCAATTCTACCATGATTTCCACTACCTTTATTTATTGAACTTCCAACACTGCATATTGACTCAATGTTCTTAACTGTAAAACCTTCCTTGTTATTGAAAACTAGAAGATTAACGAAAGCTCATTTTCTCATTATATCACGAGAAGTCACCAAAATGGGCACATGAACTTACACTACTAAACTAAATTTCAACAATGAGAAAGTTTTTTCACCTAATAACATCAACTCAATATGCAGTGTTGGAATTTCAACAAAAAATATAATAGAAATTGTGGTAAAATTGGCAGAAAGGAACATTTTATCTCTTTTGTGGCTTGTTTCAGATAGTTGAAAGAAAAATATAACTTCCCAAAAAATCTATGAAAAAACTAAATAATTATTAGAT
This sequence comes from Viscum album, assembly GCA_963277665.1. Lineage (NCBI taxonomy): Eukaryota > Viridiplantae > Streptophyta > Magnoliopsida > Santalales > Viscaceae > Viscum > Viscum album. The sequence goes on along the minus strand of OY728120.1, from coordinate 1,982,426,529 downwards.
AAAAATTATAAGGAAATTAAATTAAAAATATTATATAATATGATGAAAATATTAATTAAATAAGTAGTAAAAATTCTCCTTTAAATGATGGTTGTATGAATTCTTGATGCATTTTCTTATTGTCGTTATCTTAGTTGTAGGTTTGAAGTCCAATCTCTCATGAGTATGAGCAGCTTTAAAAAAACCACTCTAACTTGAACAAAAGAATTCAATTGTATAAGAAAACAATTATTATATGAGTAATACTAAAAAAATAAATTAAACATAAATATGAAACAATACATTAATTATATGGAAAATTATTTTACTATGAAAACATCAAGATTGCCATTTTGATTGAGTAGTAGAGGGAACTTGAAGGAAAGTGATAAATACCAAAACTATAGGGGTGAAAAGGTTTTGAGGAAGAAGAAGTCTATGGAAGTTTTAGTGTAGAAAGGCATGAAAGATGGATATAAATCATATAAAATAAATGAAATCTTTAAGGAATAATTAAAATTAAATAAACATTTCATTATCTAATTTTTCATTAAAATAGATAAAGTATATCATAACATTACCTTTACATATTACCAAAGGGTTTCCTTCATTATAGTTTGATCTTCCATAGGATTGGTAACATCATCATGTACAGAAGACATTGTCTGCATGAGTACTCAAACATTTAATTTAGATTATGTTAATGTAGTAGAGAATAGATAATATTATGAGGAAAAACATAGTATATTAAAAATAAATTTTACCTTCTCATTGAACTCTATTTATTTTTTAAAGGTTTTAGGGATTTGGTTCCTCTATCGAGAATCCAAATCCCCTCTTTGTGGTCCCCTCTAACATACAAGACATTGTCTACATTGGGAATGACATGAACTGATTGTAATCTCCCAATGAAAGGGTCATCATCAATTGAATTTACATCTTAATTTACATTTGTTTTAGTCACCAGTAGGTAAATTGGCCAATTCTTGTTTTCTAGATTTGAGACATAAAATACTTGTAATGCTTGTATGCCATTATGAATAGATATTCTTTTCCCCCTTCCATACTAAAATTCACCTTCACAAATATCATTTCATCAACTTTCACTACACTCATATTGTCAACTCATTTGAAATGGAAAATCGACACATGAAATGTTGTATAATCCAACTCATATATCTATTAAATAATTCCAAAATATAAAATAATTTCATAAATTAGATTTATATCCTTAGAACCATATATTTGCATCGCTTCTTCCATAATCATAACACCACTGTTTTGCATCACACTTTAGTCACTATGATCTTTTTTATAGAATTTGTAACCATTTATTACAAAACTAGTGTAAGATATAATATTTGTATTTGGTACCCTATCTATCCATCAAAGTCGTTCAGCAATTAAATTTTGATGTTCATATAACTCCTTATAAATTTGATCTTGAAACCATCCTATAAATTGTTGATTATGTATATTTGATATCCATCATTAAAACCTGGATTGATTCAAATCTATAAGAATTTATTTGTGGGATTCAACTTATGGATCGATATATTCACTACTATGTAAAATGTAAAGGTGTTATTGATTTCACTCTATCACAGTAATTGTAATAACATATCTTATGTAAATACCTTCACCCATAAGGTGTCTTCTATGATGAGACTTTGGAAGGCAGATGTTGCCGACATCTGATAGGTAATTGGTACAGAATTCAATATCTTCTTCAAAAATATATTATTCTACAATACAACCTTCTGGCCGACTTCGATTCTCAACAAACCCTTTCTAAATATTCATATACCATTCAATGGGGTAAATCCATCTATAATGGATAGGACCATATATTTAAACCTCTCTAACCAAGTGAATCATCAAGTAGACCATTATATCAAATGATTATGGTGGGAAGAAGATCTCTAATTCACATAATATAACTGAAAACTCCTTATTCATGATTGGAAACATTTTTTGGTCTATAACTTTATTGCATATGGCTTTGAAAAAGAAGCAGATTCTGGTTAATGTATGTCATACATTTTGAGTTATAATGAAATGTAAATAAAAAAACATAAAATCTTACATCAAAACATGATAATCATGTGATTTTATTCCCTATAACTTAAAACTAGTCATTTAAACGACATTCTTTATATTTGATGAATACCCCTATAGAACTTTTCCACTCTTAAGGAAAATTAAAAATTGCATTTTTTTTATCTAGATAGAGTGTAAGATGATGGAGGAATAAAATTATACCCTTTACCCTTCATTGGTGCCAACTCTTTCCTTATACCCATGTTAATAATATCCAACCTAGATTTGATTCCATATTTTGTTTTTCCAAGAACATTTAGTAACGTTATAATAACACTATCAAATAAATTTTTTCTATATGCATGACATCAAGAAAATATCTAAAATAAATACAATTCTAATATATTAATTCAAAGAAAATTAATCTCTTTTTCCAACTTGATTTCATAAGTTTTTTTGAAAATGGTGTACCAAAAACAGTGTCAATATCTTTTACTTTATTGAATAGTTGATCACCCGTTAGTAGAGATGGTGTTGTGCCTTGTTTAATATTCCCATTGAATGTTTTCATCTAGGATTGGTATTTATGTCATCAAGGAAAAAAAATATGATGTCCTAAAAACACAGTCTTTAAGGAATGTTTAAACCGAACTGAGTGTGTGCATTTTTTACAAATAAGACACCCTAACATTCCTTTAATTCTATAGCTATATAAATTTCCATAAGAGGGGAAGTCATTTATCGTCCTATAAAACATGGCCCTTAATTTTAATTCTTAACTTCTATGGGAATCATACATTTTAACACATGTATCCCTCAGACATTTTAGATCTTTTATCATTAGATCCAAATAGAAATCAATATCATTACCAGGTTGCTTTGGTACAGATATAAGTAGCAACAATATAATGTATTTGCGCTTCATGCATAACCATGGAAGAAAGTTATAATTTACCAACATAATGGGACATGTACTATGAGTACTACTCTATACACCAAAGGGATTTATTCCATCTATAGATAACTCAAGAAAAAAGTTTCTCAACTCATTTCCAAATTCAGGATACTAGAAATCAATTTTCTTTCACTGAGGAGAATCTACTGGATAACATATGTTCCCATTTTTAATTCTTGTATCTACATTTCATGTAAATTATCTCATAATTTCTTAACATCCATATAATATTCTAAACCATTAAATTATATGAAAGTACCATATAAATTTTGAAGGACATGATTCATTTTTCTTGTATCGATATGCACCACACTTAGGGTATTTTATGAGTGATTTGTAGTCCTTCAGAAACAATATGAAATAATTTGTACAAGCATGTATTTTTGTAGAGATCATGCACATTGAATGTAGTATTTTTTATCATAATATGTTCAACATGGTAGTTAATTTTCTTCTGGTGTCATGTCATTTAGGAGACCAAGTAGTTCTATAAATCTGGTGTCACTCCATCTGATGCCAGCTTTCAAATTATATAACTTCAATACAGCTGACAATGTTGTGTATTTATTAAAACCAGTGTACAATGGTCTCTTATAATAGCTATTTAACTTCTCAAAAAACTTTGGACAATCATGAAGTTCATATTCAATTTCCATTTTTATTTATTCCATGTGATCTCCATCATCATTTACACTGGTATTCCTATAAAATGATCCATAAACCGCAATATCTTCTCAATCAGTGTGCACCTTTATTTTTTCCTTGTGTTTAGTTCAACATTTATAGATCTAATCTATTCTATAATAAATCAAATGTTCTTCCAACTCTTTCATACTAACTTTTTTTGAATAAAAATAACACAAATATGGAAAAAGGATTTGATAAGGGTCGTATTCATACTCTATTGAAAACATGATGAACTATTTAACTCCATATTCATACTCTTTTTTCAAAATATTAGAATGCATCCATTTTCGATTCATATCCATCCTATTAGGTTTATAAAATATTCATTTGGTGTAATAAATAAATAAATACAGGTAAGATATTCATTATCAAAGGTGAAAGTTATAGATAATTCTAATAAGGGGAATCCAATATTTGATTGTTTCAAATAATTTGAGTATGATTTGAAGAGAATGGTTAATTGAATTTATGAAAATAATTACTCCACTATGGTAGGTGTTATCCTTTGAATTCATCCAAATTTGAAAGTTGTATAAAATTTTTATCCTCATCAGCATTATCTCCCGAACAGTTATTATTGCATTATGTTACTTGATACTCACCCCTATCTCTTGTGGACATCCACCTATGTTGCTTGAACTACTCTAACCAAAATCCATCTCATACCGGGTACTGGTGATTATTTTGGATGACTAATGCTCATATTAGTTCAAGCAACATAGAAGAGATGGGGGATGAGTCTCAATCAACAAATTGCAATAATAACTATTTAGCAGATGAAGTTGGTGAGGATGAAACCAAACCTTTCTTATCTTAAATAATGGGGGTGCTTAGAATTTTTTATAGTTTTTATTCCTAAAAGAGATAAAACTGAAACTAAAACAATTAAATAAGTTTTTCCCTATAGAAAATAATAATAAATCATATAGAATAATTCACATATAAGCTAATTCCATTTTTGAATCTAGAGTTGTATACTTTTTTAAGAATAAATTTTATAAAGACAATTGAAATAAAATTTCCCATCATATCCATAGATATAGTGTTTCATTTAGTTAAGATATAATGGTAGAGAATAAATATTATTCTTGAGTTGAACCTAAATAGATTACATGACCTAGAAAGTAGAAACATCCATATCATTAATTAATATATTTAAAATCCTTCATTTTTCTTATTGATAGAGATCAATATAATAATATTCTGAAAAAATATCGTATGGGGATAACTATAGATGATGATATCAAGCTATATAAAGAATAATTGTATTCAAAATATGTTGTTTTATAGAAAGAATAATTTAATGATGAAATAGATTCTATTATGAGAAATAATACTTGCATATTTAACAATTTTATAAAATATTCAAATCATATTGGTTGTAAATGAGTATTTATAAGCATGTATGACTCCAACGCTAATATTCAAGTTTTTTAATCTAGATAATCAATCAAAGGTTTCAAGAAAATAGAATGGATTGGTTATTTTGATACTTATACTCATTTAGTCCAAATTATGAAAACAAGGATATTATTTTCCTTTAAATTCGATAAATCATTTGTGTGTTCATTAAACGGATGTCAAAACTGTGTTTTTAAATGAAAATTTAAATATATAGATTTACATGGAATAATATGAAGATTCTAAAACTTATTTGATGAAGGACCTAAAGAACATTTCCAATTAAATATTAACTAATATTTTGGGAATTCATAGAAATATTTATGAGGAGATCATTGTCTATGATGATGAAAATAAATAAGTGGAGAAGGTTTTAAAAGAAAGAGTATAAATCTATTTTAATCTCATAAAACAAGTAGGACAAACAAATACAATGATTTTGGAATTAAAATAACAATGCACAAATTTTAAAAATATCTGTCTCACTACAATTTAATAAAGGGAATAAGAAAATAAATGTATTAAGGAGATAACCCAAAAATTAAAATAAGTACTTATTATCAAAGATGCTCAACTAGAGATTAGAGGAAAAATAATTAAAGAGATTAAACATCTAATAAAAGAAAATAGAGAAATTCATGAAGATAAAATTAGAGAGATAATAATATATTTTGAAGTAAAAAATAAAAATAGAATATAATGAGAAATCCATTATAAATATAAAATGATTTGAGATTTCTACTAAATTGGAGAATCTAGAATCAATACAATTAGTGTCTTCTCAAAAAGTAAAAAGGAATGATCATACCTCACAATATTCCATGGAGGATTATTATAGTGAAAGAACTCTATATGGGGGAATAAAAAACCTCATATAATTTAATCATCCAGATATATCTACATCAAAATGGAAATCTACCATCTATTTTTTACTATAATTTTTGTGTTAAAACTTTTTTCAAGTGCACTGCAAGTTTAAAATGTAAATTATTGAATAAATAGTTGATGAAAACTTATGAAGGACCCTACACTATATCCATGGTGGCTGGTAGAAAGTGTATAACTAGTTTTTCCCCAAATAAATCCCATCCAATTGCTACAATCACTTGAAAACTGCAAGATTCTAGTTTTGGAAAAACTAAATAGCATGTGGTTTAAAATAATAAACCATGGTTTATGAGTCATTGAATTTTCTATAATAAATTGTGAAATATTTCATTGGATATTTTGTAAAATTTAAAAATTATAAAGGCACAACAGAAGGCAATTTTTAGGTGAAAATTTTCTTAGATGAAGCAACAACCATAGACATTGTACACACATATGTTAAACTCAATTAGAATTGAAATTATTAGAAATATATGTGGTATTTTCAATGGCAGCAATCATAGTGAAGAGGTATATAGGTAAAAATAATTCAAGAATGTAATAAGTGATGGATGATGAATAATAAGAGATAGTGAACAAAAAAATGAAAAAAGATATCGCTAAAAAAGCAAAATGAGTGAGGATAAGGATAAAAATTAACATACCTTGGACTGAAGCTTTGATTCGTCCAAGACAAATAAAGATATCGCACATGAAATATTGGATTCATTCGAGCCCTGGATTCTTCAAGCCCTGATTCATTCGAGCCTTGGATTCAACCCTTGGGTTCATTCGAGACTTGATTTGAGGTTGGATTCACTGAGGAGGAGAGATGGCAGGAGGTGTCTTTTACAGATAGCTTAAGAAATCACAACAGATTCAATAGCGATTAGGGTTATTAAATAGATCAGGGAAACTTTTATCACCACTTCTTAAAAATCATTGATAAAGATATAGATTTATCAGTGCTAAAAAAGCATTGATAAAATCCACCTTTATCAGTGGTAAAATTTTAACACTGATAAAAGGAATATTTATCAGTGTTAAAACTTTAGCACTGATAAAAGTTTTATAATTATAATTATAAATAAAAATTTGTAAATATATTTATATAATTATATATTTATTTATTATAATTTTATAATTATTTAAATATATAATTATTTATTTATAATTATATAGATACTTTTTAAAAAAATATAATTATTCATTTATAATTATAAATATATTTATATCATTATATATATTTAATAAATATATATATAAATATTTATATGGTAAATATATTTATTATAATTTTGTAATTATAAATATATTTATATCATTATATATATTTATATAATTATATATATATTTAATAAATATATATAAATGTAAATATAAATATAGTAAATATATTCATTATTTAGATATATTTATTATAATTTTACAATTATTTAAATATATAATTATCTAAATACTTTGTAAAAAATATTGTTTATATATTTATATCATTATATCATTATATATTTATATAATTACATATATATAATAAATATATATAAATATAAATATAAATATAAATATAATAAATATATTCATTATTTAAATAAATTTATTATAGTTTATAATTATTTAAATATATATAATTATTTATTTATAATTATATAAATACTTTTTAAAAGATAATATTTATTTATTTATAATTATATATATATAAATTTATAAATATAGTAAATATAAATTTATAAATATATTTATTTATACATATTTATTAATATACTTTTAACATTATTAATGAATATATAATCTTAAATACATGCATGTTAAAAATGAGTGAAATTGAATAATTAAAAATGAGTACACTTTAAAAATATTGAAAAAATGGATAAGTTTTATTAATTAAATATAAATTAATAAAAAAATGTGGATATATATTGAAATAAAGATGAATACATATTGAAGATATTAAAACATATTGAATATGTAAGGGCCCATATCCACATGGATCGACCCTTTGTGTGTTCCTGAGGCTTATGAAGTTCAAAGGAGGCTTGAAAGAATTTTGGCGGTGTTTGGGTGCTGAGAATTGGGAGCAGGGAATTTTCATGATGTGAAAGTGGGTTTCACGCCATGTAGAATAATTTCATGATGTGAAAGTATGATTCATGTCATTTAATACTTTGGAGATTGAAAAATAAAATAAAATCTAAAGATGGTGGTTTTTTCAGTAGAAACTGACCTCGAGGCATTACACGGTGTGAAAATGGATTACACATTGTGTAATCCCCTGATACTGTAATGTTTTAAGCATTTTCCAACCACTCAGGTTGTCAAAACCTATGGTTGTATCTTCCCTCTATCTCATCATGTACGACTCGGTAGTCCCCTCTTCAGCATTTTGGAGATCCCTTTGACGAGAATTGATCTCAGTCTTCCATCTTTGATCCGTGGTGACCTGGGTTAATCCAAGGCGTGTTTTTCCTTCATTAGCAGTTTATCCCAATTTGATTTCATTTCCTCTCGTATCTTATCACTGTTCTATGGCAATTGTTTACCCATGTTTCAAATGGGGTTTATCTTAGTTGTTGGTGCGGTGATGTCATTGCATCCTCAGATGGATGTAGTTCTTGTGGGAGGGGTGATTGGAGATCTGTTACGTGGTATCTTCTCATATGAAAAATGTCGGTGACTATTTGAGGTAGGGGATTCGTTTCTTCTCTATTTATTTATGGGAAATCATAAAGTTGTCATGATTTGGCCCCTTATATCGTAATGAAATTTTCCTAATAATGATTTGAACCAGATTAAAGAATTGGTATCAATCACATAGTGATGTTGCTGCTTTGTACTGTGATAACATTTTGCCTCTTGATTTTCTAGACAGTGTGATATCTATGCCTTTCTTAGTTTAACATGTTTTTCTTGATGAAAATTAGTAAAGAATTTTAATCTGGAATTAATTGATAATTAATTGGCTGAAGGAATTGAAGAGTCATGTTAAATGAATCTAGTTGTTGTTGTTGTAATTTTATGATAATAAAATTGATGCAAGTATGCATGTATATTAGAATTAGTTAATTAACCTGAAGCATGTTGATGCTTTTTGGTAAAAGAATTAAAGGCATGTTAAATTAATTGTTTAATTAATTTTTGATAGATATGATAGCTTGTTTCTTAGGTTTACTATAGTTTGAACCTATGATAATGAATCAGTTAATTCAATATTGAATAAGAACTAGTTATGTGATAAAAGATAATGCCTTTGTAGGGCCTTATTTGTCTGTTTTCTTGTAAATTCCACATGCCTTGTGCTTTGGATCTGTGAGAGCTCATTGTGTGTGAAGTTTGGATGCCTTGCTTTGGGGCTGAGACCCCATTTCTATGTTTGTTTATTACTACTTGTGATATGATGTGAGCTTGGAGGGCTATTGTGGTATATGGGGGTAGGGAGGCTCGGATGTGACGTGATCCTGGGATGGCTGAGCCTGGAGGGTTGTTGTGGTATGAGGAGCAGGGAGGCCCAGTTTTTTTGGCAATAGTTGATTCCTAGAGTGGAGAGATGCATTGGGATATGCATGTGGGTACTAGGGAGAGCATCGGAGATGATGAAATGGGTTAAAGTCGGGCTTACCCATTATTATGAAAGTTGTATTATTGTTTGAATCTGTTGCTTGGTTGATGGCCATGTTTTTTGTTTATCTTCTTTCATTTCCCCACTACTTGAGGCAGATGGTTTTGGTTACTCTCCTTCCAATAGAGGTGAAGAAGTGTGAGGTATGCCACATGATTTCCATGTTTAGCTTCTCATGCTTTAATAAGTTTGTGCTCCTGGTATAGATGGTAAAGACTCGACGGGTGGTTCACCTACTTACCATGTTGATCCTCTTGTGTTTTGTAGATTAGAACATTTTCCTAGAATACCTGACAATATGGAAGGTGATTATGTTAATAAATGAATAAATTTTTAAACCATGGGGTTAGTGCTTGCTAGGATGCAATGCTAAGGTTATAATCCTGATAAGTTGTGGACTTAGTTTTCTTATCCATTAAGGGAAAGGAACTTTGGTTTTGATGCTAATATAATGTAATGTGGAAAATGTTAATGGTTAATTAATGGTTAAATAATTAATTAACATAAATTTCAATTTATGAAAAGGTATAAAGTAATTTGATGTATCTCTTTAAATGGTTGTGTGTTTATAGGATATCTAGTCTTAGGAGTGGCATCCAGGAGTCCGAGAGATGTTAGATGCAATTGATTCTGAGACTAGGTTATGCCCATAGTGTGATTGTGAGCTATATTATATCCTGTACTTTTTTTGTTTTTATACACTACTCTACCCTATCGGTTAGGGAAACTGATGCCCCAGGGATTCTGAGCCCTGTGGGTGGGGGTATTTTCCCCAACATCTCAGTGGGAGAATGGATATATGACTACCCTCTTTGGCCTCTCACTCTTCTCTTGGTAGTTACTTGTGATGGTAGGCACTACAGTTAGTTTTCCTCATATATGTGTGTAGAGGGTTGTAATGGCTTGTGGTTATTTCACACACATATATTCTAGATATAGTTTCCCAAGGGCTATTATAGGTATAATGTGTATAGGTTGTGATGGCTTGAGGATCCTTACTCGGTGTATGGGATATGATGGCTTGAGGATCCTTACTCAGTGTATGGGCTATGATGGCTTGACGTATAATACTCGATGTATGATACACGTTGTGCGATTTGTGGTGGCTCCCAGAAACTACCTGGTTACTTTGGTTATGTGGACATGGTGGTGTGACACATGAGGTTCATGTTGACGCATGAGGTGTATGTTGTGATGATTCGCCCATGTGTCTGTGGGATAGCCTTTTGGAGAGAGATTCTTAGGACATGCGATGTTGAGGAAAAGTGGAAAACCAATAGGGAAGCGGTAGCGGGGTACCCTTGATATTTTTTATTATATTATATGCTCTTTTATGAGATACTTGGTGAGAGTAGCCATGGTGAGGATGGGAACTTAGTATACCTATTTAGGTGATGAGTTAGTTTCACTTGTTGTTCACTATGCTTTAGAATACTTTATTTACCTTTTGTATGAGAGGATTTGGGGAGGATCTTACTGAGTATACTGTTATACTAACTCTACATATATATAAACTATTTTTCATGTAAATTAGAGTAGTTTGGAGATCAGGCTGGTTACTACTAGGTTGGGGTTTAGTAGGAGTTATTTGGGCTTCGTGGTCGCTATCATCTTTACTTTCTTTTGGTACTTGTAGTTTTCCCTTTCAGTTGTAGTAGTTCTTGCATGAAATTATTATTGGAGTTGGTGCCCTATAAAAAAACTTATATGTACTTTATGATGACTTGTATTCATGGTTTTTAATATTAATTATACTACTTATCACATCATGATTGTTCTTCTACATGATATATTATGTGATAATGTCCTAAGAGTATATGTCGCACTAAAAGGTCATAGTATTTTCCTACTATGATGAGAACCCGCAAGTGCTACGACAGTATTATTGAATATATGTTCTATAATTAGATGATATCAGTTAAGGTACACAAATGATACATGCTATCAAGGATAGAGACTCATAGGACTTTTAGGCACCTTCTCATGGTGTACGCCCTTGGTAATATCTAGTAGGATATTATGAGAATGAGACCCACCAGTAGAAAATCTGCATTTATATGTCTCATTGGATGTTCCTATCTATAGACGTGTATATTTGTCCTTAGACTTTAAGATTATTATTAATAATTATTATGAGTCACGCACAAAGATGTATTGATAAAAATTGTGACAATAGATGTTTGCGGTGAGGGAGGATATATTGGGTGTGCCACGAGTAATATTTCCTTAATGAATAATGTGAGAAATGATTTGTCCCTTACATTAATTAATAGGATTTGATATCTCATACCCTTTTATGGAAATGATATATCCTAAACAAATCCATGTCCATGGTGTTCTATAGGAAAGTTCAATTTCCAGAAAGTCAAAGAAAGAGAAATTGAGCACATAGGTTGATGGCACTAGCATGCAACCTACTTGATTAGAGATATCATGATAAAGATATTATATTACATAGTAATAATCCTTATGAGGTATTATGTTGTTGCGGCATTAACTTATTTCTCTATGGATGCCCTTGTGTGTTGCTAGACACTAAACTTGGACTTTAGGATACTCTGTCTAGTGCCACTAAGAAAGAGATCTAGAGGGTCACACACTAGTGTATCCAAAATATCAGTTAAATAATATATTATTATTTATTATTTAAAAAGTTGAATAAGTATTATTCCCAATTGTGTTTTAATAATTATTCATGTATGCTTGATCACATATATTCTGTCACTAGTTATTCGAGAGAATATAATGTGAGTGGAATATTTAATAAATATTTATTTGTTATTTAGAGAATATAATATTTATTTATTTATTGGTGAATAATGCAGTGATATTTATTTAATAAATAAATACATTATTCAAGTACTAATAAATATTATGAATGAATGGAATACCGGCTTTAATGGTCTGATGAGAAATAATAAATATTGAATATTATTTATTTAATTAATATTTAATTTTAATTCTCAAGTTAAGCGCATGTCAATAAATTATAATATTATTATTATTATTTGACATGGGGTTTTGTGTGGATTAGATAAATAATTAAGGTAACTTGTGAAATTATTTTATTTTAACCCTAGTAATATAAATACCCAATTATGTTATTTTCTCAATAGATCCAATTAATTTGTCTTGGTTGTGCACAACGGATTTGGAGAATCCTCTCAAGCCTAGAGAGTTCCCTTATCCAAGAACACTCCTAAGAATGGAGAGAAATCCTCCTCCACCAGATCAAGGAGAATACTTTAGAAGTGATTCTCAAAGCGATCAAAGGCAGACGATGCAAGTGGAAGGATCTGTTGTGCTAGCACCCAAATATTCCATTGGTGACATATGGATATTTATAGAACACATGTAGATCACTTCTAGAAGAAATCTATACTTGGTTTCTACAACTCAACGATGGTGGACCGTAGATATTTCACTGAATTCATCAATGAAAAAATAATTCATTAAAGGTAATTATTTATTTAATTAAATTAATTATAAATAATATGTGATGATCCTCTATCTAGTTCCAACATAATTATCCATTATCTATTTATTTGATTCAATTCCTTGGATGATGATGTTCATTGTCGTATTGATCTCAGAATGATCATTGATTATAGAAACAAAAGAAAAGTTTGGCACCACCCATCACATGCTTCTGCTTCTCCCAGAACTTACAAGTGGTATTAGAGTAGTCGCATAATTATTTATAATTATTTAAAGATCATTGGTGATTTATGAATTTGTAATTTAGTTTTTAAATTCAAGTTTAATCATTCTTTTAATCTGAATTGTGAGATCTTCTTCTTCCTCCTTCATTTCTCATAAATCTAATCAAGATGATTAAATTTATGATTAAAATAAAATCGAGGAACTCATTAAGAGGTTCCAAGGATTCTACCTGGATAACACAGCAGTACACACCATGTAACTGGAGTTACATGTCATGTAGTTGGGTTCAATGCACCATAAGTTAATTCATCAATTACTCAATTTGTGTGCATTGATGACATGTGGTATAGTTAATTCTTACACCTCATGTTGATTAGGATAGACTGGCACACATTCAGCCGTAGTACACATCGTGTGGCCCATGTACACGATGTGTAGTCCCTTTGAGTCAAATAAAGGTCATGTATTTCAATACATGGCCTACCTGATTGGTGACCATGTAATTTAGATATCACACGGAGTGTAACCCATTAGACACGCTATGTACTCTAGTTTCTGATGTACGATTTACACGTCGAGTCCCTAGGCATGTACCTTGAATAGACGGTGAGATATGCACATGCCTTGTAGATCGGATGCACACACCATGTACTTATACCAAGTTACGTAGATTTAAAATTTATTTATTATATTATGTAAACTGTGAGACATGTTCTTACGTGTGGTCATTAAGTTGATAGAACACACCATGTGATGGGTTTAAATATTTATATATAAAAATGTTTAATTAATATTTGTGTAATGTTCAAGATCTTCATATCATGTATGATTCATATTATAGTTGTTACTATATGTGCATTAAAGTATGACACATTATAGAAAAATCATGTAATTCATGTAATCATTAAGTTGATATTACACGTCATGAAAATATGTGATAAGTTGTGTATTCTATATGTCACAAAGAATAAACAAGTATACAAGTATAATACATGTTGGGTAGATTCGGACATGTATTCACCGTATTGCCTCCAAGGTAAATTTATGTACATAATTAATTTTAAATGAATTTATTTAATTTGTTTAAAATTATAATGGATGAGAATCTCAAGGAAATTCATATGAGAATTAATATAAAATAATTGACTAATTAAAGATGATAATTAATTGATTTAAGCATGATTTATCTTAAATAAGAACGATTAAGAATTGAATGCTAGTTTTATTAAATGTGTAATTCATTGCATGCATGTGGGTGATCATGAGCTAGACCAGACCTTTGTATGTGATTGGTTTTATTTAATTTATTATTAAATTAAATTTTTGGATTTCATGTCTTCTCTCATCTTATTATGTAAGGCCTATGTGCCCATGGTTTCTTTTATGTAAACCCATTTTTTCCTCTCACATGATTTTCAGTAAAATGAATATGTAAATGATGGAGCTCCTAAGCTAGTGTAGGCGGTTCAAGTTCGGAGCTGAGGCGAAACCAATCAAAGGAGATACATAGGCAGACAGGTTGAAAGTTGTAATATAAACCTTAATCAGTTCAAGGTGTTTCTTCCCCTAGGTCTAAAGTTAGTTTATAAATTTCTAGATAAACTAACCACTAGTATAAGCTCATGATCATACTGCTTTATTGTTTTATTTCTGTCAGTTTCATGGTTATTTCATTATGGATGTTTTTTCGTGATCACATAATTAATGAAATTATCGAGCATGCAAGATAGAACTAAAATAAATTGGTTTATGCATAAATATTATCTAATTCATAGTTAATAACTTAATTAAATCCACTTAATGTTAACAATCATGAATTTTTTTTGGCAATTTACGTATAAAAGGATAAAATCCTTTAATAAAATATTAAGTCGGTATATCCTTCCATTACTTTAGTTAAAATTGAACCATAGTTCAAAGTGATTGACTAACCAAATTTGGGGTGCTTTCAATTGTCGAGGAATTTTAACTTGAGGTTCTGGGTTGACTTAACTCGGTTCACATCTTGGGTTGATATCCAAAGCAAGACTTGGTGTAACTGAGAGGAGAAGGTTGAGGAAATCCAATTTAAGGATTTCAGGATTGGGGAGTCCACTCAGTGGATCAAGGAACTATGAGTTTATGTAGTTGAAATTTGGAATGCCTACCTAAAACCATTCAAGTTGCTTGACCAACCAAAGTTGGGGTAATGAATGGGGAATATGGATCATTTCCACTTGAATATCCAACCAAAATGATATTATAAAGTTGATGATGAGGGCTGTTGGATTTTGATAAAATATTGGTAGACTAATAAATATAATATTTATTTATTTTTCTAAATTTATTAGATAAAGTGCTAAAAATCTATACTCCTCTTATGTGTAGAAATAACTATAAAATGAAATTAAACATGTCATTGTGATCCATAATTGAGAAGTACAAACTTCTCACTAGTACAAATTTCCAAAATTGGCAAAGGCACCTACATGTCATCCTTTGTCATGAAAGGAAATTATATGTGCTGGAATAACCTTTTCTAGTTTCACCTTGTAATGAGGCAAGTGATGAATATTTTTCTCTGTATGAGAAACATTTTAATGATACTACAGATGTTCAATGTTTCATGTTTTAATCCATGTCTAATGAGATTTTAAAGCAACATGAGGACATGGATGCATATAGCATGATGTCTCACCTTCTGGATCATTATCAAGAGAAGGAGAGACAAGAGAGGTATGAGATATCCAATGATTTGTTCAAAAATAAGCTTAGAGATTCTATGCTAGTTGGTCCTCATGTAGTCAATATTATTGGCTATATTGAATGCATGGACATCTTAGGGATTAAATTCATGGATGAGTTGCATACATATCTCATACTTTCATCACTTCACAAGACCTTATCCAAATTTATTGTTAATTACAATATGATCAATGATGAGAAGAGTCTTTTGGAACTTTTGACCTTGATTCTCCAAATGGATAAGGACATGGGGCATGATAAACATGTGATCCTTATGGTGGATAAGAAAAGGAAGAATAAGGAAAAGGGGACCAAGACTTATAAATAGTCTAAAGCTCCTAAGAATCATCCTTCTAAGAAGGGGAAGATCTAGAGGTAGGGAAAGGAAAATGTGGCAGTATGTTTTTCATGTGGAAATTCTAGCCACTGGAATAGGAACTGCACTAAAAAACAAGGGTAATCTAAAGGTGTGTTCATTATCAAGTGAAATCTTTCCATATCTACACATTGGGTATTAGATATAAACTTTTGGTGCTCACATCTGTATCCAAATGCAGGAAACAAGTAGATTCCAAAAGATTTCTAGAGAGGTGGATCTGAGAGATGCTAATGGTGTGAGGCTGGTTGCCCTAGCCATTGGTGACTACCACCTCTCATTGCCAACGGGGATTATTTTGGTTTTGAAATATTGTTATTATGTACCTATAGCTACCAAAAACATAATTTATGTATCATGCCTAGATACAGATGGGTTTATTTTCAAGTTTAGAAATAAAATTTGTTTCTTTTATAAGGACAACATATTTTATGATATGCAACATTTAAATAATGGTATTTATTTATTAAATTATGAAAACCAAGTTTTGTAAATCGATAACAAATTATGTTCACACAACTCGTATAACACCCAATTGTGGCATCACCATCTTGGTCATGTAAGTGAGACACGTTTGACAAAGCTCTTTCAATATGGTTATTTATACTCTTCTGAGCTAAAACCACTTTATATATGTCATGCTTGTTTATAAGAGAAATGACCAAACCACTATTTGGTGGACAGGGTGAAAGGGCCACCGAGATTCTAGTATTGATACACACTAATGTGTGTGGACCATTTCTAGTAGAAGATAGAGGTAGATATTTTTACTTCATAACTTTTATTGATGAATTGAGTAGATATGGATATATCTACTTAATGAGGTATAAGTCTGAGTCCTTTGAGAAATTCAATGAATTCAAGAATAAAGTAGAAAATCAACATGGTAAGAAGATAAAGAAGCTTCGATCAGATCGAGGTGGTGAATATCTTAACCAAGAGTTCATCAACTTTTTACAAGATTTTGGGATTTTATCTCAAGTCACTCCACCTTATACACCACAGTGGAATGGTGTTAGTGAGAGGAGGAATTGTACCTTGTTAAACATGGTAAGGTTGATGATGAGTCGTGTAGATCTTCTATTATCCTTTTAGGGATATGCATTAAAAACTGCTACATACACATTTAACCAAGTACCATCTAAATTGGAAAATAGAATTCACTTCAAGTTATGGAGTGGAAAACCCCCATTTTATCGCATACACATGTATGGGGTTGTGAGGAATTTGTTATGGCTTTCTCAGACAAAAAACTAGAACCTTAGGGAATAGAGTGTATCTTTATAGGGTATCCCAAGGAAACAAAGGGATACTACCTATAAAACCCCTTAGATAAGAAAGTGATTGTTTCCAGACAATCCATATTTCTTGAGAGGGAGAATGTCCTCAAAAAGGATATTGGGAGCAAGATTAAATTTGATGAATTTGATGCTCAATAAGCATAAGAGTTGGTACAGGAATAGATTCCACATGTCTCCATGGAAGAAGTAGTTCCTGAAACACAAGTACTATGTATGAGCATAAGAGAGGTAAGAGAATAAGAGAGATATGGTTTTCTAGTAACCAAGGATATTGACTCATTATTGGTTGACAATGATGAACCTATCTCCTAAAAGGAGGCAGTATAGATCTCAGAAGTTGCAAGATGGTAAGAAGCCATGAATTATGAAATGGATTCCATGTATCATAACCAAGTTTGGGTTCTAGTCGATGCACCAGTTGATGTAAATCCTATTGGATGAAAATGGGTATTCAAGAGGAAACTGGACATGGAAGGTAAAGTAAATGCCTATAAAGAAAGGCTAGTGACTAAAGGGTTTAAACAGCATCTTGGAATTCACTATGATGAAACCTTTTCACCAATTTCCATGTTTAAATCCATAAGAATTATACTTTCTATAACAGCTTATCATGAATGGGATATTTGGTATATGGATGTCAAAACTACATTCCTTAATGGGAACCTTTAGGAAGATGTCTATATGAGACAACTAGAAGGGTTGGTGACTCCAGGTGATGCCAAAAGAATTTACAATTTGTAAAGATCTGTTTATGGATTAAAGAAAGCATCCAGATCATGAAAATTTTGATTTAATGAATCTATAAAAGAATTTAGTTTCATTAAGAAAAAATGTGAGTCTTTTTTTTAAAATAGGTTTAGTGGGAATGTGGTCGTTATCCTAGTAGTATACATTGATGACATATTACTTATTAAAAATGAAATACCAGTCTTATAATCTATTAAGGACTAGTTAAAAAAGCTTTTTTTCATGAAGGACTTAGTTGAAACAGCCTGCATTCTAAGGATCAAGATCATTCGTGATAGATCCAAGAGGCTTCTTGGACTAAGTCAAAGTACAAGTGTTGACCTGATACTAAAGATATTTAGTATGAAATAATCCAAGAGGGGATTGGTTCTAGTGTCACATGGTTTTCATCTTTCTAATAAAATGTGTCCTCAGACACAACATGATAAAGATAAAATGAGTAGGATCCCATATACTTTGGTGGTAGGATCAATCATGTATGTCATGATATGTACTAGACTTGATGTTGCCTATGCACTGAGCATGGTAGGCATATATCAAGCAGATCCAGGAGAACAGCATTGGTCTACTGTTAAGGATATCCTTAAGTATCTAAGAAGAACTAAGGATATGTTCCTGGTTTATGGAGGAGATGGGGAGCTGGTCATTAGGGGTTATACTGATGCTAGTTTTCATATAGATTATAATGATCTAAAGTTGTAATCATGATATGTTTTATGTCTCAATGGAGGAGATGTGAGATGGAAGAGTTCAAAGAATATGGTTTTTGCTGATTCTACAGTGGATTCTGAGTATATAGCAGCTTCTAATGTAGCCAAGGAATCTGTTTGGATTAATAACTTTGTCCAGGAGACTGATGTGGTACCTAGAAATAAATAACCCATCACATTGTATTGTGATAATACTACAGTGGTGGCTCTTGTAGAAGATTCAAGGTCACACCAATGGACAAATCACATACTCTAGAAGTATCACCTCTTGAGGTATTTTTATCAAAGGGTGAAGTTGTAGTAAGAAGAGTACCCATAAAAGAGAATGTGGTGGACCCCTTGATTAAAGGCATATCTCAGTAGAATCATGATTATCATGTGAGAGCTAAAGGACTTAAGGTTGTTAGTATTTGGATCTAGTGCAAGTGGGAGTTTGTTGGAGTTGGTTCCCTAGAACCAACTTCTGTGTAATTTATGATAACTTGTTTTCATGGTTTTGAATATTAATTATACTACTTATCAAATCATGATTTCTCTTCCACGTGACATAGTATGTGATAATGTCCTAAGAAAATATTTCACACTAAAAGGTCATAGTATTTCCTCACTATGATGAGAACTTAGAAGTGCTACAACACTATTCTTGAATATATGTTCTATATTCAGATGATATTATTTTAGGGACACAAATGATACAGGATATCAAGGATGGAGACTCATAGGACTTTGAGGCACCTTCTCATAGTGTACGCCCTTAGTAATATTCAGTAGGATATTATGAGAATGAGACCATCCAGTAGGAAATCCACATTTATATGTGTCATTGGATTTTATTATCTATAGTCATGTGTATTGGTCCTTAGACTTTAATATTATTATTAATGAGTATGATGAGTCCCGCACTTATATGTATTGATGAAAACTGTGACGACAGATGTTCTAAGTGAGGTAGGATACATTAGGTGTGTCATGAGTAATATTGACTTAATGAATAATGTGAGAAGTGATTTATCCCTTTTGTTCATTAACAGAAGTTGATATATCAGGCCCTTTGATGGAAATGATATAGCCTAAATAAATCCATTTCGATGGTGTTCTATAGGCAAGTTCAATTTCCAGAAAGTCAAAGAAATAGAAATCGAGTATGTAGGTTGATGACACTAGCATGCAACCTGATTGATTAGAGATATCGTGATAAAGGGATTATATTACACAGTAAGCATCCGTATGAAGTATTATGTCATTGCAGCATTGAATTCTTTCTCTATGGGTGACTTGGCATGTTTCTAGACACTAACCTTGTACTTTAGGCTGCTCTGTCTAATGACACTAAGAAAGAGGACTAGAGGGTCACACACTAAGTGTATCTAGAATATCAGTTATATAAGATATTATTATTTATTATTTAACAAGTTGAATAAGTATTATTCCTCATTTTGGTTTAATAATTATTCATGTATGCTTGATCTCATATATTTTTTCACCAGTTATTCAAGAGAATATAATGTGAGTGGAATATTTAATAAATATTTATTTCCTATTTAGTGAATATAATATTTATTTATTGATTGATGAATAATGTAGTGGTATTTATTTAATAAATAAATAGACATTATTCAAAGCCTGATAAATATTATGGATCAATGGCAGATCGAGTTTAATGGTCTGGTGAGAAATAATAAATATTGAATATTATTTAATTAAATAATATTTAATTTTAATTCGCAATTTAAGCGCATGTAGATAAATAATAATATTATTATTATTATTTGACATGAGGTTTTTATATGATTAAATAAATAATTAAGGTAACTTGTTCAATTATTTTATTTTAACCCTGGAAATATAAATACTCAATTATGTTATTTTATCAATAGATCCAATTCATTTGTCTTGGTTGTGCGCAATGGATTTGTAGAATCCTCTCAAGCCTAGAGATCTCCCTTTTCCAAGAATGCTCCCAAGAACAGAGAGCAATCCTCCTCCATCGGATCAAGGAGAACACTTTAGAAGCAGTTCTCAAATCAATCAAAGGAAGATGACGCAAGCAAAAGGATCTACCATGCTAGCACTTGAAGATTCCTTTAGTGACATATGGAGATTCATGGAACATGTGTGGATCACTACTAGAGGAAATCTATACCTGGTTTCTACAATGCAATAATGGTGGACCGTAGATCTGTCATCGGATTCATCAATGAAGAAATAATTCCTTAAAGTAAATTCTTTATTTAATTAAATTAATTATAAATAATATGTGATGATCCTCTCTCTGGTTACAGCATAATTATCCATTGTCTATTTCTTTTATTCAGTTCTATAGATCACAATGTTCATCGTCATATAGATCTTAGATTGATCATAAATTATGGAAAAAATAAAAGTTGAGCACCAACCATCACATGCTTCTTTTGTGCCTAGAACCTATAATTACATTTGTGTACTTGGGTTTTATTTTATATTGGAGTTGGATAAGGAGTTGGTTGGTGTCTATCTTGTCTCTCTCTTTTGCATGTGTTTCTCTTAGAGGGTAATGACTTCCATCTGCATGTTTATCATACCCTCAGTGCTAGTCTCCAACCTGGGGCCTATTGGAGGCGAGACTTGGGGTCACTATCTCTCTTCTTCCATTTTCGACCTAGGAGGGGTACACTTTGTGAAGAGGGGTTCATGAAAGAGTGGTATCAGAGGTCTGGTTAAGGGATAGGATAGAGTTTGTAGTTAGTCATAGGTGAGTTTTCAAGGGTTGTAAGGAAATGATATCAGCTAATTTTAGCAAGTGTTGTAAACATGGGAGACTGATTGAGACATGGGTATTTAGGGCCCCCTATGATCTAATGCATAAACCTTTAAGCTTACAGTGACTACTAAACTAAGTGATATTGGTTACAATATAAAGACCTAGGAAAGTATCATGCATCATTCTTCGTTGTGCCTATGTTTGAATGGGTATACCTTAGGATAGGTTAACATATAAATAATAAAAGAAAACAATTAATTAATTTTAAATACTTCCATATTCCATTTTAGGATCTCTAATTTTTTTTCTCTTGCAATCATGGATCCAGGTCGACATCCTCATTAGGTTCACGCAGAATATGTTTAGAAAATTGAACCAAAATATCACCACAGAGTGGAGGTTGATGATGACAACACTTGGAGGAGGACACTCTGAGAGTTTCAGTGCTAGAGTCTATAGAGGTATAAGGGATTCATTTCAGATGTAGTCATGTAAGATTAGTTGGAGGAGGTTAAGGTAGCCTTCAGTTCGATCCATGCTCATAAGGAGCACTGGGTATCGTTGGCTGTGATGATGTTATGTGGGGTAGTGAGGTAGTAATGGTTCTTATTCCTCGAATATTGCGAGGAGTCAATAGTCTCATGGGAGGATTTCTCATACTAGTTCAGAGCTGAGTTTCTTTTTTGACCACGAAGGTGACCAATCACTAGGAGATGCTTACCCTTTAGTAGGGGAGCTCCAGTGTGCGAGAGTTTGTGATCCATTTCAGAAACCTTCTGCAATATTCTTCAGACCTATTTCTAGATGAGGAGGCCAGGTTGAGTAATTTCAAGGAGGATTTTCATCTAGATATATAATTCCAGGTCACCTCATTTATTTTTCAGATGTATCTTGAGGTATTGGTGAGAGAATAGGTCATAGATATGACATTAGCCAAAACTAGGAAGTTATGAGAGGGGAGTTGTTAGGATACCTCACAAAGAAGAGCTATGGTCTGAGGTTCCCAGTTGTTAGGACATAAGAGATTCCAATCAGCTGAGGTTAGGTCCTAGTCCTCAATGTATCTTTTCTTCAGGGGAAGTAGTTCTTAGTCATATACTAAGGGTTAAAATGTGTGTTTTTCTTTTGGAGGATGAGTTCATCGGTGGTGAGAGTTCCTTAACTTTCTGAGAATTTGGTGTATGTCAGTTCTTCCACTCCAGGTTCCTCTGTTGTGGTAGTTCCAACCGAGGAAGCAGTAGAAGGTTTCTCTAGTTTGGGATCGATAGAGAGTGGATGGGGTAGGTATAGGATAGCCTTGGGATGCTCCCTATACTCATAGAGTAGAGCACGTCCATAGAGGTAGTCTTCAGCAAGGTCATAGAGGTCATAGAGCAGGTCTTGGTTAGTTTTATGCTTTAGAATTTCTAGTGTTATGAAATCTTGACATCGTTATAGGTGACTTTTGCTTGTATTCTACTTGGGTGCATGCTTTGTTTGATCTAGGAGAAATGCACTCCTCCGTATCACTTTCCCTTTTCCATGCTTTGGGACTTGAGGTTGAGAGGATTCTAGTTCCCTTAGCATTTACTATTCTAGTTTAGGTCAAGCTAACTTGTTTGAATTGTCTAAAAACTGTGATATAGTTTTAGGGCACCACCACTCTTGGTAATATTTACTATGTTTATGGATACAACCACGTGACGTCATCCTCAACATGTATTGGTTGTGTTTGGTGCAGGATTTCATGGATTAATTTAGGAGGCAGGTTGTGTTCTTCGATGTTGATGGAGAGACAATAGTGTTTGTTAGTGAGAGAGACCCTATGATGGGTCATAGGTGTGTTCTATACTTGAAATCCTTAATGGTTGAAATGATTTTGAGTTCATCGGAAGTTCAGAATTTGGTGTTTCCTAAGGTCATATAAGAGTACCCCGATGTCTTTTCAGAAGATGTTGTAGCATTACCCCATCGATGAGAGATTGAGTTTGTAATGCCCCATAAATTCCATGTAAATTTATTTATTTTTAATTATGTGGGATTATTTTGAGACCAGATAATTAGACGGCACTTGATATTGAGGCCCGGTGATCCTAAAATAGAATTTTGAACTTTTTTTAGTTCATTTAAATAAACATGCGAGCAGGTTTTTAGAACTATTAAAACAGTTCTTGGATCAAAAATATGAGGGCACCATTGAACTTAGAATGTTGGAATTCACCTAGAAAGGACCTAACTTTGACCGGAAGGGGTCGACTGAAAAAGATATTTTTTAGACTTTTCGGAAGAAAAAAATAAAATAACTTAAAAAGTTATTTTATTTGTTTCTCTTCACCATTGAGCGGTGGAACATCAGCATGGTGGTGCCGCAATGAGGTGATGACAATTCACATTAAATTAATCCCATTAATGAGGATTTTAAATGTGCAATGTAATGACTCGTTAATTGAAGCGTAACAGATACGATGTTTCATGAATGAAACAGCTTAACGATGTAACGACGCAGTGTAGTAGAAAGGATGTGACGCGTTTCTCTTTTAATGAGATAACGGGTTGGAGAATCAAAGCTAGAATTTCTCTAATAGATGGTGTGGAAATTCTCTCCAACGAAGAATGTCAGTGAATTGATAGAGACAACAATGCACCTCAAAGAACGGGACCGAAGAGCGATGAATGCCAACAACTTTGAATAGAATGTGAATCCCCACTGATGGATTGCTTCAGCAAAAAACCTATCCTAGGTAGAGGTTTACTTTTTATGTTTTGAGTTTACTCATTCTTTATTCTAAAACAACAAACGTTGATCAACCCACGAACAGGTTGATCCAAATATAACTTGTTCTTATTGTAGGGTTCTCATTCTCAAGGTTTTTCATCAGGAATAATTTTGATAGAATTATAATATTATCCCCCCCATGTTTTAAAAAATCTAACGTGGAGGGTGCAGGCTGACACGAACAAGGACCAAGCCCCTCCACCTTTGTGAATTCTTGTTTGTTCTTCATGGCCGCAACTCTGGATTGACGGCAAAGAATTTCTGAGGCCCTAGTAGGGAATATGGTGCCCCATGGAGGACAGAGGCACAAAAGAATCAAGGAATAGACCATCAGAGTAGACCTGGTTGTTCACAAAAAATTCTACCGGTGACTGATGATCATGGGCGGGTGGTAGCACTCCACGATGGCACACCATGGTGGTGTGGCAAGATCCATCGGCAGTGGTCCAACAGCTAATGGATAGGGATTCAGCCACCTAGATACATTTGTGGAGTGGGCCATGGTTGGGGCCGCGGCGTGTTGGCACGTGGTCTAGCAGGGACCGCATGCGGGATATGAGGGGAAACCAGCTTAGCCAACCACGGGGTGCATGAACCATATGCCATCCTGGCATATGGACTGGAGGAGACCGACCCGCTGTGCGAGCTGGGCCAGGGGGGCATGAACCGGGCCGCTCAGTAGTCCGGGATGGAGTAAGTCGGCCCACTGTTGTGAAACGGGCCGATAGGATAAAGTCGGACCACTAGGCAGCCCAAGATAGGAAATAAAATAGGCCCGCCAGTGTGGGTTGGGCTGGATAAATTCAGTTCATTGGGCGACCCACGGCCAAACCGGACTGATTCCAGCAAAGCCCAATCGGCCTGGACCAGTATCAAGACCGGACTAGGCCGACCCAAACCCAACCGAGTCAGGTCGGGTCAACCGAACTGGGTTGGTTCATGCGGGACCCTCAGGATGGGTTGGTCAGGTTGGTATGACAGATTCGGACTAGGCCCAGACACAACCGGCCCCTATTTACTAAAACACCAATATCTTTTAGATCGAGAGTCTGATTGGCGAGCCATTTACAGTGTTGGAACCCTCACAACGATGCTGTTCTTTTGTCATACTCTAAGGAGGTTTTAATGGAAGTTTAAATACAAATAATTTATTGAGGGATGGATTATTCCAAAATCAAGCGCACTACTTGCGGAAATCCTATGGCTACAAGCAACCCTTTGTGTATCATCTACAAGAGACCATGTGTGGATTAGCTACAAGTGACCCTGTGTGGATCAGCTACAAGCGACCCTGTATGGATTAGCTACAAGCGACCCTATGTGGATAAACTAAAAGAGACCCTGTGTGGATCATCTAGGAGAAAACCTGTGTGGATCAGCTACAAGCGACCCTGTGTGGATCAGCTACAAGCGACCCTGTGTGCATCAGTTACAAGAGACCCTGTGTGAATCAGCTACAAGAGGCCCTATGTGAATCAGCTAAAAGCGACCCTATGTGGATTAGCTACAATGGTCTAAGTGGGAAGCAGCTCTGTGTGACTCGGTAGACCCACGGTGGGGAGCGGCTCTATGTGTAACACCCCGAGCTTCCACGATACGCTTCTCATTCAATAATGCAATAGCTTGCATTGTACGCAACTTCGAGTTCTAACACACCGTGACTAATCAAAGTAGCCGTTATGAATAGTAATACCCACTTTTTAAAATTATAGAAATTTTATATTTCAAAATGGACTTCATTTTTGTATTCTTAACATCGAAATTATCCTAAGTTTAATTTTTTGTAATTTTCTGAGAACTTCCATTTTTTTATGAACAGTGAAGAATACTTAAAAACAAATTTTTTAATAAAAATAATTTATAGTGATAAATTATACTATTGAGTGGTTTTAAAGTATAATTAGAATATATTTTTACCATTTTATCCAATGGTGTTCATTATAATTAATTTCACTTTGAAATTAGACATAAACAATTGTCAATCTTTTGATATATATTGTTTCTTAAAAACACGCTATTTGTTGTGACAGTGGAAATTAATTATAAAATTAATTAATGAAACTTATATGTTTGGAATTTTGTAAAATAGACATCATTTTTGAATTTGGAATATCAATTATAGCTTAGGGTGAAATTTTGGCATTGTTCTGAAAAACTTCAATTTTTGATGAATAGTGAAACCACTAAGTGGTAGTTAAATAACTGATTTTTCGTTTAAATGAAATATTACCACTTATATGATTTGATTTTCAAAAATCCGACATGCATAGATGTCATTATGAATTAAAATTTGGTTCAACGGGATTAAAATAATTTTTTGGTGAATAGTAACTTTTAAGTTTAATTAATCGCGATTAAAGGTAATTAGTGAAATTTAAGGTAAAAATGATATTAAAAAAATATGAAATGACCTTTAAACTTGTCCTAAACCTATTTTATGAGTCATGGCTGACCAATACAATACATGGGTCAACTTGGGGACCCCATGGAGCCACTTTGGTAGGAAAATGACATAAATAACTTTTATTTAAAGTTAAAATAAAAATGTCACAAACATAAGTTGTTTTACTAAAACAATTTTTAAATGGGGTTATACAAGTCATATTTTTGAATATAAATATTCATTAGAAATATACAAAGATTTCCTACATCATGATAATTTTTTTATAATTTTTAGACATTAAATAAATTAAATTATTTATGACACCATGATGATGCCTCAATTACCTCATTAATTAACGATTTAAATAAAATGAAAGGATAATGTAAAATCTAAGGCTTACACTTGTCAAAAACCTATTGGATGAGGAGATTTCGAACCCTTATCACCTTATCCTTGAAATATATCATTGTGGGACCTTTAGAATCCGAAAATCATTTCTTAATAAAGTAACATTTCATGACATTCCAAGAGTGCCCCTCCTCTTCACTTATAAAAGGCCCCCACCACTACCACCTTACTCACACTTTCAAAGCCTTTTGGCTCAGCCAACCTCTGCCCAAATACTCTCCCAACTTCCCTCCCTTACTCATAGAAGCCTAAATTTGGGCATAATTCTTCCCAAGGAAGCCTTTGGCTCAAATCAAAAGATTTACCCGATTTTAAGGTAATGTCTTCTCTTGTGTTATTTTGTTTTATTTTGCTTATCCAACCCCCTAAACTCTTTTTATTTATTTCTTTTGTAACAACAACAGTATCCTAAATATACTAGGATGTTTTTATAAGAAGTATTAGAGCTACACTTACACACACCTACATCTAATGGTTAAAGAACATACTATTTCTGTGGATGGAGAATTCCTGCCTCACGAAACGATGATTGTTCAACACTCATATAACACCTTAAAAGGTGGC
The DNA here is from genome assembly GCA_963277665.1 of Viscum album. Classification (NCBI taxonomy): domain Eukaryota; kingdom Viridiplantae; phylum Streptophyta; class Magnoliopsida; order Santalales; family Viscaceae; genus Viscum; species Viscum album. The sequence goes on along the minus strand of OY728120.1, from coordinate 1,982,398,616 downwards.
CATTAAGATGTCACTCTATTTATATATGATATATAATATGTTTATGTTTTAATTAAGGTTCTGTATTTTTCATTTATGGCATACCTTTATTGTTTCCATTATGGGTAAACGCGATATTTTCATTTTAGGAAGTGCGGACTACCGCCCCCTCAAAGTGATTTGAATCGTTAATGCCATATGTGGGATGTATAAAGGATGGATTAAATGGTATTATACATTATATTATACTGGAATTATATTATACCTTTATATAATTATAACTTCATTCCATTAAATACGAAATATAAATGAAAGTAGCGTTCATGCGTACGTACGGCTTACCGTCTCCATGAACGGTGCATTTCATTTCTTACCTCTAAATGTTATGTAATATTATGAATGAATGTATATACTTGATATATATGAGATATATGATATCTATATCATGAATATAATTCTGGATATAATTGATATTTCACCACATGAACAACTTGTAATTATAAGAAGTCTATTTTTGACTCAAGTACCAAAGATCGACAAAACGACCGTTATTAACTTAAATAATTACATAATGTTCATAACATGGTAATAAGTGATATAAAAGGAATAAAAAACTTGAAAAAGGTTATTAAGAAATTATAAATTAACTCTAGTTTATTATTCAGGAGGTTAAAGAACGGTCGAGTCAAGACAGGACGCAAGGTAAGGGAACTTCTTAACCCAATTTCCATTCTTTGGGTTAATATCCTACTTTCAAATTATGTCATGATATTATTATGTACTAACTTGTATTTGTACTTTATTTATGTGTAATTATAGTGAATACACATAATAGATCTATTTTATTTAAAAAATGATCTTTGTGAGGGACTTCGTCTCAATCTCTTTTCATTGAGGTATATTTGGTTTTATACACAACTTTCCTTTATACGGTGTATAAACCCATTTGACTTTTACATTTATTCAAAAGGAATATTTTTATATGAAGTGTTTTACTAAATGAAAAAAAGGAATGTTTTTCTTGTCGTATGTATGCGGCGACAACGACTTATCCGCCGCCATGGCCATTATTTGGGTTTCGGCTTCCTCTACAATCCATAACATTTTTTTTAATGAAAAATAAATACAAAGTTTTAACTTTATTTTATTTTGGTATTGAAAATGGTTTTGAAAGTGTTTTTATTATATCAATGTTTTGTATTGATATCTTGTGATTGAAATGTGGAAATGTTATGTTTCCTTTATGCATGTTTTATGTGATACAATTATGTTATGGTTTATGATATGTTTAAACCTATTCATATGAGGAATGCATTGGACTTAATAAGTGACAGGTGGAGCCCGCTATAGCTCCTCGATGCATCGGTAGGTCTCATGAGACAAACTAGTGTCTTGGAACGAGGCCTTGAAAAAATCTTATTTGTGGTCTTGGCACGAGGCCTTGGCTACGTGGTTATGATAGTCTGGCATTATGCATTCCATCATTATGAAAGTGGTTATTGATATTGCATGTGATTATTCGACTAGTAGAATATCCATGTGAGTAAGTAAATGGAATTATTTAATTTTATTTTTGCCATATTATGCTGAAGTTCAAGTTTAAAAAGGCTTTTGTTTTAGTTATACATTGCCTTAAATGTTAATGTTTATTTATGAAAGCTTCCGCAATATTGTTATCCTTACTGAGCATCTGAGCTCACCCCTTTCAATGTTTTAATATTTTCCAGGATGTGAAGAAGTATTTTATGAATGACCTGCAGGGATAGTCAGAAGAGTATATGAGTGTGGACTATGAAGACTTTGTTATTAGTTTTTCACTTTATGATGTAATGTAACATGTATGAATGTATCTAGTGTTTCCAAGGCTACTAAACTAATCGGTCTTTCGAGACTTGATCTTTTGAGATCATGCCAATGTTACGAAATAATGCACCGACTCTGGGTAACTGGGGTCGGAGCGTTACACTATGTGACCCAACATACCCACAGTACTCATTAGGGATGAGTACCTTAGCAGTCCAAGGTATTCAGTGTTACGACTGATGGTCTTACTTTCCGTACTTTAGATTATACCTGTGTGAGCTATCTTGATTTGTGATCATGCTTCATGGTTTGCTTTGTGGATTTCTTTGTGGTCTTTCCTTGTGGTTTGGGGTCCCTTATGAGTATTTTATTACTCACCCCTACACGGGCTTCACCCACACGTGTTGTATTTGGTGCAGACGATCGATGCCTTGATGGAGGACTTGGTGGTCTGGGACCTAGTGGTGCCCAGTAAGATTAGGCAGGCAGGGCATACTTCTACTACTTCTGGTAGCTACTCTACACTTACCCATCAGGTGGGGCTTTCAGCGGATAGATTTTCAGAGATCTTTTGTACTTTCATATTTTCAGTTTGTATTTTTTGGGTTTGTATTATGGCCCATTTGACCTACAACTTGTACCTTTACTCAGTGTTTATTTAGTGGAATGCATGTTTACCTTTCCAATTTTTGGTATGTGGTTGTGTGTGTGTACGTACAGGTACTTAGGAAAATTCCTCCCACTTGCAGGTTGACACCTTCGGTGCTAATTTCCAACCCCTAGCCTTCAGGAGGTGGGCTTGGGGGAGTCACGGCACGGGGCCCAGGGGATAGGTCGTGAAAATTTTGTATTAGAGGTGTTTGGTTCTAACCCAAAGACCAGGAGTCTATTGTTTTGTTTTTGGGAAACAGTGTTAAATGTTTCGAGTTCTACTTTCAGATTCAGGGAGTCTAGTGTTGGTGCGGCAGACAACGTATCTATACACTAGGACCTTGAATTCTTCTTTTTGGCTCTATACGTAAAAACAATGGTTGCATGAATCATATAATAATTGAGTGTTTCCTCATGTTCTTCTTTAATTAGAGTCATCTCACCATGTATAATATATTTATTGTGGTACATCTTGATCTATTTCAGGATGCCTCAATGCAGACAAGCAGCTTGGATTCTGATGCGTGACCATGAGGACATCCCGCCTAGCAATGAGGCATCGGTTCAAGGACCCGTGATAAATATGTCTATGTCAGGTGGTGCACTAGTGTTACCACCAATCGTTGATTAGCAGTTACTGCCAGCGTTACCAGTAGATGACGCACGTAGGTTCAGTGCCCTACATGAGTTCCAAAGATAGAGACCTCCCAGGTTCAGTAGAGGCACAGATCCTCAGGTCGCTGAGGACTAGCTGGAGGCAGTGACGCGAGTCTTCCGCTTAGTGAGGACGCCACATGACCAGATGGAAGTTTTAGTTGCAAGCCATCTATAGGTCTTAGCAGGGAGATGGTGTAGTTTGACCATCTAGACACATGAGGTGGTGACCCTCTCCTAGGATGACTTTGAGCAACTTTTTTGGGAGTATTTCTTCCCCAAAAATTTTCACTCAGTGCGCATATAGGAGTTTCTTCACCTATAGTAGGGCAGCATGTTAGTGGTTGAGTACTCTGAGAGGTTCACAGACCTCTCCCGTTACTCTACAGATATGGTATGGGACCCTTTCTTTAGGGCCCAAACCTCTGAGCAGGGACTCTGATGGGAGATCAGGGTGTCGATGATTTCCCTTAGTATCCCTATGCAAGTTGGAGTGTTGGATTGATATCTACTAGTAAAGAGCTTTATCATAGAGTAGGAACCGACAGTGGGAGCTACCACTGGGAAACATGTGGCCGAGTCATCTGTGGCGGGCAGCCGACAGTTGACACAGAGGTCCAAGCGGGCCAGACCATCCGGAGGACGACCCCAGGACTTTAGATCGGTGGTGTGAGGCCACCAGGGAAGTAGGGGTCAGTAGAGGAGCATGGAATGTTACTCGTGCTGTGGGAAGATACACATGGCTCATTACTACTCGACCCACCGCACAGATGATCAGTGGATGGTCGAGGGACCACCGAGGCAGAGGAAGAGGTTTGAGTGAGGAGGTCTATAGGATGGAAGATGTGGAAAATGAGTAGGTCAAGTAGCAAGTGGTGGGTGATGGTTCTAGGTACTACCATCACCACCCCCGGGTGGTCCACCATGGCCTTAGGGAGCATGTGTATAAGGATGGGTTCAGCTTCAGGCAGTGGAGGCCTATGACCACGGTTCTCTAGAGATGATTAGACATAGGATCTGTGTCTTCTCCACCTTAGTTACAGTTCTTATTAACACAGGTTACAATCACTCTTTCCTTTCCATGGGCCTCATTCAAGGCTCAGAGATTCTGGTGGATCTTTTGGCTCGATCCTTACGGTTAGAGACTCATACAGGATAGGATTTGATGATTACACACTGGTGCCGACAATGTGAGATTACTCTTGGAGGCGAGAGCTTCGACTAGGATCTTCTAGTGGTGGCATTGAGGCCTTATGATTTCATCTTGGGTATGGACTGGTTATCCAAAGTTCATGCTCACATCGATTGTATTAGGCGTAGAGTGCGGTGTGTCTATGAGGATGGGACCAGGTTTTCCTTCACTAGTGAGAAGGGAGCTCTTGAAGCACAGGACATACTTTCTCAAAGAAGGGTGCAGTTAATCACTCACTAGTTGGCTAGCCTCACCCTCGGTGTGGTGGAAGAGAGAATTCTAAGCTTTCCTGTAGTGGTGGAAAAGTATGAGGATGTCTTCCCTGAGGATGTTTCGAGACTAACTCCTCATAGGAAGGTAGAATTTTTCATCAACCTGTACCCCGATATGGCATTGATATCTACACCAGCATATCAGATGGCTCCTACCGAGCATCAAGAGTTAAGGGTATAGTTGGAGGACTTATAGGAGAAGGGCTTTGTGAGGCCCAACATTTCACTGTGGGCAACCCCAGTGTTATTTTCCAAGAAGTAAGATGAGAGCATGAGGCTATGCGTGGACTATCAGTTCCTAAACTAGGTGATTGTGAAGAACAAATATCCACTACCGAGAATTGATGACATCTTCGGCCATCTAAAGGGTATGAGGTGGTTCTCGAAGATAAACCTCAGGTCTAGCTGTCATCAACTTCAAGTACGGGAAGGAGATGTACTGAAGACAACCTTTAGATTTTGGTATGGCCACTATGAGTTCTTGGTGATGTCATTTTTCATGACTAATTCCCTAACAGTGTTCATGGAACTCGTGAATAGGATCTTCCATCCTTACCTCGATCATTTAGTGGTGGTCTTAATTGATGGAATCCTGGTGTACTCGATGTCAGAGAAGTACCACACAACACACCTAAGGATATCCCTAGATACACTCTGAGAACATCAATTTTATGGAAATCTCTTGAAGTGATAGTTTTATATTTGGGAGGTCCACTTTCTGGAACACGTCATCTTGGAGGTTAGATTTGCAGTGGATCCGATGAAGATAGAGGCAGTTATTACTTGTGATCCACCCAGGAGTATGACTAAGTTGTGAAGCTTCTTGGGCTTGGATGGATACTACTTGAGGTTGGTGCCCGACTTTCTAGAGTAGTAGCACCCTTATCGGCTTTGAAACTGAAGGGATAACCCTTCGTGTGGATGGAGAAGTGCCAGTAGAGTTTCCAGGAGCTAAGGCGGAGACTGACGAGTTCCCCCATCTTGAGACTAACAGAGGAGGGTGTTGGGTATGTAGTTTTCTGAGATGCATTAGGTATTGTACTGGGTTGTGTCCTGATGCAGGTGTGAGTAGTAATCACCTACGGTTCACGACAATTGAGGTAACATGAGCAGAACTACATAACCCATGACTTGTAGTTATCAGTAGTGGTATTTGCATTAAAGATGTGGTGACACTACTTGATGAGTGAACAGTTTACCATCTACTCAAACCATAAAAGACTCAAGTATATCTTTTCCCATAAGGACCTGAACTTGAGGCAGCGGCGATGGATAGAGTTCCTCTAGGACTATGAATTCGAGATAGTCTATACTCCTAGGAATGGGAACATGGTGGTAGACGCGCTTAGCAGAAGGTCCGATTTGTAGCTGTTGAGTGAGCTGACATAGCAACTAGCTGCGATATAGATATACTTTATAGATGATGATAGAGTATCTTACCTTCATTCTATGACTATCACTCCCCCAACCTTACGGCAAGTTAGGGAGGCACATCTTGTGGATATTGATTGTGAGGCCTGACGTGCTCAATTATCCTTAGGAAAGGCTCCTGATGGATTTTCAATATGTGGGGAGTACGTCATCATTTTCAGAGGTCACACCATAGTACCAGTGGAATTGTAGGAGGATGTGTTGAGGGATTTCCATACATCACATTTGGCGGTACATATAGGCATGGAGAAGATGTACTAAGATCTCTGACATTAGTACTGGTGTCCAGGGATGAAGAAAGCGGTGGCCAAGCTCATTTCGCAGTTCCTCACTTGTTAGCAAGTGAAGGTTGAGCATCAGGTTCTAGTAGGCTTGGCCCAGCCACTTATAGTATCGGAGTGGAAGTGGGATGGTATCTTGATGGACTTTGTGATGGGATTACCACGCACGTCCAGGGGCCATGATTCTATCTGGTTGATTATCGAATGACTCACCAAGTCGGCTCACTTCCCACCCATCCAAAAGTAAGGATCAGTGGAGGGATTGGGACACCTCTACATCCATAAGATAGTGTGGCTTAATAGGGTTCCTTCAACAATCATATAAGACTGTGACACTTTCTTAACATCTTGGTTGTGGAAGGGATTATAGGAGGCATTCAGGACTCAACTGCACTTGAGTACATCCTTTCACCCACAGACGGATGGTTGGACGGAGTGGACTATACAGACCTTGGATGACATGCTTCATGCTTGCATCCTTGATTTTGGTCATAGTTGGGAGGACCACCTGCCACTAGTGGATTTTGTATACATCAAAAACTATCAATCCACCATTGGAATGGTACCATTTGATACTTTGTAGAGGCGACCATGCAGATCACCAATATGTTGGATAGACCCAGGGGAGTCGACAATCATGGGTTCGAAGTTGGTACGGGATACTACTGACAAGGTGCAGATCATCCAGGAGTAGATGAGGACTGCACAGAGTAGGAAAAAAACTTATGCTGATAGGAAACATAGGCCCTTTCATTTTGAGGAGGGAGACCATGTGTTCCTTCAGGTCTCACCCTAACGAGGATTGCATAGATTTGGTCGGGGTGGCAAGTTATCTATGAGGTTCATCGGACCTTTCCAGATTTTGAGTAGAGTTGGTGAGGTGGCGTACCACCTAGATATTCCACCATATATGCATCAGCTGCATGATGTTTTTCACATATTTCATCTAAGAAAGTATGTGCATGATCCGTCGCACGTCATCAACTGGGGCAAGCTGGACAATGACGATGGGGAAAAGTTTATAGAGTTCTCAGTAGAGATAGAGGATCGATAGGAGCAAGTCCTTCATGGGTGGTTGATTCCTCTGGTACGTGTTTAGTGGAAGAATAGGAATCTCTAGGAGAGAACTTGGGAGTGGGAGTCTCAAATTCGTGCATAGTACCCCCATTTATTTGTTTAGCCCCTATTTTGGATTTCAGGGGTGTAAATCCCTAAGGTGGGGATAATTTAATGCCCCAAAAATTATATGTAAATTTCTTTTTTAAAATTATATGGGATTATTTCGAGACCAGACACTCAAACTGTACCTGATTTCAAGGCCCACTAAGCCCGGAATAGAATTTTGAACTTTTTTTAGTTCATTTAAATAAACGTGCGAGCAAGTTTTTCTAAATTTTAAACTAGTGATCAGATCAAAAATATGGGGTCATCATTGAACTCATAATGTCAAGATTCACCTAGAAATTACCTAACTTCAATCAATAGGGGTCGACCGGAAAAGGTAGTTTTCAGACTTTTTGGAAGAAGAAAATAAAATAAATTAAAAAGTTATTTTATTTGTTTCTCTCCATCATTGAGCAGTGGCACATCAGCATTGCAGTGTGGTGATGAGGCGATGAAAATTCTCATTAAATGAATTATATTAATGAGGATCTTAAATGTGCAGTGTAATGACTCATTAATTAAAGCTTAACTACGCGACGACGCAGCGTAACAGAGACGCTATGACATGTTTCTCTTTTAATGAGATAACGTATGACAACCCTGTTTTTTATTACAACTTAAGCATGCTTTATTACATAAAACTTCACTTGATACAACAAAGAAGATCGAGAGGTTTAGTGTCTTTGGGGCTTAGGATCATTACATATAAACTTTAAACTTGAAATACAACATCTTTATTGAAAACTTCCTTTACATGACCACTACATTCCTTCGTACTTAGCATTGCATGGGATAACCTGAGGACATGCATAAGAAAAGGGTGAGCTATAAAGCCCAGTAAGGGAGTAAACAATGAATAACATGAGGAGTGAAATACATGTTAGGCAATAGGCATATCAATAGAGCATAATAGAAACATGAACATAAAGGCATGATAAAGCATGATGATCATAACATGGAAATGTGGCAACAACACTTAACATTGAATTAGCATGAGCCAAGGCTCATTGTACATGGAGCATGAGTAAACCCTCATTGCACTTGAAGCACGAGTAAACCCTCGTTGCACTTGAATTAGCATGAGTCAACACTCATTGCACATGACGTATCATGATACTATACTTTACCCAATGCATTGGAGCGCTATAAAGGGCGCACCCTTCTTAAACATTTCATTTCATGCATAAGTGTGCCACATGGATCATAAAACATGGATTCATAAAATATAATCATTTATTCCACGATAAAGGAATGTGGAATTCATACATGAAACTTTACAATCAATATGTAAATGTGCATAAAGTTGAATACCCTTGATGGAGAAATGGGCATGGTATTCACTACACAATGACATTGGCTTAGAAAATCGGTGTGATTTCGGCAGCGTAACGGCGTGACATAAGAACTCATAAAAAAGGTTGATGAGAGAGAAATGGGTTCCTCATCATATTTACATGTAATGGACAGTAAGGAGGTCATATATATACATGTCCCAACAATTGAAATGGAATTTAAATTCATGATACAAAAGTATTGCTTGAATGTAAAAGAAGAGAGAGAAGTTCCTTTCGGAATTTCAGCATAGTAACGGGTGTACATGGGAGGCATTTAATGAGAGAGAAAGGGTTCTCCCATCATTCAAACAATAAGAGGGCAGTATGGGGGAGGTTCGAAACCATACCCCAACATTCATAATTGAAATTAAAAGGGCAATACAACTTAAATAACATTGACAAAAATGAGAAAGGAAGAAAAAACTCTTACTTGGAAGTGTGCTTCCAAAGGATAGAGAGAGGCTTGTGAGAGGCTTCTTGGGAGCTTGGGGCACCTTGAGAGGATTCTAGAGAGAGTAGGGCAGAGGTTGGACGAACTTCAAGGGCTTTGAGTGAGGAGGAAGTGGGAGCTTGGGTGGGTTTATATAGGAAAGGTGAGAGAATTCTTTATTATTTAGGTTTGGGACCCCTTATATTAAAATAATCCAAACCACAAACCATCCCATGGTATTTGCCCATGGTTTCTGGAAAAGGAAAGAGGAAAACAATATTTTACATGTCCAAGGTCCGAACTTATTAAAAAATTAGGGTTGCTTATGTGGATGTGAGTCACACTCCCATGGAAATTAATTTAAAAAGGCAAAGTGTTGAATAAGTCTTGAGGGCTCCATTAATGCTTTGAAAAGTAAGTCAAACAAACCCAAAACCTCATTATTTTAATGATAAAACACATATTGGCCGAACATAAGGATTATGGTATTTTATTACATCACCATTGGGTCATTATGATGTCATAAAACACATTATATATTTAAATGGTATTTAATTTTTACCCAAAAATTTGACTGTCTCAGAAAATTATGAAAAATTCACCGTTGGATAATTTCGATGTCCTGATTCCAAAAATAATATTTATTTTATCTAAATAATTTTCTAAATATGTGAATTTTCACTTTTAAAATAAAAACCTACATTTATAAAAAAATCACGGGTTTTGACAGAAATGGCTTTCAAACCTTAATAAAAATTTTAATTGCATTCATAAAATTATAAGATATTTATATTTAATAAAAATTAATTTAATATTAATAATAATATTTTATTAAAATATTATTTAATTCAAAAATCCTTTAATTTAATAAAATATAATTCTTAATTAAATAATAACTAAAAACACCATTTGTACTTTAAAAACTAATTACAATGTATCAAAAATAACTAGAAATTATATTCATTATTATATACAAAAATAATGTACATGAACATGGTGCTACTTATTTGTTACATAACCCCTTAAAATAGCCGCATAAGACCTAAGGGTAAGGTGTGCGATGGTGACAGACTCTTGGGGTTGCTCGGATAACATCGCTCGAGTTGTAATCTCTATCAACTTCCATTTTTCCCGTAGACGATCACGTTCGAGCTTGACTTGATGAAGCTCAGCTTGGGCTTGGTCAAGGGCAAATCCCAAAGACACCACCTCTTTTCCGAGCTCCGACAAATGGGCTTCGTAAGGGGGCAATTCTACTGGATGAGTCCATCGCTTCCTTTGTCTGAGTAGAAATGGTTTCGTTAAATCCTTATATTTATACTACTCAGATGATCACTGTTAAACGGCTATAAAAGTAACTATCACAAATCATAACATAAAACTAAAGAAGTTGACATCTTATAAAAACATTTTTTTTCATAAAGAAACATTTAACTGGATCAAGGGGGATTTTCCATTAATGAAACTTTGGGTCGTTACAACATTCCCCCCTTAAGAAATTTCGCCCTCGAAATTTTCTTTTTCCCATACTAAAACAAATATGGGTAACTTAGCTTCATCATATCCTCCGACTCCCAAGTTGCTTCTTCAAACTTGTGGTTTCTCCACAACACCTTGACGAGGGGCATTGTCTTATTTCGTAGAACTTTTTCTCTACGATCTAAGATCTTCACTGGTTGCTCCTCATAAGAAAGATCGTCTTCTAATTGTACCACCTCGGAAGAGAGTACATGTGAAGGGTCTGGTATGTACTTCCTTAAGAGGGATACATGGAATACATCATGCACTTTGGCCATAGTAGGTGGAAGTGCTAGTCGATAGGCCACAGCCCCAACACGATCAAGAATCTCGAAGGGGCCGATGTACCTTGGACTTAACATCCCTTTCTTTCCAAACCTCATGACCTTATTCCACGGAGATATGCGTAAAAACACCATGTCTCCGACTTTAAACTCAATGTCTCGTCGACGATTATCTGCATAACTCTTCTGTCGACTCTGGGCTGCCTTGATATGCTGCTGAATGTTTTTCACCTTCTCCACCATTTCTTCGACCATTTCTGGTCCAAGCAGCTTACGTTCACCGACCTCATCCCAACATGCCGGTGTTCTACACCTTTTCCCATACAGGGCTTCATATGGTGCCATTTGGATGCTCGAGTGGAAACTATTATTATAAGAGAACTCAACTAGAGGAAGATGTTGATCCCATCCTCCTTTAAAGTCCATTGAGCACGCTCTCAACATATCCTCAAGTGTTTGGATAGTCCGCTCGGATTGGCCATCAGTTTGAGGATGATAGGCCGTACTGAAGTTCAGTTCAGTATTCAGAGCATGTTGAAGACTCTTCCAAAACTTAGAGGTAAATCTTGGATCTCGGTCAGACACAATAGATATTGGTACTCCATGCAACCGTACCACTTCCCTGATATATATCTGTGCCAGTTGATCCAAAGAGAAATCCTCTCGAATAGCAATGAAGTGTGCAGTCTTTGTAAGACGATCCACAATAACCCAGATTGCATTGTTGCCTTTGGATGTCCTTGGAAGTCCAATGACGAAGTCCATGGTGATGTTCTCTCATTTCCATTCAGGTATGGGCAATGGTTGCATCATCCCCTTAGACTTCTGTCTCTCTGCCTTCACTTGCTGACACACCAGGCACTTTGATGTATATTCAGCGATCTCCTTCTTCATATTATCCCACCAAAAGTTTTCTCGGAGATCTCGATACATCTTTGTGCTCCCTGGGTGAATAGAGAAATTTGAACTATGTGCATCATCCAAAAGTTCCTTCTTCAGCTCCGAACTTGATGGAACACATAGTCTTTTCCCAAACCGCACAATTCCTTCTTCATTGACAATAAACTCTGAGGATTTTCCCTTTTTGATAGCTTCCACTTTTTCTTGGATTCCCGCATCATCCTTTTGAGCATCCTTTATCCTTTCCAAAAGAGATGGTTGAGCAATCATTTGTGAAAGGATTGATGATGTTCCCTTCTTTATGATTCCCACGTCCATCTTCATCAAGTCTAAGAAGATTGCATCCTTCTCAATTCTCATCATTGATAGAATTGCTGGATCCTTTCTACTTAGGGCATCCGCCACCTTGTTCGCCTTCCCAAGGTGGTAATGTATTGAACAGTCATAATCCTTGATGATCTCTATCCATCTTCTCTGGCGCATATTAAGCTCTTTCTGTGTGAATATATATTTAAGACTCTGGTGGTCAGTATATATCTCACATTTCTCTCCATAGAGATAATGCCGCCAGATTTTCAAGGCAAAGATCACCGCCGCCAACTCCAGATCATGCGTTGGATAGTTTCGCTCATGGATTTTCAACTACCTTGAGGCATATGATATCACTTTATCATTCTGCATCAGCACACATCCTAAGCCCTTCTTCGAAGCATCACTGAATACCACAAAAATCTCCCCACTTGTGGGTAAAGTGAGCACGGGTGCAGTGATAAGCCTCCTTTTCAACTCCTTGAAGCTTTATTCGCATTCATCACTCCAAGAAAACTTTACTCCCTTTCGAGTTAGCTTGGTAAGAGGGTTGGACAATCGTGAGAAATTTCTCACAAATCGTCGATAATATCCAGCTAACCCCAAGAAGCTACGGATATCAGTTACCGATGTTGGCCTCGTCCATCCCTCAATTGCATCTGTTTTGGAGGGGTCCAAAGATATCCCATTGCTTGTGATGATATGACCCAAGAATGAGACTTCCTTCAACCAAAACCCACACTTGCTGTACTTTTCATAGAGCTTCTCCTTGCGCAAAGTCTCTAGTACAGTTTTTAAATGCTCCTCATGGTCCTCCTTGGTTTTGGAGTATATTAGAATATCATCTATAAAGACTACCACAAATTTGTCTAGGTAATCTCTAAATACTCTATTCATCAAGTCCATGAATATTTCTGGAGCATTGGTGAGTCCGAAAGGCATTACTATGAATTCATAGTGCCCGTACCTTGTACGAAAAGCAGTTTTGGGGATATCTTCCTTCTTCACCCTTACTTGATAATATCCCGACCGCAAGTCAACCTTGGAGAAGTATTGTGCTCCACGCAGCTGATCAAACAAGTCATCGATTCTTGGGAGAGGATACTTGTTCTTTATCGTGATTTTGTTAAGTTCACGATAATCGATGCAAAGCCGCATTGACCCATCCTTCTTCTTGACGAAGAGGACTGGTGCACCCCATGGTGATGCACTTGGGCGTATAAACCCTTTATCCAGATTCTCCTGTAGTTGTTTCTTCAGTTCTTCAAGCTCAACAACAGCCATTCTATATGGAGTCTTGGATATTGGTAGAGCCCCAGGTATAATTTCAATTGAGAACTCAACATCTCTTCTTGGAGGAAGACCAGGAAGTTCCTCGGGAAATACTTCAGCGAATTCCCTCACAATAGGAATTTCTTCAAGGGTGGTTTCTTCCTTGGACTTAATCATCTGAGCCAGATATGCGTGCTCATAAGGCAGTAATATCCATGCTTGAGATGATGGAGCTAAAGGATATTCATCTTCCTCCTGACACTTGTAAAGAATCGGGGGTCGATTCTCCATATGGAGTGTGATTTCCCTCTCCCGACAGTTTATGTTGGCTTTATATAAGTAAAGCCAATCCATGCCAATAATTGCATCAAATTCCACCAAAGGGAGTATGACGAGGTTCGCCGGGAAATTCAATCCACATATTATAACAGGGGAGGACTTATACTCATGGGATGCAATGATTGCCCCATTTTCCGTACTCACCGACATCTTTACTTCCATGATTTGTGGTGGTGCAGGGATTGTTCTACTAAACTTTTGAGATATAAAAGAATGCATAGAACCTGAATCAAAAAGTACGTTCGCTATTATTGAATGAATAACTAGCGTACCTGTCACCACTTCGTTGTCGGGGTTCACTTCGGCAAAAGTGATGGCAAAAGCTCTTCCTTGCTGTCTTGGAGGTTGTTGATTGCCTCCGATAACCCTTGGATTAGGGCACTGATTTGCAAAATGACCCGGTTCTTTACATTTGAAGCATTGAACAACGCGTTGAGGTTCGAACAGAGCGTTCCTCTCCTCTGTCACAGCCGCGGGTCCTTCTTGCTGACAGTTAACAGCTAGGTTCCCTTCTCTTCCACACTTGAAGCATTTTCTTGTCCCCCTAAGGCAATTTCCAGGGTGCTTCTTTCCACACTTTTGGCAAATGGGGTGCTGGAATTTCTTAGCGCCATTGGATTTATCCATCGGACCACCAGCATTGAAGTCCACCTTCCGCTTCTTGTCCCCATGATACCCCTGTGATTCTCCGATCTCCATTTCAACCTTGAGGGCACATCGGACAATTTCCTCATAGCTGTCGAAGTCACGGATCGCTAATGCTTTCCGCAAGCTAGGCTTCAGCCCACCAAAGAAGCGGTCAACCTTGCATTCGGGGGTAATGACAAAGCCGGAAGCGTATCGTGCAAGCCTTGTGAAGTTTGCCTCGTACGCTCCCACAGATTCCTCATCTTTCTGCTTGAGGGAAAGGAAGTCCCTTTCCATCTTAAGATAGAGGGTACGTGGAAAATATTTATCGAAAAACATCTTCCGGAATACCTTCCATTCCAAAGCCTCGATCTCCTCCTCAGGCTTCATATTTTTGATCAACGTCCACCATTGATCAGCTTCACCCTCCATACGATAAGCCGCCAGGAGAACCTTCTCTTTTTCAGAGCATTGGAGTATGGAGAATATCTTTTCAATGGAGTTGATCCATTGTTCAGCGATCGTGGGATCGGATGATCCACTAAAAGTAGGAGGCCTTTGTCTCATGAAGCTTTCAATAGCGACTTGTTCTTTCTTAGGGGGGGTTGAACGTTCCTCTTGACCAGTGTTTCTATTCAAAACTTGAGTTAGCTGAGAGAGAAGCGTGACAAAGTTCGCGATTCCCGCTCCCATTGGATTGGGCATCTCATAAGTACAATCATCACACTGATCTTCACAACGGTTGTTAGCCCGAGTTCTCCTATTACCGGCCATTGGCTGGAATAAAATAAATTTAGGGGTAACGCATAAAGTTTAATCCAAAGACAAAAGTTGATGACTTATAAATAAACTTTAATCTCTTTAACTCATGAGTCTATAGGATTCAATCCAGGCTTTTCATGATCTTCCTTCTAACATATATTCTTAGGAGCATTTTTCCCTTAATAAGGGTTCATACTAAGATTGTGAATTTATCAAAACATATCCCCCGGGAGTGTCGTAACCAAGAGTGCAGAAAGGCCCGTTGTCGTGCACCAGTTCCCGTTCGAGTCTAGCTCAAAGCGGTGTTTTCGGGTTTTACCCCTAGGATACATCTGTGCCAGAGCCGCCTCTACCTGCTCGTATCCGGACAGGGATGTATTTGTTTGATAAACCACTTACATAGTATTTACCAAAACTTAGGGATGTTTTTATTATTCTTAGTCTTGTATCTAAGGCTTTACTAGGGTTTCCTAATCCCAAAAATAACTAAACCTATCCTTTGATACCAACTATGACAACCCTGTTTTTTATTACAACTTAAGCATGCTTTATTACATAAAACTTCACTTGATACAACAAATAAGATTGAGATTTTTAGTGTCTTTGGGGCTTAGGATCATTAAATATAAACTTTAAACTTGAAATACAACATCTTTATTTAAAACTTCCTTTACATGACCACTACATTCCTTCGTACTTAGCATTGCATGGGATAACCTGAGGACATGCATAAGAAAAGGGTGAGCTATAAAGCCCAGTAAGGGAGTAAACAATGAATAACATGAGGAGTGAAATACATGTTAGGCAATAGTCATATCAATATAGCATAATAGAAACATGAACATAAAGACATGATAAAGCATGATAATCATAACATGGAAATGTGGCAACAACACTTAACATTGAATTAGCATGAGCCAAGGCTCATTGCACATGGAGCATGAGTAAACCCTCATTGCACTTGAAGCACGAGTAAACCCTCGTTGCACTTGAATTAGCATGAGTCAACACTCATTGCACATGAAGTATCATGATACTATACTTTACCCAATGCATTGGAGCGCTATAAAGGGCGCACCCTTCTTAAACATTTCATTTCATGCATAAGTGTGCCACATGAATCATAAAACATGGATTCATAAAACATAATCATTTATTCCACGATAAAGGAATGTGGAATTCATACATGAAACTTTAAAATAAATATGTAAATGTGCATAAAGGTGAATACCCTTGATGGAGAAATGGGCATGGTATTCACTACACAATGACATTGGCTTAGAAAATCGGTGCGATTTCGGCAGCGTAACGGCGTGACATAAGAACTCATAAAAAAGGTTGATGAGAGAGAAAGGGGTTCCTCATCATATTTACATGTAATGGACAGTAAGGAGGTCATATATATACATGTCCCAACAATTGAAATGGAATTTAAATTCATGATACAAAAGTATTGCTTGAATGTAAAAGAAGAGAGAGAAGTTCCTTTCGGAATTTCTGCATAGTAACGGGTGTACATGGGAGGCATTTAATGAGAGAGAAAGGGTTCTCCCATCATTCAAACAATAAGAGGGCAGTATGGGGTAGGTGAGAAACCATACCCCAACATTCATAATTGAAATTAAAAGGGCAATACAACTTAAATAACATTGACAAAAATGAGAAAGGAAGAAAAAACCCTTACTTGGAAGTGTGCTTCCAAAGGCTAGAGAGAGGCTTGTGAGAGGCTTCTTGGGAGCTTGAGGCACCTTGAGAGGATTATAGATAGAGTAGGGCAGAGGTTGGACGAACTTCAAGGGATTTGAGTGAGGAGGAAGTGGGATCTTGGGTGGGTTTATATAGAAAAGGTGAGAGAATTCTTTATTATTTAGGTTTGGGACCCCTTATATTAAAATAATCCAAACCACAAACCATCCCATGGTATTTGCCCATGGTTTCTGGAAAAGGAAAGAGTAAAACAATATTTTAAAAGTCCAAGGTCCGAACTTATTAAAAAATTAGGGTTGCTTATGTGGAGGTGAGTCACACTCCCATGGAAATTAATTTAAAAAGGCAAAGTGTTGAATAAGTCTTGAGGGCTCCATTAATGCTTTGAAAAGTAAGTCAAACAAACCAAAAACCTCATTATTTTAATGATAAAACACATATTGGCCGAACATAAGGATTATGGTATTTTATTACATCACCATTGGGTCATTATGATGTCATAAAACACATTATATATTTAAATGGTATTTAATTTTTACCCAAAAATTTGATTGTCTCAGAAAATTATGAAAAATTCACCGTTGGATAATTTCGACGTCCTGATTCAAAAAATAATATTTATTTTATCTAAATAATTTTCTAAATATGTGAATTTTCACTTTTAAAATAAAAACCGATATTTATAAAAAATTCACGGGTTTTGACAGAAATGGCTTTCAAACCTCAATAAAAATTTTAATTGCATTCATAAAATTATAAGATATTTATATTTAATAAAAATTAATTTAATATTAATAATAATATTTTATTAAAATATTATTTAATTCAAAAATCCTTTAATTTAATAAAATATAATTCTTAATTAAATAATAACTAAAAACACCATTTGTACTTTAAAAACTAATTACAATGTATCAAAAATGACTAGAAATTATATTCATTATTATATAAAAAAATAATGTACATGAACATGGTGCTACTTATTTGTTACATAACCCCTTAAAATAGCCGCATAAGACCTAAGGGTAAGGTGTGCGATGGTGACAGACTCTTGGGGTTGCTCGGATAACATCGCTCGAGTTGTAATCTCTATCAACTTCCATTTTTCCCGTAGACGATCACGTTCAAGCTTGACTTGATGAAGCTCAGCTTGGGCTTGGTCAAGGGAAAAGCCCAAAGACGCCACCTCTTTTCCGAGCTTCGACAAATGGGCTTCGTAAGGGGGCAATTCTACTGGATGAGGCCATCGCTTCCTTTGTCTGAGTAGAAATGGTTTCGTTAAAACCTTATATTTATACTACTCAGATGATCACTGTTCAACGGCTATAAAAGTAATGGTCACAAATCATAACATAAAACTAAAGAAGTTGAAATCTTATAAAAACATTTTTTTTTTTTCATAAAGAAACATTTAACTGGATCAAGAGGGATTTTCCATTAATGAAACTTTGGGTCGTTACATAACGGGTTGGAGAATCCGAACTAGAATTTCTCTGATGGACGTAGAGGAAATTCTCTCTAATGAAGAATGTCGGTGAATCACTAATGACAACGACGCACCTCAAAGAACAGGACTAGATAACAACGAATGCCAATGGCATCGAACAGAACGTGAATCCTCACAGACGGATCGCTTCAACAATGAACCTATCCTAGGTAGAGGTTTAATTTTTGTGTTTTGATTTTCCTCGTTCTTCATTCTAAAACAACAAACATGTATCAACCCACGAATAGGTTAATCATTGGATTGCTTATTCTTGTGGGAGGGTTCTCATTCTTGGGGTTTTGCATCGGGATTAATTTTCATAGAATCATAATCTTATCCCCCCCCCATGTTTTAAAACTCTAATGCAGAGGGTACCGGATAACATGATCAAGGCCTGAGCCCCTTTTCCATTGTGCATTCTTGTGTGTTTTTTGGGGCCTTAACACCAGATTGACGATAATGAAATTACAAGTTCGTAACAGGGAAAATGGTGCCCCATGGAAGCCAGAGGCATAGGCAGCTCGAGGAACAGACCTCCGGAGCAGACCTGGTGGTCCACGGAAAATTTTGCCAACGACGACAACCATAGGTGGGTGGAGTCTTCCCACGGTAGCGGCCACAAGTGGGTGGAAGTGTGTCGCGGTTGGCTTGGGCCGCAGCGGTCCGGCAAGAGCCACCGGTAGCAATCCATGGCAGTGCGGAAAGAGCCACCGGTAGTGGACCGGTGGCTGATGGATAGGGACGCAGCCACTTGGACACATCGGTGGAGCAGGCCACAATTTGGCATGCTGGTACGTAGTCCAGTGGGGACCGTGTGTGGGATCTAAGGGATGGCTGGCTTAGCCATCCGCGGGGCGCATGAACTGGATTCCCTCCTAGCATTTGGACTGGAGGAGATCGGCCCGCTGTATGGGGCGAGGTGAGGGTGCGAACCGGGTCGGGTCGGGTTGGACAAACTGGGTCGGGTCATATGGGACCCCCGGGCTAGGTTGGTCAGGTCAGTCCGACCGGGTCGGACTGGGCCCAGACACAACTGGCCCCTGTTAACTAAAATGCCAATATATTTCATATTGGGCGTCCTATTGGTGTGCCATTTGTGGCATTGGAACCCTCATGACAAGGAGGTTATTTTATAATACTCTAAGGAGGTTTTCATGGAAGTTGAAATGCAACGAATGGCTTGAGGAGTGGATTCTCTTAGAATCAAGTTCACTACATATGGAAATCCTACGACTACAAGTGACCCTATGTAGATCAGCTACAACTGGCCCTATGTAGATTAGCTAAAAGAGACCCTATGTGGATTAGCTACAAGAGACCCTATATGGATCAGCTACAAGAGACCCTATGTGGATCATCTACAAGTGACCCTCTCTGGATTATCTACAAGAGACCATGTATGGATCATCTAAAAGTGACCCTATGTGGATCAGCTACAAGCGGCCCTGTGTGGATCAACTACAAGCGAACTTGTGTATACCAGCTATAATGGCCTAATTGGGAAGTGACTATGTGTACCCAGTAGGCCCATGGTGGGGAGTGGCTCTATGTGACCTAGCATACCCACAGTACTCATCAGGGATGAGTACCTCAACAGTTCAAGGTGTTCAGTGTTATGACTGATAGTCTTGATTTTCATACTTTAGATTATACCTTTGTGAACTGTCTTGATTCATGATCATGCTTTGTGGATTTCTTTGTGGATTTCTTTGTGGTATTTCCTTATGGTTTATGGTCCCTTCTGAGTATTTTGTTACTCACCCCTACACAAGCTTCACCCACATGTGTTGTGTCTGGTTCAGACGACCGAGGCCTTAACGGAGGACTTGGTGTCCTGGGACCCGGTGGTGCCTAGTGAGATCGGGCAAGTGGGGCGTACTTCTATGACTTCCAGAATCTACTCTACACTTACCCATCAGGTGGGGTTTTCAATGGACAACTTTTCATAGGTCTTTTGTACCTTCTTATTTTCATTTTTTCTTTTTTTGGGTTTGTATTTTGGCCCATTTAACCTATAGCTTGTACCTTTACTCATTGGTTTTTTAGTGGCATGCATGTTTACCTTTTCAATTTTTGGGGCATGGTTGTGTGTGTGTGCATACAGGTACTCAGGAAAATACCTCTCACTTATAGTTTTACACCTTCAGTGCTAGTTTCCAATCCCCGGCCTTCGTGAGGCGGGCTTGGGGGAGTCATGACACGGGCCCCGGGGGATAGGTCATGACAAAGTTCAGGATCGAAATACAGTCAAGAGTGTCTCTTATCTCAATGTATCCATATAATATGTCACCTTATGAGTTTTGAGAGCTGTGTATATAGATTTATGACTTGTTTTAGTGTGGTTTTGTTCAGATGAGTGTGTCACCATGGGGTGTATTAGTTTTTTTCATAAAGAAGGTTGACAGTAGTTTGTGGTTGTGTATCAATTATTTTCACTTGAACCAAGTGACATTGAATAACTACTATCCTCTTCCATGGATTAATGATTTATTTGATCAACTAAAGGGTTAAAGTTGGTACTCTAAGATCAATTTGTGGTCAGGATATCATTAGACGCATGTAAAGGATGAGGATATCCCAAAGACTACTTTCTATTGTCTTCATAGGCATTACAATTAAGTTTGTTGTGATGTCATTTGATGTGAATAATTCTCCAGCTGTGTTCATGGGTTTAATAAATTTGATGTTCTCTGAGTTCCTAGATAAGTTCGTGGTGGTTTTCATTGATGAAATTTGTGTGTACTCCACATCCAAGGAGAAGCATACAGAGCATCTACATGCCATTTTGGGAGTTCTTTTCCATAATAAGTTATTTGGGAAGTTGTCGAAGTGTGATTTTTGGGCTTGATAAGTCCATTTCTTAGGGAATATTGTATCTTAGTAGGGAGTAACTATGGATCCATAGAAAATATAAACATTTGTGTCTTGGGCAACCCCCAAGATAGTAGCAGACGTGTGAATTTTTCTTAGTCTTTTAGGATATATAGTAGGTTCATAGATGATTTCTCTTGAGTTGTGAATCCTATGATAGTGTTGACCAGAAAGGATCAGGAGTTCTTGTGTACTGATCAGTGTCAGATATCTTTTGAGTCCCTGAAGGAGAAGTTGGTTAGTGATTTAGTTCTTTGTATTCCAGTAGAAGGAGTTCAGTTTGAGGTTTTATTTAATGCTTCACATCTTGGGTTAGGTTGTTTTCTGATGTATTATAGATCACTCATTTCTTATAGGTCTCGGCAGTTATGTCCCCATGAGAATAACTATGATACCCATGATATTGATTTGGAAGTAATTGTGTTTTCCCTGAAGTTGTGGAGACATTACCTCATCAGCGAGCACTTGGTCTTCACCGATCATAAGAGTCTGAGGTATGTTTTCTCCCAATGTGACTTGAACTTACACCAACATTAGTGGATAGATATCTTATAGGATTACAACTTCAATATTTCATATACACCTGATAAGGGTAATGTAATGTAGCTGATGCACTGAGCAGGAAGTCGTACAGTGATGTAGTGCATGAATCTAGTGATTCCTAGAGAGTGATGGAAGAACTTTCAGCATTTCATTTAGATATGGGAGAAGTTAGGGGAAAAGGTTTTCTTTTTTAGATGATGATGCAGTCAACTATGGTGTAGTAGGTGGAGGAGTCCCAGTTGTGGGATCTTAAGGTGGAGGTTTAGAGAGACCGAGTTGTTTTTGGTGAGGCCCCTGATGGTTGGTCTGAGGATGAACAATAATGAGTGTTGTTTCAAGGAAGGTTTTTTATTCCTTTTTAAATACATGATATGGTTCTCACAGAGTTCCATAGTTCACATTTGGTGGTACATACTAGTGTGAAAAATATGTACCAAGCTTTGAGAGGTTAGTTTTGGTGGCTAGGGTTGAAGCCTCCAGTTGCAGAGTTTGTGTCTCGGTTTTTGGTCTGTTAGAAGGTGAAGGTCGAGCACCGTGTTCCCAGTGGTTTTATCCAACCATTAGATGTTCCTCAGTGGAAGTGGGAGGAAATATCGATAGTATTTTTTACTGTTTTACCTCAAGCTTAGGGATGATATAATTATATATGGTTGGTAGTGGATCGTTTGATGAAATCATCCCACTTAATAGCGATCAAGGAGTCAAGATCTGTGGAGGTTTTGTCGATGCAGTATCTAAAGGAGGTTGTGAGACTCCATGGGGTCCTAAAGATGATAATTTCTGATTGAGATACTTGTTTTACCTCTAGAGTGTGGAGATTTCTCCAACATTCTTTTGGTTCTCAATTATACCTTAGCACTGCTTTTCATCCGTAGATGTATGTTCATACAGAGCAGACCATATGAACTCTTGAAGACATGTATTTCTCTTGTGTCTTATATTTTGGAGGTTCATGGATGAGGCACCTTCCCTTGGTAGAGTTATCTTACAATAATAGTTTTCAATCCACCATCATTATGGTGCCGTTTGAAGCCTTGTATGTCTGACCTTTCCATTCTCCATTATGCTAGACTGGGGTCAGAGAGTCAATAATTTTCAGGCTGGAACTAGTATAAAACACAACATAAATAGTTCAGGTGATTCACAAGAGGATGAAGGTAGCATAGGATCATCATAAATCCTATGTCGATCATAGGAGGAGACTTATGGAGTTCAACGTTGGGGATCATGTGTTCTTGAAGGTGACTCCCTATCGAGGGCAGCAAAGGTTTGGTTGTGGGGGTAAGCTTTCTCCCTAGTTTTTTGGGTCTTTCAAGGTGTTGTATCATGTTGGAGTTGTGTCATATTGGATAGTGCTTACCCCGTATATGAGATGGATACATGATGTTTTTCACATATCACAGATCTGTCTTTATCTCCATGATGACTCTCACATCATCAATTGGGGTCATATTGTAATAACCCGGTTCTTATTTTGAGGTAGGGGTTTCTTCTTTTCTCTTTTTCGTAAGTTCTTTTAAGAAAATAAGGAAAATGGAGAAAAATCATAAATTTTAGGGCTACACGCCGTGTACTATTCCACACGTCGTGTACTTTGGCCGTGTGGGATGAGTACACAGGGTGTGTATCCATGTCGGCGACGAATGGTGTAAAAACTGACTACATGTCGTGTAGTGGGTATTTGCATGCTGTGTAGTCAGTCGGTAGGGAAACAGTAAGGCAGTGGAAGTAGCCACCAGCTGGGTGATAGTACATGCCATGTAGTCGAGAATACACGTCATGTACTCATGTCGATGGATGAATAGTTTGGCAGTGCCGCCAGAGGAACAGTTAAATGAGAAAAGTACACGCCGTGTAGTTTGTTTTTTTTTTTTTTGCTTAAATGGGAAGTATCCTCCCCTGTTCACAAGGAAGGCTTAGAACCGGAGGAAGGAGTCGGAAGAGGAGGTCGGACCTTCGAAGATCTCCAGATCGAGCGTCAGAAATCCGTTTCCGCCTCTGACGATCTCATTGGAACCGCACGGATCTACGTCGTTCTTGGGCATTTCTGGAAGCGATGTCCGCATATACAGTTCAGGGGAGTTTAAGGTAGGTGACTTGGTGTTTAATTTTCAAATATTGTGCATTTGTGTGAATTTTTGTGCCACGAACCCATGTTGGGGTGTCGTGTGGCTAAGGCCTTAGCTGTTTTAAATACCTATAATTGTGAAGGTAATTAAAAGTGATAATAAACTATTTTTTGGGATCGCTGCTTGGATCCAGGACCACCCTGGGGGTGCGTTTCTCTGTTTAGACGTTTGCCCAGGATACCCGAGGGTATGCCTTAATAATAATGATTATAGAATTTCCTTGAGAGGAATTGCATGTGTATTGCTTGTTTACATGTTGGGCATGGCCTGGTTACTTGTTTAGCCCAAGGGAAGTGTTTTACTTAGCCTAAGGGCAGTGCATCTTTTAGACTGAGGGAAAATTCTTTTGTGCCTGTGGGCAATAGACTTTGTGCCTGAGGGCGACACTTTGTACGCTTGAGGGCAATATCTGTTATACCTGTGGGCAATTACTTACGGGTTACGTTTCTGATTACCTGAGGGTAAGGGTTTGCGTGTCTGAGGACACTGACTATTTACATAAAAATTAACTGTGGTGGGTTCCTTATAATGAATGATTAAATGAATAATAAAATGGCAATATAACTGGTAAAGTTAGTTACTTTTGAGTACTTCTTAGTTTATTTCATTTTACTACTGCACACTATTATTGCATAGTTTCACACAGTTGGGCACGGGCCTTTAGTGGGTGCCTACTGGGATTTATTTCTCACACCCTGTTTGGGTCATGTCTTCAGCCCAAACAGATTACATTTCTACAGGTGTGGATAAGGTAAAGGGTCCCTATACAGGTACTTGATTGCTGCTGAGGAGTAGGGGAGAATGGGATCGGGCTTAGGCTCGCGATGCTACCAGCTGTTTTGTTTTGTTTTGTAGTACTCTGTATTGTTCTGTACTGTATTTTTGTGTAACATGTTCCAAATATTTTCTTAGAACTTGAGACATGTTGTATCATTATCTATATAACTGTTGGTTATCTTTTACAGAAGTTGTTTATTTTAAATGTGTATGGTTTATTGCTTCTGTTGTTGTTGTATGCTTTTTATTTTAATTCTTTTGCGCTACACTTTGAAAAATGAGGGCATAGTTTCCCCATTATCAGACCTGGGCCCTCACTGCTAGTTGTTATCCTTTGGTGTTTAGGGAAATGCGCTTGAGGTCATGTGACCAACCGGGTTCGGGGCACCCGTTGAGTGGCACCCGAATCCGGGACGTTACACATATCGATGTTGATGATGATGTGACATTTGAGGAGTGGCCTATAGAGATCCAAGACCACCAGTATAAGGTGTTGTGTGGGCGTACTATCCCCTTGGTTCATGTCTTGTGGCAGCACAGTGGTGTGGGGCAGAGTACCTAAGAATGTGAGTCATAGATACGCGCTCAGTACCCCGAGTTGTTTAATGTTTATCTTTTCTCTTGTAATGATGTTCATTTTGTGGTTGTAGACCTTTTATGTTTATGAGATGGATTTATCTTTTTTCTTGTTTTGTATTTCTATCTTTAGATAGGTATCTACCTCATGAGAGTGTTTTGGAGATATTTTTAGTTTTTATGGGGTTTTACACTTGTTCCTATAGTGAGGTGGTTAAGAACCTGTGGTGATGAGAGCCATGAGAGGTATCTCATGGGGTGGTTTTTCAAATGACCCCTTTTTGTTTCCTCTCTATGTTGGTTTTGGATTCTTGAGTATGATGATTTTTTTAGAGGTATCTAATGTAAGGTCTCGGATCCACTTGGATTGACCCTTTGCGTGTTCCTGAGGATTGTAGAGCTCGGAGGAGGCTCAGAGGAAGTTTGGAGGAGTTCGGGTGCTGAAAAATGGGAGCAGGGAACTTTCATGACATGAAAGTGTGTTTCACACCGTGTAGAATAATTTTATGATGTGAAATTGGGATTCATGTTGTGAAATATTTCGGGGTTTGAAAAATAAAATAAAAATGAAAGGTGATGGTTTTTTCAGTGGAAACTGACCTCGAGGCATTACACCACATGAAAGGGGATTACACATTGTGTAATCCCCCAATTTTGTAATGTTTTAAGTATTTTATAGTCGCTCAAGTTATCAAACCCTACGGATATAGTTTCACTCTCTCTATTCCCATGAGACTTGGTAGTCCCCTCTTCGGTGTTTTGGATACCCCTTTGATGGTAATTGATCTCAGGATTCCATCTTTAATCTGTGGTGACCTGGGTTGATCCAATGTGTGTTTTTCCTTTGTTTTCTAGAAGTTTCTCCCAGTTTGATCTTGTTTCCTCTTGTGTCTTCTCACCATGATATGGAGGTTGCTTACCCATGTTTCTAATTGGTTTTATCTTGGTTTTTGGTGAGGTGGTGCAGCGATGTCCTCATATGGATGCAGTTTGTATAGGATGGGTGATCAGAGATCCGTTGTATGGTCCATTATCGTGAAAAGAACTTCAAAGACCTTTTGAGTTAGGGGATTCATTTCTTCTCTATTTATTTATGTGAAATTGTAGATTTATCATGATTTATCTCCATGGATCGCAATGAAATTATCCTAATAATGATTTGAACTTGATTAAATAATTAGTATCGATCACATAGTGATGTTACTACTTTGTACTGTGATAATGTTTTGCCTCTTGATTTGTTAGATAGTGTGATATATATGCCTTGCTTAGTTTAGCATGTCGTTCTTGATAAAAATTGGTAAAGAACATAAAGCTGTAATTAATTGATAATTAATTTGATAAATAAATTAAAGGTGAATATTTAATGAATCCAATTTTTTTTGTTGTAATTTGATGATAATAAAATCGATGCAAGTGTTTATGTCTACTTGAATTGGTTAATGAACCTGAATCATGTTGATTCTTGTTGATAAAATAATTAAAGGCATGTTAAATTAATTGTTTAATTAATTTATGATAGTTGTGATAGCTTGTTTCTTAGGTTTCCCATAGTTGGAACCTATGATAGTGAATCGGTTAATTCAATATGGAATAGAAACCAGTTATGTGATAAAAGATAATGCCTTTATAGGGCCTAAGTTTCCTATTTTCTTTTAAAGGCCACATGCCTTGTGCTTTGGGGTTGTGAGAGCTCGTTGTGTGTGAATGTTGAATGTCTTGCTTTGGAGTTGAGAGCCCGTTGCTATGTTTGTTTCCTACTGATTGTGATATGATGTGATTCCAGAGGGATATTGTGGTATGTGGGGCAAGGATCCCCAGATGTGATGTGAGCCTGGGATAGATGATCCTAGAGGGTTGTTGTGGTATGAGGGGTAGGGAGGCCTGGTTGTTGTGGAAGTAGTTGACGCATGGAGTGGCGAGATGCATTGGGATATGCAAGTGGCTATCGGGGAGGGAATCGAAGATGATGGAATGGGTTGAAGTTGGGCTTACCCATTGTTATGAAAGTTGGATTCTTGTTTGAATTAGTTTATTGGATGATGGACATGTTGTTTGTTTATCTGCTTTCCTTTCCCTAATGCTTGAGGAAGATGGTTTTGGTTACTCTACTTCCAAGAGAGGAAAAGATGCACAGGGTACGATGTGCACTTTCTATTTTTATATTCTCATGGTTGGATGAATCTATGATCCTGTTATAGATAGAGAAGACTCGATGGGTAGTTCACCTACTCACCAGGTTTATCCCCTTGTGTTTGGTAGCTTAGAATGTTTTCCTAGAATAAATGAAAATATGGAAAGTGATTATGTTAATAAATGAATAAATGTTTTACTCATGGGGTTAGATATTTCTAGGATCAATGTTGAGGATATAATCCTAAGAAGTTACAGACATGGTTTTCTTATTCCTAGAGGGCATGGAACTTTGGTTGTGATTCTAATATAATGTAATGCAGAAAATGTTCATGGTTAACTAATCACTACTGGGATGTTGGGTTTTTCCAATGCTTGTATACCAACGGTTCTGCAGAACTGTTGGTATAGGGTCCTTTACCAACGGTTTGAATAAATTGTTGGTAGAGGTTGGTTTAGTGAAGGATTTCCCAACAGTTTGAAGAAATAATTGGGAAATCCACAACATTTTCACCCTTTACCAATGGTTTGTACAAACTGTTGGTAAATGCCATGATTTTACCAACGGTTTTTAAAAACGTTGGGAAAGGTCCCCCCCAAATATAGCAAACCCGACTCTGATTACACAGAATCACATAACTCATTTCCCCCGATTTCCAGAAGCCCTCGCGCGCAGGTGAACCCTAACCCGTGGTCTTCCATATGATCGGTTGAAACTCCCCCATCCAGGTTAGACTCCTTAAACATCTTCCCAAATATAGACATAGAAGCCCTCTTCCCCCAATTTATCCATTTATTTCAATATCTAGAAAGATCACGTCATTATTCCCTATTTCTAGGGATTTTGGAAAATTTTATGATTCACACTATTTGATATTGAATCAATGACTAATACTTAATTAGTGGATGTCTGTGAGTATATAGAATATGGTTTATAAACTATCCCTTAAAATTATCACTATTTTGTGTTCTTTATGATGTGTATAGTATCATTGACATACTTTATTATTAATCTCAAATTTAAAAATAAATTTTTCTGTCTATACTTTATGAAATTAAACCTATTTACGATCCATGAAAAACCTATTAGTGTATAATCCTAAACTTTATCCACCCATGGGGTGCGCTTGACTTGGGAATGTTTTCCCCCAAATACCCAACACCCCAGCTCCCAGTAGGTCTGATTACAGACCTAATCTAGACCTCCTCCTGACGTATTCTCGAATGCGAAACACCTTCCAGCCAAAGATCCTTCTTCAATCAAATTTTTTTTTATTTCTACACTTCGAATTAGTAAGTGTTGTCTTAGTTTTAGTGTTCTTCCTCTTTTTATTTTATGTTTGATGTTTTTATTTCGGTTAAATTAGAGTTATTGTTGTTGGAGTACCAAACCCTTTGTTTGTTTTATGTTTTTTTTTGTTCTACACTTCATACATCGTAAATGGTCTGTTTAGTGGGGTTTGTTTAGTGTAGGGGGTAAAGGGTTTGTTTTTTGTTTTTTGTTTAGTGGGGGGTGGGCTGTCCAGGTGGGGGTGTGGGTTGTCCAAGGGGGGTGGGGGTGGGACGTTCTGGACACCTCTTACCCCCTGGACAGCCCCCCCCCCCACTCCTAGAACCCCCCCCCCCCCCCGACCCCCCTGGACAGCCCCACCACCCCCGTGGACAGCCCACCCACCCCCCTGGACACCCCGTACCCTCCTGGACAGCCCCCACCCCCACCCCCGTGGACAGCCCGCCCACCCCCCTGGACACCCCGTCACCCCCGTGGACAGCCCTCCCACCCACCCCGTACCCCCCTGGACAGCCCCGCCCACCCCCTGGACACCCCCTCCCCCCGTGGACTGCCCCCCACCCCTGTGGACAGCCCGCCCACCCCCCTGGACACCCTGTACCCCATGGACAGTCCACCCAGCCCCCGAACACCTCGTACCCCCTGGACAACCCCCCTAGAAATCCCCCCAACCCCCTGGACACCCCCGACCCCCCCCTGGACAACCCCACCACCCCCGTGGACAGCCCGCCCACCCCCTGGACACCCCGTACCCCCCTGGACAGCCCTGCCACCCCTATGGGCAGCCCCCCTGGACACCCTATACCCCCTAGACAACCCCACCCACCCTCTGGACACCCCTCTCACCCCCTTGGACAGCTCTCCCACCCCCCTGGACTCCCCCTACCCCCTAGATAGCCCGACCACCCCCGTGGACAGCCCGCCCACCTAGACACCCCGACCCCCCTAGACAGCCCCCCACCCCCTGGACACCTCTGACCCCCCTGGAAGGCCCCGCCACTCCCCTGGACACCCCACACCCCCCTGGACACTCCCTCCCCCTTGGTCAATGTATGTGATCACTCAAATTATATAATAAAATATAAAATTTCTTTGATCTAAAATTTAGTCAACTCCTGAATAATTCTCCTCCACAAGAGTACATGATCTTGTACACTCAGGTATAGTTCTTCAAAGATATTTTGTTATAAATATAGTATTTTGTTGTCTTTTATATTATAATTCTCATATAGAGTAGTGTGTCAGTTATGGTTTCATATAAAGCGAACAATTCTCATTTACTTAAATATATTTTCGATAAAACTTCAATATTATTGAATTGCTTTTGATGAAATGACTTATAACAATTATTATTTTTACAGAATGGATAGAAGTTGGATGTATGAAACCAATCGGATATCAAGCGATTTTCAAAACAATTTGGAGATATTTTTAGATTTACCATTTCACAATGCTTCAAAGAGTGGTCGCATACACTACCCATGTTCCATTTGTGTTGGCAGACCTTGGTTGAGCCGTGAAGAAGTCAGCTACCACATAACCAAATATGGTTTTCAAGAAAACTACTATGTGTGGTATCACAATGGGGATAAAATGAAATCTCAAATTGTTGATGATCCAAATGAGAGGACTGGAGTGGATAATTTGTTATACGACCAATTTCCATTTATTCATCGTCATGAAAAAGAAAGGATTCTGACCCAAGAAGACTTAGATATGAGCACACATGATGAGTCTAATGAAAATGATGATGTTGTTAGGGTGAAAAAATTGAATGATGCTGCCACGACTCCAGTATATTAACAATGCGATAAAATAAAAAAGCTGGAATTTTTAATCTGATTGTTTCATGGGAAAACTATGTATGGGATTTCTAATACAGCAATCGATTACATTCTTACCTTCTTGAAGGATTTACTTCCAGATGATGCAGATATTCCCTCAAACCACTATATGGAATGGAAGTTAGTTGAGGAACTTAGATTTTCAAGAAACAAAATTCATGATTGACTGAAATATTGCAGGTTATTCTAGGAGGAAACTGATGAATGAAATGATTGTATAAAATTTGGCACATCCCGCTAGAAGTCAAAATCTGATGGAACACCATCCCGCGTGCCACAGAAAGTAATGTGGCACTTTCCATTGATCCCCAGACTCCAAAATCTTTTTATTTCTAATGAAATATCAATAAAAATGAGATGTAATGATACCGAGAGAAATAAGACTAATGATGAGTTGGTTCACCCTGCATATGGATTTGCATGGTAGAGATTTGATGCCTGATATCCTGATTTTGCAGCTGATGTGCATAATGTGAGTCTGGGTCTTTCATGCGATGGTTTTAATCCGTTTGAGCATATTCTTACTTCGCACAACACATGGCTAGTTTTTATACACATTTATAATCTTCCCCCATGGTTTTGTATGAAAAAACATTTCACTTTCATGAGTATACTCATATCTGGCCCTTCTGATCTCGACATTGATATTGACGTATACATGAAACCTTTAATAAAAGAGTTGAAACTTCTTTAGGATGTGGGTGTGCACACATACGATGCATATTCTAAAGACATATTTCAGATGCCTGCTGTACTTATGTGGACGATCAATGATTTTCCAGCTTATGCAATGATGTCTGGATGGAGCATGAAGGGAAAAATGTCATGTCTTGTTTGTATGAAGAATACACAATCCAGAAGACTGAAACATCGCTGTAGTTTTAGTTTTATGGGACATCGTAGATTCTTGCCAGTGGACCATCCATATAGAAATAATCGTCGAAGATTTGATAATACCATAGAGACCAATGATCCACCTCAGCATATGTCTGGAACTGATGTGCTTAATGAATTGAAAGATTTTAGTTTTTCATTTGGTAAGGGTCAAATGAAATCTAGAAAGAGAAATAATGTTTCCACTAAAACCCGTTACAATTAGAGGAAGAAGAGTATCTTTTTTTATTTGACTTATTAGTCAACCAATTTGTTACATCGTTTCTTAGACATAATTCACATTGAAAATAATATATGTGAAATGTTTCTTTAGATACTTCTAAATGTTAAGGGAAAGACAAAAGATGATTTACAGTCTCGGCGTGACTTGGTGGATTGGGGCATCAGACCAGAATTGCATCATGTTCGTATCAGTGAAAATAAATGGCAAGTTCCATGTGCTTCTTATGTGATGACACCTACGAAAAAAAAATTCTGGAAGTATTAGAGATTATTAGAGTTCCTGATGGCTATTCAAGAAATATATCTAAACGGTTAAATATAAGAGATTTGAAGCTAAAATCATTGAAGACTCATGATTATCATGTTCTTCTACATGAGTTGATTCCAATATCAATCCGTCATCTTTTGTCCAATAATGTAAGGGTGACTGTTATTTGGTTGTGCCATTTGTTTAGAGATCTTTGTGCTAAGAAGTTTTCTAAGTATTTCTTGAAAAAAATGTTGAAAGATGCCCCATTAATTTTGTGTGATTTGGGGAAAATATTTCCTCCATCATTTTTCACATGCATGTTGCATCTGACTGTCCATATTCCCACTAAAATACTTCTCGGAGGACCTGTTTCTTTTCATTGGATGTATCCAACTGAAAGAAATATGTACACATTAAAGTCTTATGTCTGAAGCAGGAATCATCCCAAAGGTTCTATCGTGAATGGTTACTTGGCTCAAGAATGTATGGATTTCTACTCAATGTATTTGTCTGATCTTACTACAAGAATGAAAAGACCAATGAGAAATGAAGAAGAGCAATATGAGAAAATTGAACCCAGTTTTCCATCACTTCCTCAAACAGGAGGAATTCTTGGATCATATACATTGAATACATTAAGCCTTAAAGAGAGGGAGATGGCACATCGCACAGTTTTTTTCAACTGTGATTTGTTCAATGACTACATCAGGTAACTAAATTGAATATGTATATCTTACATATATATTTGTTAATCTATTCATATTTTTTATCTATAGGGAACATAAAATAATGATAAATAGAAAGCATCATTCGTTATCTTTGAGAAAGAGGGATTCTTTGCATAGTAAAGAGTTTCCTTCTTGGTTAAAATTGAAGGTAAATATATTACTGTTTAAAATAATTAAATCAATATTTAATTAAGTTTAATATTCATTTATATTGTAGGTATTGAGTTTTCCTGCTGACTCCGTCTCTGAGGAAATAAGAGCTTTGGATTTTGGTCCTAATACCGTGGTTCGTGATTGTAAATCAATTGTTATCAATGGGTAAAAATTTATTGTCACTGAATGAGAAAAGAACATGAGAACACAACATGATGGTGTTATGGTTACTACCACAATAGATTGTTATGAAAATGCATCAGATAGTAGACCGTGATTTGAAAATGTGGGTTATTATGGATTCGTTGAAAAAATAGTAATATTGTATTATTACTCTCATAGATGAGTCACGATGATGAAATGTCATTGGTTTGATTCAATGATGAGACAGGGTACATTTATTGATGATTGTGGATTTCGAGTAATTAATATGACTCTCACTCTTGCTACCGAAGAACCATATGTATTGGAATAAATGGATAAACAATTTTAATGATGTGTATGAGTCAACCCCATCTCAATCTGAGGTATGGTGTGGCTGTTACCACTCAAAGTGTCTCACTTTTATTTGAAATGGACAAGATTTTAAGTGAAAACAACAAGTTGCATATGAAAAACTGACCAAATGCATTCGGATTCTATTGATACTTTAGGAAAATGATCCATGGGTCATTTGTGACATGTACGAGTCAACCCCTCCTCAATATGAGGCACAGTGTGTCCGGTACCACTCAAAATGTCTCACTTTTATTTGAAATAGATAGGATTTTAAGTGAAAACAACAACTTGCATACGGAAAACTAACCAAACGCTTTCTGATTGTATTGATACTTCAGGAAAAAGATCCATGGATCATTTTTGATGTGTAAGAGTCAACCCCGCATCAATCTTAGGCACAGTGTGGCCGGTATCACTCAAAGTGTCTCTCTTTTGTTTAAAATGTACACTGTTTTAAGTAAAAACAACAATTGGCATACGAAAAACCAACCAAACGCATTCAGATTCTGTTAATACTTTAGAACAATGATCCATGGGTCATTTGTGACGTGTAAGAGTCAACATTTCCTCAATATGAGGCATGATGTGGCCGGTACCACTCAAATTGTCTCACATTTATTTGAAATGGACAAGATTTTAAGTGAAAATAACAACTTGCATACGGAAAACTGACCAAATGCATTCAGATTTTGTTGATACTTTAGGAAAATGATACATGGGTCATTTTTGACATGTAAAAGTAAACCCTGCCTCAATATGAGGCACGGTGTGACCGGTACCACTCAAACTGTCTCACTTTTATTTGAAATGGACAGGATTTTAAGTGAAAACAACAACTTGCATACGGAAAACCAACCAAACACTTTCTGATTGTATTGATACTTCAGGAAAATGATACATGGGTCATTTGTAAAATTTAAGAATCAACCCCGCCTCAATCTGAGGCACGGTGTGTCTAGTATCACTCAAAGTGTCTCTCTTTCGTTTAAAATGGACACTATTTTAAGTAAAAACAACAGACATTCGGAAAACCGACCAAACATATTCTGATTGTGTTGATACTTTAGCACAAGGATCCATGGGTCATTTGTGACGTGTATGAGTTAACCCTGTCTCAATCCAAGGGATGGTGTGTCTGGTACCACTCAAAGTGTCTCACTTTTATTTGAAATGGACATCATTTTAAGTGAAAACAACAACTAGCATACGGAAAACTGACCAAACGCATTTGGATTCTATTGATACTTTAGGAAAACAATTCATGGATCATTTTTTATGTTTATGAGTCAATCACAAATCAATCTGAGGCACACTGTGGTCGGTACCACTCAAATTTTCTCACTTTTATTTGAAATGGACATGATTTTAAGTGAAAACAACTTTCATACGGAAAACCAACCAAACGTATTCAGATTGTGTTGATACTTTAGCACAAGGATCCCTAGTCCAGACTCACACAATCCACTTATCATGTGAGGAACTCCTACCCCTATTCTAAAACACATGACATTTAATACGCCAATCCCATCCTCAAACAGTGGGTTCTAGGACCAAACCAAAGTCCCTTTGGGAACCCAATGCCAAAGACATAATTGAATATTCATACCCACTACCCAAAATGGGGATTCATCTCACATCACCCCTAGGAGACCAAATTATAATTAGCCACATACCCCTTATTCCAATTTAAAAGTCTATGAAAAACATGTAGACTATTCTGGTAACCCATCTCATATGTCGAGATTGGCCAATGTTTCCCACTAACACATCAGGAACCATCTATACATGGATACATAGTCATTAGAGGTATATAAACATCCCATGTGATTTCTATAACTAATCTTAGGTCTAAGAACATGACCACTACCATTGTCTATCTTATGGGTATCATGATCCTTGTCCACTCTACCCAAGTTTTTCTATTGGTTTTAATATAGTCAACCCAAGACCATGTGTAAACACCCCATGTGCTTCCTATAACATGTAGGCATTTTCTCTTGTTTTTATTGGTGTTGTGGTTTGAGTGAGGAGTGAATTCTAAATTTTTAATACTGTTATGGGTGTTATTGCTTTTTAATTCTAAATTTCTGAATTCTGGATTTATTGGATTCTGGCTGTATTGGTAATGAATTCTAAATTTTGAATACTATTATGTGTATTAGATTCTGGATGTATTGGATTTTAATTTTTTATTGGTTTTATGGGTGTTATTGCATTTCAATTCTGGATTTATTGGATTGTGGATGTATTGGATTCTGGATTTTTCTCTTTTGTTATGGTTTGAGTGAGGAATGAATTTTAAAGTTCTAAATTTATGAATTATGGATGAAATTTAAACATCCCATGTAGGATTTTGGATTATGGATGTGTATGTGTTCTTGTAGGTCATGGAGAGTTGCAGGTTGGAGGGGGATGTTGGCTGCTGTGGAGCTGCAGGGCTGCTGGCTACTGTGGAGCTACAGCATATGTATACCAACAGTTTTCAAAATCGTTGGTATAGCCCTTTGATGTATATTATACCAACAGTTTTGTTATAAATATTGGTATAAACTTGTACCAACGGTTTTTAAAACCGTTGGTATATTCTTTGGATGAATATTATACACTATATACCAATAGTTTAGAACTGTTGGTATAAGGGTAACATATACCAACGGTTTGTGAAACTGTTGGTATATCTCTTCCTTTAACACATATACCAACAGTTTACACAGAACCGTTGGTATAATCCTTTACCCATGGCTTACTTGGCCATAGTTTGGGAAACCATTGGTATATAATATACCAACGGTTTCCAGGCCTTTACCAATAGTTCTGAACTGTTGGTAAAGGGTAGAATTCCAGTAGTGAATGGTTAAATAATTAATTAATGTAAAGTGAAACTAATGAAAATGGATAAAGTAATTTAATTTATCTCTTTAAATGGTTGTGTTCTTATAGGAAATATAGTCTTAGAAGTGGCATCCAGGAGTCTGAGAGACGTTAGTTGCAATTGATTTTGAGACTAGGTTATACCCATAGTGTGGTTGTGAGCTATATTATATCATGTACTTTTTGTGTTTCTATACACTACTCCACCCTATCGGTTAGAGAAACTGAAACCTTGGGGATTCTAAGCTATGGGGGGTGTTTTCCCTAATATCCTGGTGGGAGGATGGATAGATAACTACCCCCTTTATCCCCGCTCTCTTCTCTTGGAAGTTACTTGTGTTGGTAGGCACGCCAATTAGTTTTCCCCGTATATGTGTGTAAAGGTATGTAATGGATTTTGGTTATTTCACACACATATATTCTAGATATAGTTTTCTAAGGTCTATTATAGGTATAACGTGTATAGGCTATGATGGATTGAGGATCCTTACTCGGTTTATGGGTTGTGATGGTGTGAGGTATAATACCTGATGTATGATACATGTTGTACAAGTTGTGGTGGCATTGGGGAAAAGCAGAAAACCAGCGGGGAAGTGGTGGCAGGGTACCCTTGATATTCTTTATTATATTATATGCTCTTGTATGAAATACTTTTTGAGAGTATCCATGGTGAGGTTGGGAACTTAGTATACCTTTTTAGGTAACGAGTTAGTTTCACTTATTGTTCACTATGCTTTAGCATGCTTTCTTTAGCTTTTGTATGAGAGGCTCTGGGGAGGATCATATTGAGTATGTTGTTATACTCACCCTACATATATATAAACAATTTTTCAGATCAATTAGATCAGGTTGGAGATCAGGCTAGTTACTACTAGCTTGGGGTTTAGCAAGAGCTATTTGGGCTTCATGGTCGCTATCGTCTTTACTTTATTTTGGTACTTGTAGTTTTCCCTTTTAGTTGTAGTAGTTCTTACATGAAATTACATTTTTTTACTTGGGTTTTCTTTTTTATTAGAGTCTAAGAAGGAGTTGGTTGGTTTCTATCTTTTCTCTCTCTTCTACATGTGTTTCTCTTAGAGGGTATTGCCTCCCATCTACATGGTTATCATACCCTCGGTGCTAGTCACCAACCTGGGGCCTACTAGAGGAGGGACTCGGGGGGTCACTATTTCTCTTATACCATTACCGGCCCAGGAGGGGTACACTTTGTGGTGGGGAGGGTGTCATGAAAAAATAAATAAATATATAAATAAATAATATAAAATTATTAAATTTCCAAAAAAATAAAAAATATTAAATATTAAAAATGAATTAATACCTATTTGTAATAAAATTAAAAATAAATAAGTAAAATTTATTGATTAAAGACATAATATATTAAATATTTCATGTTATAATGAAATTATAAAATGAATACTAAAACTTGAATAAATTACATAAATGTTAAGTGTATGTGTTTCTATATAAGATTTCATTAATTACGTAAATATTTGTGTGTGTGTATTGTATATAAAAATACATTAATTGAATATATGTATGTGAAATCAATATAACACACATTTGATATATAAAAAATTGAAAAATCGAAGGACATTTAATTATGTCTATTACTCGATGTAATTAGTCGGTATTGTTAATTCATATTAATTTTTAATTATAAACCATTCTTCACTATAAATATATGACTATTTAATGTAAAACATAAATATTTTGTATTATATAAATCATATTTATATACATTCATATATATATATATATATATATTTATTTATTTATTTATTTATTTAATATCTACTATTTATTAATATTATTAATAATTATTTAATTAATAAAATGTTTGATATTTTTCTTAATTTACTTATTTTTAATTTTTATTTGTTTAATTTTTATTTTTCATATATCTATATATTTAATATATACTATTAATTAGTATTTATAATTTATATATAGTATAATCAATTATTCATTTTTATCAATAATTATTTAATTAAAAAAATATTTTTAAAAAATAAATTCTTTTTTATTTTTTATTTATTTAATTATTTCATTTTATTTGGTTCTTTTATCAGTGCTGATAAAATATCTCTTTATCATTACTAAACATAAATCGTTGATAAGGGATACCCTTTATCAGCACCAAAAACAAAGCGCTGATAAAGGTCGGTGCTTTTAAATGCCTATTTTGTAGTAATTCTTCAGTCATCCTTTTAAAAAGAAGATTTATCTAGAAATGTCCATTGAAATTCATCCTTGAAGATCCTCATACTTTGGTAGTAAATCTAGGCTTAATAAATTATTTTTACAAACATTTAATTCTCTACATAAAAGTGGTTGGATTAATATATTTAATAATATAATACTTACCTTTAGATATGGTCCCTTTAAAAGGTGTCATATCAGCATCCACAGTCGCTTCCATACTTTTTGGATTCTTTGATAGGTTGTAAAATCAATAACTTGTACCTACGATCAATCATTTGATCTTACGGTCAATCACCTTACACTTAAAATTGATCACCTTACACTTACAGTTAGTCCAATACTTTTTCAAATCAAGACTTCGGACTACGTTCACTTCATTTGTTCATGTGGGTGATTCTTTACTTTGTTGAAATTATATATTTCACAAAAGGTTACTTTCATCAATGTGTGTTTTATCCAATCTTGTTTTTCAATCAATCCATCCTTCGTGATATTTTTGACATGGTCGCTTCTATATTGCTTCACGGTCGATTGATCGATCGTGTGGTCGATCCAACTAGCCTTGTAGTCAGTCCACTTGTCGTGTGATCATTCAAGTTGTCTTGCGATCACTTTATTTGTATTGTGGTTGCTCAATATGTATTGTGGTTGCTCAATTATTCCATATATCTTCCATGGTTGTTCCAGTGACCACGTGGTTGGTGCATATGCCGTGCGGTCGATTTCATGTGTTGTGCAGTTGATTCTAGAATTAGCAAAATTTTCATTCTTTCTAGAAAATGATTTTACATTCATAAAACATAAAATGGATTAGAAATAAAATAAAAATTATTTGTGATTCTTAAAATAAGGAATTTTTGTACTGAGCGAACAACATTTTTTCCTTCCAAGGGTGTAAGTGTATCGAGCAATCATAGTCCTTGATTAGTTCCAACCATCTCCTTTACCTAATATTGAGATCTTTCTAAGAGAAGGTATACTTAAAAATCTTATAGTCTATATATATATCTCATATTTCACCATAGAGGTAGTGTATCAATATTTTAAAAGTAAATATTATAGATTCCAACTTAATTTCATGAGTTAGATAGTTCTGTTTATGGATTTTCAATTATCTTGATGCATGGGAAATCACCCTATCATTTTGCATAAGGACACAACCAAGTCCTTTCTTTGATTCATTTATAAATATTAAAAATACTTCCTTAACTGATGGTAAAGGTAATATTGGTGTATTAATCAGTCTCCTCTTCAACTCTTCAAAACTTTCCTCATATTCCCTTAACCATGTTAATTTAAACCCCTTTACATGTTAACTTGGTTAATGGGTTGGAAAACCAGGAAAAATCTTGAACAAACCACTGATAGTAACCTGTTGAACCCAGGAAACTTCATATCTCAGTTATGTTCATCATTGTTGGCCATTCTTTGAATGCCTTTTTCTTTGAAGTGTCAATAGATATTTCATCCTTAAAGACAATGTTCCTAAGAAAAGAAACTTCATTAATCCAAAATTCACACTTAATATATTTCTCATATAATTATTTTTTCTAAGGGTCTCCAGAATTATTTTCATATGAATCAAATTCTCTTTATAGCCCTTGTATTATATCAAGATATCATCAATGATTACCACAACAAATTTATCAAGATAATACTTGAATACTCTATTCATCATATCCATAAAAACAGAAGTTTCATTAGTCAATACAAAAGACATTATAACAAACTCATAATGTTCATACCTTGTTCAAAATATCATCTTTGGTATAACACCCTTCTTCACCCTTAATTGGTGATAACTAGAGTTAATATCGATCTTTGAAAAGTATTGGGATCCTTGAAGTTGATCAAATAGGTCACCAATGCATGGTAAATGATACTTATTCTTTATAGAAATGGAACTGATCTCTCTATAATCAATGTATAATCTCATAGACCCATCCTTCTTTTTCATGAATAAAACAAGGGCTCCCCATAGTGAAACGCTAGGGTGTATAAATCTCTTATCACACAACTCCTACAACTATTTATTCAACTTCATCAACTTCACTAGTGACATTATATAAGGAGTTGTAGATATAAGCCTTGCATCAGGAATTAGTTCATTGGAGAACTCAACTTCCCACTCTAGTGGATGATCTGGTAATTATTCTAGAAAAACATCATGGATTTTATATCATGGGTACATCCTCTATTCTTAGTATATCTTCCTTATCCATAGATCATGCTTGATCTTCCTTTATTCCTAGAATTTCATTAAGGATGGATATTAGGGTAGGATATGAACATGATTTAGATGATGAAGTTTCCCCTATAAATACAATATATTCCATCTCACCTTCAAGAATTGTAATCTACTTATCTTGGAAATAAATTTTTGCATGCCAATCCATATCAAGTATTATATCAAAGTCAACCATATGTATAATAATCAAGTTTGTAAATAGGGTATTTCCATGCATAAAAATTGGAATCGTGTGACATATATTTATTGAAATAAGATTTCTGATCAGTGTCTTAATTGATAACTCCCATACTAAAGTGCTAGATAAATATGTAATGTTTTGGAAAATATGGAAGATATTAAAGAGTTTAAAGATCTAGAATCAAATAAAACATTAGTTAACTTTGAGGATACAATCAAAAGTACCTTCCACCACATCATTAGGAACTTCAAATTCAGTTATGGTAATTACATAAGCTTGGACTTGCTATATTGTACTTTTTTTAGGTAAATTCCCATGATGTTTAGGGAATTGGTTCCAATAATATCCCTTATCCTTACAGTTAAAGCATTGAACATCAAAAGTTTTTGCCTTTCCTTTTCATTTTTGACCTTGATGGATTTTTTCTCTACACTTGTAACAAAATCTTGTTCCCTTTCTGCAATTCCCAATGTGTTTCTTCCCATAGTTATCACATGTAGGAAATATCATCCTTCATTTATTCACTTTTACCACACTATTCTTCCCATGATTCTCAACCATTATCTTCTTCACCAGATTTCCCTTGAATATATACATCCTAGAGAAATAATTTTCTGTCTTAATGGTTCTTAAGGCTATATAATCGTATAATGAAAAGGCCTGAGAGACCAATTCACTTAAAAGGATCAGCTTTAACTTATTAAAGAAATGATCAATCTTGTTTCCTGATCTATGTGCAGAGTTTTCATCATGCCTAGATAACCCCGTGAAGTTAGTCTCATACTTACCAATATTTCCCACCTCCTTTTGTCTAAGATTTAGGAATTTCCTTTCAATTTATACTCTTTGCTCATGAAGAAAGTATTTTTCATATAATAACTCCTTAAAAATTCCATATTCCATGTTCTTTATTTAATCTTCCTCTTTAGTGTTTTGAATTAGAGACCACCATTGGTCTGTATCTCCCTTCAGACAATAGACTGCCATGGTGACTTTTTTCTTGTCACTACTTCCACTACTGGAAATAAGATCTATACCAATGGTTTTGGGAAAACCATTGGTATAATTCACTTATATGGACCTATACCAATAGTTTGGCCAAAAACGTTGGTATAGGTCACTAATTTGGACATATATCAACGGTTTTGGACAAACCGTTGGTATAGGGGGGACCTATACCAACGGTTTTCCAAACTATTGGTATAGGTCACTTATATGGACCTATGACAACATTTTGGCCAAACCGTTGGTATAGGTCCATAATAGATACCCTATACTAAAGGTTTTCCCCAAACCGTTGGTATAGGTCCCCCCTATACCAACGGTTTGTC
This sequence comes from Viscum album, assembly GCA_963277665.1. Lineage (NCBI taxonomy): Eukaryota > Viridiplantae > Streptophyta > Magnoliopsida > Santalales > Viscaceae > Viscum > Viscum album. The sequence continues at coordinate 1,982,356,479 of OY728120.1, read as the reverse complement.
CAAAACCGTTGGTATAGGTCCCAAAATCAAAGAATCTATACCAACGGTTCCCCAAAGCGTTGGTATAGGTCTATACCAACAGTTTTGAGAACCATTGGTATAGTTACATGTATTTTTTATGGAATCTTATTACAGATAATATTAAATAAATCCAAATTTAAAATATTTATGATAATACGTATATATATTTATGAAATTATGTTCACAAAAGTCAAGTTAGGTTAGTGGTTAGGTTGTTCAATCATAAACCGGAGGTACTGGGATCAAAACCAACATAATGATTCTTTTTTGAAATACATATACCAGCGGTTTTATGGAACCGTTGGTATAGATTTTTCATATTACTTATACCAACGGTTTCGAAAACCGTTGGTATAGACCTATCCCCGCGGCTTACTTTCCAACATTTCTCCAAACCGTTGGTATAGGATATACCAATAGTTTGGAGGCCTATACCAATGGTTTCAAACCGTTGGTATAGGGTATTTTTTTTGTAGTGTTCCCAAAGCAAGAAAGATCTTATCTAGGGAATTGATCCATTGTTCATCTACCAATGGATTAATAGTTCCATTGAATTCCATAGGTTATTATAGCATGAAGTGGTCCAACATATTTACTCCATGTTGCAGATTAATAGGTCACTCTATACAGGTGAGAATATTTTTCATAACCCGATTTGACAACCCTAATATGGTTATGATCTGATCAGCCTCAAATCTAGATACATTTACTTATTCAGGGGGAACATCCCTACATTGACTATAGGTGTTGATACGATTATCATTCCTCCCATTAATCACTATCTCACTATAACATCATACACATAATCATCTCATGATATTGAATTGTAAAATACAATTCCTATTAAGTTTTCTAGTGTGTTCCCTATAAATCTTGAGGTTTTTTCATAGTGCTTGTGCTATCTCACTAGGTTCCTCTAAATCTAATTCCCAAGGTTCCTAATAAACTTCCTCTTATACCAATTATAACATCATGGACTTAGGAAACCCAGATCTTGTAGTTATATTACATTATAAAATAAGAGTTCCCAAAGGATCCAATAAATTAGTAGTCTTGGAAGACTAGATATATACATAAATTACATTTGAAAACATAATATACAACATGTACACATTAAGACAACATTATTATCCCTTTCATAATATCCTTGAAAATCACACATAGTTCTCCTCTAGGTTTCCTGGGAAAGGAAAAAAACTAAGGGTGGGCTCAGATGCTTGGTAAGTAGTTGCATATAATATAATCAATCATAACATAAACATGTAAAAAGTGATATGGTGGGAATGAATAAATAACATGAATCTATAATCAACTAAAACTAATTTCATGTTATATATGTGACCATAAATGAACACAAGGATAATAATAATCATTGATCACATACTAATGGAATGTATAATGCTAGATATTAAAACATGTTCTCAAAGCATTGTTCCAAGACACTATATTGATATGGGGAGTGGTATGCACAAAAACCCAAGTTGTTTTGTCACATGAGACCCTTCAACACGTTGAGGGGATACATAATTTTGGGGCCTACATATCACCTAATTAAGTCCAATGAATTCACCATAAGAGTCAACAAGACATTTCATATCATCCCATAAGGAACCTATGGATGAATAAAAACATGGATATCTATATAATGAAAAATATATAAAACAAATACTTCCCCATTAAATGGAATAATGTGGATATCAATGAGAATATCCCTTAATTGACTTAGAAGTTTTATGGTATCATCAAACTAACAAGAAGTAACCTTATCAAATAAATATAGTAGCAAGGGTACTTTTAATGTTCTAGGTTATCCATGGAAGATGGTAATTGGGTTCAATAGTTTGTATTGGAGGGAGATCAAGGTAATGGTAGGAAAACCATTCATCATGGTTCATAAAGAATGAGGGAATGTTCAAAAACATATCCCCTAAGAATGTTGGGTCATGTGTGTAGTCTTAGGCCTACTCATTGTGTATTAAAGTGATGATTGAGTTAATACTCACCCAACCCCTTTTAGGGTGATTACCCCTAGGTGCATATAAGCCATAACCACATCCACCTTCCACTATTAGTGTAATTCCCCCACCCCAAAAGCCTAGAGTTGATGCATTATTTTATTACATTGGCATGATTACAAGGAATCAAATCCTGGAGGACCATTCAGTTTAATAGTCTTGGAAATCCAAATTACATACATGATATCCATAATACATTGGGAAAATAAAATAAAACATGCTACATAATAAACTGAAATAATCTACATCCTTGAACACTTATTCAAATATTTCTTCTTTATAATCTAGGGAAAGGAAACATAATAAGGGTGATCTCAAATGCTCAGTAAGGGTAAGTAAAGTGGAAGAAATAATGAATCAATGAGAATAAATTAACATGGAAAGGTAAATAAATGATAACACATTCCATTAAAATAACTAGATAAGGAAATATCAATATGTAAAGATAAGAAATTGAAACTCATGCCATCTAAATAAATAAAATGATAATGAAATATATTCATAGATATGTCAATGAAAAATCTCATGGATGAATAATAACTGAATCTAAATGAGTGAAATGATTAATTATTGGATGTCATGTTTCCTAGGTACATGGAACCAGTACTGTCAAGGCCTTTCACAAGATGGTTTAGCTATTGGGTAAAAACCCATCTAATTTGGCCGACTATTTCATCTCATGAGACTATTAATGCATCTAGGGGCTATCTATAACTGGGCCCCACCCGTGTCATACCAGTCTAAAGCATTCCTCATAATCATGAATAATGTGCCTTGTCAAAATATCTGCATTGAATAAAAGATATGGATTTATAAATAATACCCTAGTGGAGGCTAAGTAACAACAAGGGTTATTGACATTAATTAATGGAAATAGCGTTGAAATATCCTAAAACAATCTTGATGGAAATGAAATTTTAAACATTCCAATGTGTCTCATACCACATTGAAACATTTAAATCATAAACCCCATGAAGTAATAATATTAAATGAAACTTAAAATACCATTAGGGTAAATAGATTCATGATATAACATGTTAAATTTCAGTAAATACACCAAATAAAAGTGAATTGGTGTATAATAATAAATAAATCTCAATGGAATGTAATTTGAGATGAAATATCTTATTTTAACCTTCATTTTATCATGTGGTCTTTATCCTACTATATAGTGGTTTAAAATATGTTACTAACTTATAAAAAAACCATAATCATATTCATAATATTTTATATTAACTTCTTATAATATATTATTACCCATTTGTTAAAGATCTTTCATTATTTTGACTATTTTGGGTGTTAATTGCCTAGTTTTGTCAAGTATGTTTTGACTTATTGTTTGTTTTTATTATTATTTGTATCATGGTTTCATCATCTCCAGAATGTAGACCATGATTTAATTATCATATATATTCAGTACATACATATTTAGAATAATCTATAATGTTTGGAGATAAGAAATGAAATTCACCGTTCATGGAGATAGTAGGCCACATGTATGCATGAACGTTACTTTCATTTCTTTTTCGTATTAAAAGAATGAAACATAAATGATACATATGTATATTATAATTCAAGTATCATATCTATGTAATATATGTCATATATGTTTATTAATATCATCCTTAATATGTTCCATGTATAATATGAATGAATCACATTGCATTGAGGGGGTGGTAATCCACACTTCCACAATACTACAAAATAGGCCTTTAATGGCGCTAAAAATGGCATTTATCAGTGCTAGAGAAGCACTGACTACTAGACCGAGGTTAAAATACCAAGTTTTTTATCAGTGCTGATAAAGGGGCATACTACAGTGTGTTGTAACAGCACACAATAGCACCAAAAATAACACAAAATCATCAAAATAAAATATGAATATAGAATTTAAATGAAGAGAAAACAATCTAGGCTCGTTTTCTTGGTTTTGGTGATGTGATGCACATTTTAAACTAAAATGATACTTATATATTGAAAAAATGCACTATGAATCATACAGGTCACACCATGCATTGGATTTAGGTGTGGCTTATTTTTACACATCTCAAATGGCTTATGGATCATTTTCCTAAAGTATCAAAACAATCTAAATGTGTTTTCTTAGTTTTGAGTACGTCGCTTGTCTTTTTTACAAAAATAAAATTTTAAATTGGAAACATGTGCTTTGACTCATACCAGTCATATCATGTGTCAGTTTAACATGATACCTATTCCTACACCTAAAAAATTACTTATGAATCATTTTTATAAATTATAAAGACAATCTGAGTGTGTTTGCTTAGTTTTCAATGAGTGGCACTTTTTGAACTAAAATGTTGATTTTAAACTAATAACAGACACATTGAGTCATATCAGACACATCATGTATCATATTGAGGTTTGGATAATTCCTACATGTCAAAAATGACTTATGGATTATTTTCCTAAAGTATCAAAATAATCTGAATGCATTTTCTTGTCTTTGAGTAGGTGAGTTGTCCTTTTTACTGAAATTGATGTTAATTTTAAATAAAAAATGCACTTTGAATCATATCGGTTACACCATGCATCGGATTGAGTTGCGTATAATTATTACATGTCCCAAATGGATTATGTATCATTTTCATAAAGTATCAAAATATTCTGAATGATTTTACTTGATTTTGAGTACGTCACTTGTCTTTTTTACTAAAATGTCATTTTAAACTCAAAACACGCACTTTGACTCATAGTGATCGCATCATGTATCGGTTTAATGTGATAACAATTCCTACATGTCACAAATGACTTATGAATCAATGTCCTAAATTATAAAGAAAATCTGAGTTTGTTTTCTTAGTTTTCAGTGAGTGGCATTTTTTGAACTAAATTATCAATTTTAAACTGATAACGGACACATTGAGTCATATCGGGCACACCGTGCGTTGGATTGAGGTGCGGTTGATTCCTACATATTAAAAATGACTTATGAATGATTTTTATAAATTATAAAAACAATATAAATGTGTTTTATTGGTTTTTAGTAGGTCGGTTTTCTTTTTTATTAAAATTGATGTCATTTTTAAATAAAAAGACACACTTGGAGTCATACTGGTCACACCGTGCATCAAATTGAGGTACGGATAATTCTTACACATCTCAAATGACTTTTGGATTTTTTTAATAAAGTATCAAAACAATATGAATGATTTTTCTCAATTTTGAGTAATTCACTTGTTTTTTTACTAAAATGACATTTTAAACTAGAAGTATGCACTTTGACCTATACCGATCACATCATGTATCAGTTTGTTGTGAGACCAATTCCTACACGCCACAAAGGACTTATGAATTGATTTCCTAAATTATAAATAAAATCTAAGCAGGTTTTATTTTTTTATTAAGTGATATTTTTTGAACTAAACTGTCAATTTTAAACTAATAACGGACACATTTAGTCATAGCGGTCACACCGTGCGTCGATTTGAGATGCGGTAGATTCCTACATGTCTCAAATGAATTATGGATTATTTCACTAAGTTTGAATTAATTACACGCCTCTATTAAACTCTTTTTACAATCATATAAAACCCTATCATTTTTTAATAAAATAAAACCTATTAAAAAACCAAGTTTTGTTGAAAAAAACATTATAAAAAATACTCAATCAATTATTTTATTAAAGTTTTATTCAGATCCTTATGGATAAATTTAAGGATAAAAATGAAAGTAATTCATCATTAACTTTTACTCCACGTCAAATCAAATAAATTAATTTCAATGACATACACTCGTCAGCTGAAATTACATTGTAGCAACCTAAGACCCCCGGGCTACACAACACTATAGATACGTATTCTAATTCTTCCATCTCTACCCTCTCCATTTCTTTCTCACCCTTCACTCTATTGTTTCTCTAGTTTTGTGGAGCTTTAATCTTGAAGGAGTTGGTGTCAATGGAGGCATTGAGTTAATAACTAGTTTCAATAGTGTAATTCTTACAAATGGGAGACATTAACCCTTTTAGAGAACATAATGAAGTATAATTTCCATCATTATCATCTCATCTCTCAAACATTTATCATTTCATTTTGTTGTTTGACACACATCCTCCATCTCTTATAGACATGCACCTATGTTTCTTGAAATAATCAAAGCAGTAGTCATCTATGGGATGACTAATGCTCAAATTAGTACAAGAAATATAAAATAGATGGGGGATGAGTCTCAAGGAAACAAAATGAAATAATAACTGTTCGGGAGATGAAGCTGATGAGGATGAAAATTGTACTTCATTGTGTTCTCTAAAAGGGGCAATGCCTCTCATTTGTTAGAATTGCACCATTGGAACTAGTTATTAAATTTACAATTTCATTTCCACCAAATCATTATAGAGAAAAGATCCAAACAACTAGAGAGAGTAAAGGGTGGGAAAGAAATGGAGAGGGTGGAGATAGAATAATCAAAATATGCAATTGTAGTGTTGCGCAGGCCAGGGGTCTTGGGTTTCTATAGTGTAATTTCAGCTGACAAGTGTATTTTACTGAAATTAATTTATTTGATTTGATGTGGAGGCAGAGTTAATGATGAATTACTTTCATTTTTATCCTCATATTTATCCACAAGGATCTGAATAAAACTTTAATAAAATAATTGGTTTAGGATTTTTTTATATTGTTTTTTTTATAAAACTTGGTTTTTTAATAGGTTTTATTTTATTAAAAAAAGTGATATGGATTTATATTATTTGAAAAAGAGGTTGATGGAGGTGTGTACTTCATTCACACATACCTCGATAGGCAATAAACCTGAACGAGTTTCACACCTTCCACCATCAAAAACTATAAAATGGAGGTAACTCCTCATTCAATACATAGATAAATAAAGTGAATCTACCTAAATATTATATATATGTGTTATATATATGCATTATATTAGTAACTTTATTTTAATATAATTATATATATGTATATTATTTATCATATTTAAATTTATTTAAATATACAATATATTATTCGTTGTATATATATAAAACTATTTTTTTCTAATGAAACTAAAAAAATACTATTAATAATAATTTTTAAATTATATTAATTATAAATAATTATTATTTTGGGTAATTGTGTATAAAATATAATTATTTAAATTTTGGAAAGTTTAATTATTTCAAAAAATGTATATATAGTTACCTAATTTTATTATTTTGAAAGTAACATGAGTTTACAATATTTTATTAGTTATTTAAGTATAAATTATATTATTGTTAATTAAATGTATATATAGACCTAAAATGTATATATAGACCTAAAATGATGAATACCTAAAAATAATTTCTAATATATAGAATTTGATAACTTCCATTCTATTTTTTGGAATAAATGATGTATCAATCTAAGGATTCTAGGGAGGCCATATAATGTGCATTGACCAATCCTTCAAATTCTAGGGATGTCCATAAAGAAGTTGGCATAAAGTAATAATACACATCAACAAGATATATCAGAAACAAAGTAGAAAAACACACCAACCCTTACAACGTCTATCCTATACACATTTAAATATATATATATCATGGAATTTATAATACACATAATTGAAAAACAAATGCACATTTAAACATAATTTTTAATGAAAATAAATATAATCACTTCATAATTTAGAAATCCAGAACCATAATTTGTGAATAAATAATTATAAAATAATTCTTACATTATAAGTTCTAAAAATGTATATAAATAGATAGAAAGATATATATTTACATATATATATATATATATCTTTATAAAATAAACTTAAATTGATAAAAATATATGTAACCCTTATAGAAGAATATCACAACACAGTAAAATAAATACAAAACCATGCTAATTTTGAAAATATAGAGCCATTGAAAATAAATAAATACGGTATCACCCTTAATAATATTTCTCTTATAATAAAACAATGCAATTATGAGAAAATAAATTTTTAAGAAAAAACTCTTATATCAGAATATTAATACAGAATTTAAATAAATAAATTCCCTTACATGAATTGGATAAAATCATTTTATGTTGCTACTTTGCACCATCATAAGACTGAGAATTGGTTTGCTAAATCAATTTGCTCAGAACCTACAAAGGAAATTAATTCCAAATTGCGAAGCAAGCTGGGGTATGGATGTAGAGAAAAAAGAAAATTGATTCAAAACAATGATTTAAAAAGACTAAAATAGGATATCCAAAATAGTATTCAAGAAAACAACAGATCATAAACAAAATAAAAATAGAGAACAATAACCGGAGCACAAATACAGAAAGAAAATTGGAACCAACAAAGGAAAATCGGAAACCCTCAGATCCAGATATCGAAATGACAAATAAGGAAAGAAAATCAAAACCTGTAAAGGAAAACACCGACCTACATTACTAGGTTGAATAAAATATGAGACCCTTGAATCCAGATCTTGATTTTTTCTTTGAAAACCCTAACTGCAACTGAACACTGGATGTCAGACGATGTTTGAGCAACTAGAGGTAGTGGGTTTGTGTGATTCAAGTGGGTTTGTTTGATTCGAGCTTCGATTCACTGAGGAAGAGCACCGAAAATGGGTGGCTTCCATGGAAATCTTCTGATATCATGACGGATTCACAATATGTTAGGTTTTTTAAATTAGATCAAGACACTTTTATCTGTGCTTTTTTAAAAGCACTGATAAAAGACATATTTGTCAGTTCTTTTTTAGCACTGATAAAGGTAGGTCTTTATCAGTGTTTCTTTTAACACTGATAAAGTCTCATATCAATGCTTATTACTTAAGCACTGATAAAGGATTTATAGTTATAATTATAAATAAAAAAGTGTAAATATATATAAATATAAATATAGTAAATATATTCCTTATTTAAATAAATTTATTATAATTTTATAATTATTTAAATATATAATTATTTATTTATAATTATATAAATATTTTTTAAAAAATAATATTTATATAATTATATATAATTATATAATTATATACATTTATATAATTATATATATATATATTTAATAAATATATATATATAGTAAATATATTCATTATTTAAGTAAATATATTATAAATTTAATAAATATTTAAATATATAAAATTATTTATTTATGATTATATAAAAACTTTAAAAAATTATTTATTTATAATTATAAATATAGAATTTTATAAATATATTATGTACATTTTTAAATATATTTTTTTATAAATATTTTTTTATAAATATTTTTTTACAGATATTTTTTTAAAATTATTAATGAATAACTAATTTTAAGTGCATGCGTGTTAAAAATGAGTGAAATTGAATAAATTAAAAAATAAGTACACTTTAATAATATTGAAAAAATGGATAAGTTTTGTGTGTGTACATTGTATATAAAAATGAATTAATTACGTATATGTGAAATCAATATAACATGTATTTGATCTATATTAAATTGAAAAAAAACGACATTTAATTATATGCCCATTACTCTATGCAATTAGTCAGTATTTTTAATTCATATTAATTTTTAATTATAAACCATTATTCACTAAATATAGCACATAAATATTTTTAATATATAAATCATATTTATATACATTAATATATATATACTATTTATTAACATTATCAATAATCATCTAATTAATAAAATGTTTAATATTTTTATCAATTTACTTATTTTTAATTTTAATTTGTTTAATTTTCATTTTTCATATCTATATATTTAATACATACTATTTATTAGTATTCATAATTTATATATATTATAATCAATTTATTCATTTTTATCAACAATTATTTAATTAATAAAATTTATAATATTTTTTTAATAAACTCATTTTTTATTTTTTATTTATTTAATTATTTAATTTTATTTATTTAGACCTTTATCAGGGCTAAAAAAGCACTGATAAAGGACTCCTTTATGAGCGCTAAAAATATAGCACTGATAACGGGTCTCTTTATCAGTGCTAAAAATAAAGCACTGATAAAGGGCACCCCTTATCAGTGCTAATAATAAAGTGATGAGAAAGGGTACCCTTTATCAGTGATAAAAATAAATCACTGATAAAGGATTAAATTTATCAGTTCTTTCTTTAGTGTAGATAAATATTTCATTTATCGGTGCTTTTTTCTAGCGCTGATAAATACCAACGCTGTTAAATGCCGGTTTTTTAGTAGTTCCTCAAGCGATGTCATCGTATTTACGCAAAATGAAATGTATTGAGGTATGTGTTGTAAAAGAATTAAATAAGAATAAATATATAATAAATATAATATATATCATATATAAGAAGAGTTTCCATCATAATGGACACTGTGATATGTGGTAAGGGGAAAATGAACAATCATCATTTCTTGAGGCAGTAGTTTGTCGTACACAGAAACAATATGTTTGTTACCCATTAGATGGAGGTGTGTGTAAGTGTAGGTCAAAACCTTAACATAAAAACATCCTACTATATTGAGGATACTATTTTTTATACAATCATATAATAATAATAGTATATAAAGTGGATAATGAAAATGAAACTAAAAGCTTGAGAGAAGATGTTACCTCTTAATCGGGTAACTTCTTTTGGTTTATACCAAAAGGCTTACTTGGAAGGATTTATGCCAAAAGGGAGGCTAAAAGGTTGAGGGTATGTATGTTGGAAAGCTATTTGGGTAGATATTGGCTGAACCTAAGAGTTTTGAGAGGTGTTAAGAAACGGGAGAGGTGGTGGCCTTTTATAGGGAAGGAAAAGGACTCACTTGGAATTTTTGGAAACAAGTTAGGTGTGCACATGTTCTTACCTAAAAAAAGTCATAAAAAACCAAAAAAACTCAATAATTAAAGTTTTATATCTGATATATTTCCATAAAATGGGTATTGGATAAGTTTCTAGGTCATTTAGGCCCTTAAGTTAAAGGTTTAGTCCTTTGTTAAGCTTAATTTTGCCTTAATAATTGTAATTAATTTTAATTACTTTCACTAATATTTTTGACAAAAAACTAAGTTGACATTATTATAAATTATAAATTATGATGATTCCAAATATTTAATACATTTTCCCAAATTTTAATCACATAAGTGGAAAAAAATAATTCAAAATTCATCCTGTAAACTGGACGACAACGTAGGGTTTAAAAGTAAAAACGTTCAAAAGCTTGCTATGTTTTTATTGTCAATTTCAATGTGAAATTGATTATAATAACCTAAATTTTATTAATTTATAAAAATATTATCTAATTAAACTTTAAAACCAATATAAAACATAATTTAACTTTATAAAAAAATTATATGAAAAAGCATTTTGAACTAAAATTCAGTATTTTTAACTATTCATTAAAAAATGAAATGTTTCAGAAAAATATAAAAAAAACACCATAACCTAATTATTATGTTTATATTTCAAATATTAAGTTTATTTTTACATATTATATCAATTAAAGTGTCAAAATTCAAATTTAAAATGAGTTCAGCATTAAAAGGCGGTAAAATTCCCTTTATAAAAAATATAGGTTTTTAATGGGTAAAATAGGGTTTGTTCTTATCTTATGCATATCAAACCTAATGGATGAATGTCAAAAATATTTGATTAAATATATAACATATATATTTCATTGTATTCATTAATTAATTATAATTAATTATGTTTATTAAGATAAAACTCCTTTGGAATCATAAAAATAAAAATAAAAATTATATCCAATTGGTTCTTATTTTCATTTCTCATTAATTGGTAATCCATGAATTAATTTTATATTTATATAAACCATATATTTTCATAAGTTAGTTAATACTATTCATAATATATAGTTTATATCTTATTATATTAAATAATAACATTTTAATAATAAATTATTGTTTGATAAAACTCGGTCTTGCGAGTAATGCAAGACATCGAAGAAGGTCACTCTTGAGTGTAACACATGATAAATTGGTATTATATGAATTTAAAAATATAAAATATATCAAATATATTTAAAATGGTAATTATATTTTAAAGTATCATGGTATTATATCCTCTTACGGGTATCACGTGTCATGCATGTTATCGAATATATGGTTCTTACTTTTGAATTTCAGGGTGTTACATTCTCTCCACCTTAATTAAATTGTGTCCTCACAATTTAAACTTGATCTAGGTGATATAGGGATTGGAAATAAACTATTTTTAAAAGAACCACATCATAAAAAGGGTTAACATAACATATTCTTAATAAGATAGAAAGTAAAGTACAACTATCACATAACTAGGTTCCCTAGTAAGAGAACATAGGTTGGAAATGGAAACATGGATATGTAAGAAAAATTACAACAATCAAGTTCTGGTGGCAAGTGATAAGAACATGTTAAGATTAAATTTGTTGACCACAAAACCATAAACCATAGGTGTGAATAAAGATCATTGATATCATAAAAAATGATGATAATAGGGCAACATTTTTGTTTCAAAACCATTTTTTACTATAGTTAAGGAATTCTTTCACTCTATAAGAATATAAGTAAATATACATTTCTATAAACATAATTTTTTCCTTTTATTACACCTTGAACTATTTATACTTCATATCTTAGCACATTATGCATCATATGTTGAAGTAATACATTAACCTCTAAAATATCATCCAATAATCATCTTAAACCATTTTATAAATGGTTAACTTTTCCAACAGATTATGATCCAATCACTTCTGAAGGAGAGTCACTAAATTTACGAAATGAACTTATCATTAGCATTTAATCAAAATGAAGCATCTCTAAATTTTCACATTCCAAACATGTGAATAACTTCATCATGTATTCTCTTGAAATATGTTAATAACTCAAATTACCATAAAACCTTATTAGAAACATGCATTCTTCCTTATTCCTTAAGTAAGACACATGTTATTGTATATATTACTTAAATACAAAAGTATTGTAAACTCCACTAGTGATAGAATAGACCAACTATCGAAAAATAATTATTTAGTTCCAAGGTAGTTAGTACATATCCAAATCAATAATTTCTTCATAATTATCTTAACATCAGAAACATATTAAGGGTTTTCTTTCCCTCAATCATGTATTTTCTGAAAATTTTAAATTTCTACTTAATAAATTTTCTTGGTATGATTCAGCATATGATCTCAAATACTTAATGAAAAAGTACTGGAGTACAATCCTTACATTTTTCATAAATCATATTATGAGAACATCATAGAAAAAATAATTTTACAACATATTTATTAGATCTAAATGTATATGTACATTAATCATTCCACTTCAGTTGTTTCAATAACATATGTTTGATCTTGATCCCTTAGCTTCTTCTAAGGTATATTCTCTTGAATTTTGTGGAATTTTTTTTCATAATGACCCATATCCTTGTAGTTATAACACTAAATAGTATCATTTTTATTCTTCTCTTTGCATTCTTTTTCCTAGTGACCATTTTCTCTGCACTTATAACAAACTCTCATTCCTTTTAAGTATTTCCCAGGGTGATTCTTTCCATAGTTCTCACACGATGTAAATTTCTAGAACTTCTTCTTCTTATTTGATTCATTCCTTTTTTTTTGTGCTCATAATACCTCTTCATCTCTTGGTTTCCTTTGAATTCATAGGATTTTGAGAATTCCTTCTCCATCTTGATGGTGCATAAAACTATTTCTTTGTATGATGAAAAATTCTAAGAAACCAATGCCCTTCAGATATTTGGATTAATTCCTTCAAAGAAGTGGTTGATATTGTACTCCTTGTTGCATATATAATCCATATCATACCTGGATAACCTTTTAAAGGTATATTCATAATCAGCAACACTCTCCTCATATTTTTCTTTAAGCTAAGAAAATTTCTCTTCATCTCAATTTTTTGATCATGAGGGAAGTATTTATTGAATAATGTATCCTTAAAAGTACTATATTCCATGAGTTATATTTCTTCTTCCTCACTTGTATTCTGGATTAAAGACCACCACTGATCTACATCATCATTCCGATAATATACTGCAAGTGTAACATTTTCCTTTTCACCACATCATAATGCCATGAATATATTCTCCAAATAATTAATCCATTTCTCAACTACCATTAGATCATTATACCCACTAAATTATGGGGGCCACTTCCACATAAAGCAATCCAACATTGGAGAATCTCATTGTGGAACTGGTTTCTCCATCCGGGTAAGGTTATGTGTCATAATATAATTAAGTTGCCCTAATATTTCCATAACATTCTTAGTTCTAATATCAGCTATATTGGTTTCCTCAGCAAGGCAATCTCTACATTTTCCATGAGTATTGACATTATTCGTCTTTCTAGATGTCATTTCTAAACAATATATTATACTATATTAGCTCCTAAAATTATGAACTTTGTATAACTCTAAATATGGTATAGTACATAACATAAATTTATGCATCATAAATCCTAGAATCATAAAATTTAGTTACTTTGGGGAAATTTTTACTTCCAAATCCTTCATAATGGTAGGTAAAGAGAATATGAATTATCCTAAGTTTATCCCTCATGAGTGTTAAACCAGGTGCGTATTAAGTCTCATTATCATATACCAGGTTACCCTAAGTCAGGCTCGGAACACCTTGTCGGAGTTGTCACTCCTAGGTACATTTGTGTTAGAACCACATCCACTTGTAGTATCCAGACATGGATGTATTTTCAGAAATACCCACATAATACCTACCTTACCAAAATTCTAGGATGTTCTTGTATGCTTATCCTCAATGTATATCTTAGGATTGTGCTCTCTAATCTGAATTTTCTAAATCTAGTTTCCAAAGTTTTTGATAAAATTACTTTGATACCAACTATAACACCCTGAACCCAGAAGCCTAAAGTTGGTGTATTATTTTATTACATTTTCATGATGACAATGAATCAAATCCTGAAGGACTATTTAGTTTAGCAGTCATGTAAAGCTAGTTTACATACATGATACCCATAATACATTAGGAAAAAAATAAAGCATGATACATAATAAACTGAAATAAACTACATCCTTGAAAACTTATTCAAATATTTCTTATTTATAACCTGTGGAAAGGAAACATAATAAGGGTGAGCTCAAATTCTTAGTAAGGGTAAGTAAAGCAAAATCAATAATGAATTAATGAGAATAAATTAACATGGAAAGGTAAATATCTGATAACACATTCCATTCAAATAAATAAATAAGGAAATATAAATATAGAAAGGTAAGAAACTAAAACTCATTCCATCTAAATCAATAAACTGATAATTAAATGTATCCATAGATATGTCGACACAAAATCTCATGGATGAATAATAATTGAATCTAAATGAGAGAAATGTTTAATTATTGGATGTCATGTTTCCTAGGTACATGGAACCAGTACCATTAAGACATTTCCTAATATGGTGTATATATTGGGTAAAACCCCATCTAATTTGGCCAACTATTTCATCTTATGAGACTACCGATGCATCGAGGTTCTATCTATAACCGGGCTCCACCCATGTCGTACCAGTCCAAAGCATTTATCATAATCATGAATAATGTTCCTTATCAAAATATCTGCATTAAATAAAATATAAAGATTTATCAATAATACCCTAGTAGAGGATAAGTAAAAATAAAGTTTTTTGACATTAATTAATGGAAATACCATTGAAATATCATAAAACAATCTTGAGGGAAATGAAATTTTAAACATTCCAATGTGTCTCATGCCACATTGAAAAATTTAAATCATAAACCCCATGAAGTAATAATATTAAATGAAACTTATAATACTATTATGTTAAGTATATTCATGATATAACATGTTAAAATTAAGTAAATACACCAAATAAAAATAAATTGGTGCATAATAACAAATAAGTCTCAATGGAATGTAAATTGAGACGAAATCCCTTGACTTAACCTTAATTTTCTCATGTGGTATTTATAATCATGTAAAGTGGTTTAAAATATGTTACTAACTTATAATATAACCATACTAATATTAATAATATCATATATTAACTTCTTATAATAACTTATGATCCGTTTGTTAACAATCTTTCATTATTTTGACTATTTTAGGTGTTAATTTCCTAGTTGTCTCAAGTATGTTTTGACTTGTTGTTTGTTGTTCTTGTAATTTGTATCATGGTTTCATCATATCAAGAATTTAAACCATGATTTAATTATAATATATATTTATTACATATGTATTTATAATAATATATAATGTTTGGAGATAAGAAATGAAATGCACCGTTCATGGAGACGGTAGGTCGTACATATGCATGAATGCTACTTTCATTTATTTGTCATATTAAAAGAATTAAATTTAAATGATAAATATTTATATTATAATATAAATTTAATATATGTAATATATTTTTATTAATATCATCCTTGATACATTTGTGAACGAATCGCATCACATTAAGGGGGTGATAATCCACACTTCCACAGGCGATGTTATCGTATTTACGCAAAATGAAATGTATAGAGGTATGTGTTATAAAATAATTAAAGAATCATAAAGATATAATAAATATCATATATATCATATATAATAATATTTTACATCATAATGTCCACCATGATAGGTGGTAAGGGAAAAATGAACAATCATCGTTTCGTGAGGCAGTAATTCATCGTACACAGAAACAATATGTTTGTTACCCATTAGATGGAGGTGTGTGTAACTGTAGGTCAAAAACTTAACATAAAAACATCCTAGTATATTTATGATACTTTTTTCATACAATCATATAATAAGAACAGTATAGGTAGTGGATAATCGAAATGAAACTAAAAATATTGAGAGAAGACGTTACCTCTTAATCGAGTAACTTCTTTTGGTTTATACCAAAAGGCATACTTGGAAGTATTTTTGAAAAAATAGATGCTTAAAGGTCTAGGGTAGGTATTTTTGGAAGCTATTTGTTCAGATATTGTCTGAACATAAGATTTTTGAGAGGTGTGAAGAAGTGGGAGAGGTGGTGGCCTTTTATAGGGAAGGAAAATGACTCATTTTGAATTTTTGGAAACAAGTTAGGTGTGCACATGTTCTTACCTAAAAAAATCATAAAAACCAAAAAAAATTGAAGGTTTATGTATAATAAATGTATATAAAATGGGAATTGGATAATTTTATAGGTCATTTTATCCCTTAAGTTAAAGGTTTAGTCCTTTATTAAGCTTAATTTTGCCTTAATAATTGTAATTAATTTTAATTAATTTCACTAATTTTTTTTGTCAAAAACTTATTTGACATTATTATAAATTATAAATTATTCTTATTCCAAATATTAGTCCATTTTTTCAAATTAAAATCACATAATTTGTAGAAATTAATTTAAAATTCATCTCGTAAGCATGACGACAACGCGAGTTTTTAAAGTAAAAACATCCAAAAGTTTGCTATGTTTTTATAGTCAATTTCAATGTTAAATTGATCATAATAACCTAAATTGTATTAATTGATAAAAATATTATCTAATTAAACTTTAAAACCAATATAAAACATAATTTAACTTTATAAATAAATTAGATGAAAAAATAGTTTTGAACTAAAATTCAGTATTTTTAACTATTCATTAAAAAATAAAATATTTCAGAAAAATATCAAAAATTTACCCTAAACTAATTATTATGTTTCAATTTCAAAGATAAAGTTTATTTTGACATATATATAAATTAAAGTTTCAAAATCCATATTTAAAATGGGTTCTCCATTAAAAATAAATAAAATTACCTTTATAAAAAATATAGGTTTTTAATGGGTAAAATAAGGTTTGTTCTAATCTTTTGCATATTAAACCTAATGGATTAATATAAAAAATATTTTATTAAATATATAAAATATATATTTCATTAGATTCATTAATTAATTATAATTAATTATGTTTATTAAGATAAAACTCCTTTGGAAGCATAAAAATAATAATATTTCTTTTTATATCCAATTGGTTCTTATTTTCATTTCTCATTAATTAGTAACCCATGAATTCATTTTATATTTATATAAACCATATATTTTAATAAGTTAGTTAATACTATTCATAATATCTAGTTTATATCTTATTATATAAAATAATCATATTTTAATAATATATTATTGTTCGGTAAAACTTGATCTTGTGTGTAATGCAAGCCATCGAAGAAGGTCACTCTTGAGTGTAACACATGCTAAATTGGTATTGTGTTAATTGAAAAATATAAAATATATCAAATCTATTTAAAATAGTCATTATATTTTAAAGTATCATGGTATTATATCCCCTTAAGCACTTGGTGTCACGTGTCATGCATGCTATCGAATATAAGGTTCTTACTTTTGAATTTCAGGGTGTTTCAATCCGTATAGTGATATATTATCTAGGAAACTACACACACATTTATTTTACCAAAACATAGGATGGTTTTTCTAACATGGAATTTGAGTTTTACAACGTTTTTAGTAACTCTTGAATCAAAAGAATATAAGGGGTGGATAAAAATATAGAATTGTAAATCAATTGAAATTAATGAGGAATATAGAAAAAATATTTCATGGAAATGTATGCATAATGAAAAATTAAATAAGTGGTTAATATATCATGAGTCCCAAATAATGAAAATTGAGACGGGAAAACCCACTTATGACTTGGTGTAACAATTCAATCAAAAGCTCTTGAAAGATAGGGATTCAAATTGATTTTAAAATAAAATGAATAAAAGGAATGTCATGATATAACATCTCAAATAAATAGTATATACACCACATAAATTAAATTGGGTGCATAATACAAAACATGTCTCAAAGAGAGGAATTTGAGATGGAAAACCCTTACAAAATTAGAAACTTTTGATTCAAAACCACTTGGAGGATATGATTTCAAATGGAAAATTAAATACCATGAATAATGAGATTATCATGATAAAAAAATATTAAAGGGAAATTAGATACATCATTACAAATAAAACATGGTGTATAATAAGATGTATGTCTCAAGGAATTGAAAATTGAGACACGAAACTCTTACCTCTTGTCCTAACTTTCATGAATGTAATTTAACCACATATATCAAAACCATATATATCTTAATCACTTAATTTATAACCTAATAATATCAATTTTTAATTATATTCTTCATATATATTCATTCTCTATATGAATTCCGGTTAGTTTACCTATTTTCCACATCAGGTGTTTATAGTTTGATCGTTTGTAATAGTTTCATGAAAGTGGTGTTGTTCATTATTATTTTCCCAAAGTTCATAATTACTAGATAATATAAGGAATTTTAATATATAAATTGTTTTATTTTATAATTCTATTATCTAATTCCATTAGTGCTTTAGTTATGTTGTGTGAAAGTGGAATCACCGTCGGCTTATTTCGATAATTTTAAAAAACAAAGATGATATTTTAATACTAAGTTAAATAATTTATAAAAAAATTCAAGAAAATTAAAAAATTATTATTTTATTATTAATTTATAATAAAATAATTATTTAATTTTTCATATTCATCCATGATATAGTTTTATAGCATTGTTCAAGTAGGTGGTTCAATCGACCCAAACACGAACATACTACAATTAATGGATGATTATGATTATGAAAGTTGTTTATTTTGGAAATATCATTATTATAGGATAATAATGATATTATTTAGATTATTTTAATGTTATTATTTTTATTTAAATAGTTTTTAATGAATAATAAATAAGTTAGGAAGAAAATGAGATACATTACCCTATCGAGACGGTGGTCCGCACAACGCACGGTCAATTTTCTTTTATTTTTCTAAGTGGATAGAAAGGAAAAAAATAATGGTTGTTCCATTAACATAATAACACTTAATTATACTAATTAAACTAAGTTCATTGTATAACTATTCTTAGTAAAGTTTTGGAATATAAATAATAAGAAGAAATAATAAGGAGTAAGTAATACTCACTTTGGTACCTTGAACTTTCTCTTGAAAGTATCCATGGAAAAGAAGGGATTAAGATAACTTATGGTGAACAGGAGCTTATGAAATTGAGATATTATTATAGGAGAATATAAATTTTATATTTTAATTAATTAATTCAAAGCTATAGGTAAGGTATGGAGTGGAGGAAGTGAGTCTCTTTTATAAGTGATGAAAAGGGAACTTTTGTGAATACTCTTTACTTTTCAATGATATCATTACACTATTCAAAGGTAAGTGACTCCAAAATTTTGAAATAATGGATTTTAGGGTGTATTTGGGGTGATAAATCCTCAAACAATAATTTCAACTCATTTTTTTAGTTATTTACAATTAGATTTTTTACATTTTGTCATTTTGGTTTTTACCTTGGTAACAAATTTTTAACTAAGTAATTTATATTTTATTATAAATATAAGGTAACTTATCTTTCAAAATTTGGGTGTTTTGAAAAAAAAATTATAATATATTTAATCCATTTAAATTTATAAATATTATAAAATTAACTTTTAAATTACAATATATAATATATAAAAAATAGTGTTTTGTAGAAAAATGATGTTTTCACAATTAAGTGTTCTTAATCATATTTAGTATTGATTACTAAATAAACGAGTGTTAATATATTTATATATAGGTTTAAAAATTATATTATAATAATTATTGAGAAATTATTAATTTGTTTTATTATATAAAAATTACACAACATTACTAAAATAATTCTTTGAGGAAAACAATTTTACCATTATCACAGTAATTATCTTTAATCCTTGTAATATTATCATTATGACTAAAAATAAAATGGTCCTTTTTAAATAATTATAACCTAATGATTCTAAATTATAAATCCATTTAATAATATTAAATTTTTAAAAGTGATATAAGTTAATTGTATAATGAATTAAACAATTTTAGTGAAAAATGATATCAAATATTGGTCTATAAATTAAACATAATATTTTAAAATGTATAATGTTACTTTTAAAACATATATTTGTTCACGATAAAGTTTTTTTAATATTTATTTTATGTTTAAATCCTATATATTTCATAAAATTCATAGTTTTAATAAAAATGGTATTTTCACAATTCCCCTAAAAATCAATCTTTTTTTAAAAATCTCAAAATCCCATATTAAGCTAATATATTTATGATGAATTCAAAAAATGAAGTTTATTTTGTTAAAATAAAATCCTAACATTCAAAAATTAATCTTTTAGATACAATCATGAATAAAGGCTCTTTATAGTGCATATTGTTTGATAGTCTGGGATATGGTGTTTACCTAGTATAGTAGGGCCTTGGGTATTACATTCTCCCAAGAAGATTGTTCCAAATCCTTTTCTTCCTCCCCCCACACTTGAATTAAACTTATATCATGCAAAATCTTCTTGATAAAGGTATATATGGATATTTTTCTTGTAATTTAGATGCCTAAAAAAGTCGTTAATGGATGCTAAGGGCTATA
Source organism: Viscum album (assembly GCA_963277665.1). Classification (NCBI taxonomy): domain Eukaryota; kingdom Viridiplantae; phylum Streptophyta; class Magnoliopsida; order Santalales; family Viscaceae; genus Viscum; species Viscum album. Next base: position 1,982,335,103 of record OY728120.1, on the reverse strand, counting down.
AGGATTGAATTTCAAGGTGGGAAAAATAGGGTTTATTAAAAATGGGGATTAAAATCAAAATATTGTCTCAATAATTTATAGCATAAGGTCCTATAATACTCCAAGTTTTTTAATAGATTACTTAGTAAGTTCTTATTATTCAAGTATGCCTTGGTTCTCTTAATAAATAGGGTATTTTAATTAAGATGTCAAAGTTAGTTCATTAGCCTCTCAAGTAAGTGATTTAAAATATAGGATAGTATGTCATGGCGTGTGATTAAAAAATTAGTGGGTTTTTCATGAATTTACTTCACTTTGAATTTGAAAAAAGTACATTTTGGAATTCATATAAGGTGTTTGAATGGGTTAAATTAGTTTCTCAACATTGGAATGGATCCAATGTTTGTAAGGGTATTCCAATTAATCTCCCATGTTCCAAAAAAACTTACTAAAATTGAAAAGAAAATATACAATTTTTTATGATAGAAAAATTGAAATTTTGAGATTTGAAATGCCCTAAAATATAAAGTTTCTATCCCCCACACTTAAATGATGTAGTTTCCTCAATTCATTAAAATTGATTTAACGTGTAAGAAAATTTTCAATGGAGTTACAACAACAAATAAATGTTAAGGAGATCTATAACCTGGTGGGTTTTCATTAATAGACAAAGTGGTGGATTGTGATCTCCTCCACTAATTCTTAGGGAAAGTTCCCATGGTACTTTTCTATCCTGTTCCCATTAATAATTAATGGGTTCTAGTTTCATTATTCCATAAAATACTAAAAGGGGATGCATGATTGACTATGAAAGGACCTTCCCATCTAGAACACAGTTTACCTAGCATTAGTATTATCCTTGAGTTGTATAACAACACTTGGTCCCTAGGATAGAATTCATTTTGCTTAATCAACTTGTCATGAGACACTATTATACTTTCTTTATAGAATTAAATGTTTTCAAAGGCTTATCTCGTGATTTCTTCCAACTCTTGTAGCTGCAATTTCCTCTCTTTACCAACTTTATCCAGACCCAAATTCACTTCTTTAATAGACTAATAGGTCTTGTGTTTTAGTTCCATAGGGAGATGATATCTTTTCACAAAAATAAATCAGTAGTGGATCATATTTATAGGTATATTTTAGGTTGTCCTATAAGCCCATAAGGTGTCTTACAACCTTTGGATCCTGTCTTTTCTATTTGGTTTGACAATGTTTTCTAAAATTTCCATGAATTCTCTATTAAAAATCGTAGCTTTCCCATTTGTTTATGGATGGTAAGGGGTGTATGTCTTGTAATTTACTCCATATATTCTTAGAAAATAATCCTTACTCCTATCTCAAAAGTGATTTTATTGGTCAATGATGATGGTTCTTGGCACCCCAAACCTACAAAAGATGTTAGACCTGAAAAAACCATACACAACCTTGGCATCATCGGTTTTGGTGGCCTTATCTTCCACCCATTTGGTAACATAATCTAAAATAATGAGAATATAAGAGTTACCACAATACATGGGAAAGGGTAACATAAATTATATTTCTTATACTTTAAAATTTTCATAAAAGATGATTGGTTTTTAGCCTATTTCTTATCTCTCTGAAATATTTCTATAAAATTAGAATTTCTCACATTTTTTTACAGAACTCGTGTGTATATTTGAATAAATTGGGACAATAAATTCTATATTAAAAGACTTTAATTAATGTTATTTTAATTCTAAAGTGGAATCCACATGCTAGAGTATGAAAAAATTCAAATATAGACTAAATTTCACTTGTAAGAAAACATCTTCTTATAGCTTAATCATTTCAAATTTTTCACTTTTATAGGTCTTCCCAGATGTAAATTTTGGATTCATATTTAAGTTTTTTAATTTTGAGGGAATTTAGATGAGATTTTAACTAAGAATTTACCAAATAATTTACCATGTATGCATACCAGGGTACTTCTCCTTTAATCAAATACAATTTTTCTTTCAATAAGTGGTCATTCAGTGGGTCTTGATTCGGAATTTTTTCTTTAATAGTGTTGATTAATATACTCAAGTGATCAGTTGCCTAATTTTAGATCCTTTCTTGTCCTTAATCTCTAGGTTAAACTTTTATAACAATAACATCCATCTAACTAGCCTCAGTTTGGATTCATCTTTCTTCATCAAATATTAAAGTGTTTCATGGTCAAAAAACACAATGATTTTAGTTCTAATAAAATAATATTTGAGTTTATCTAATATAAAAAACAACCATAATAAAATCATTTTAAGTGGTTTTATAATTGATTTGGGAAACATCCAGTTTACTCAAGGCATGATAAATTATTTGTGGCCTAACTTCAATTTTTTAGGAAATAATCGATCCCACATCTTGGTTAGAAGCATCACAAAGTAACTCAAAGGGGTTCTCCTAGTTGGGTGGTTTCATCACCAGTGGAGTGATTAATGTACTCTTTATTTCATCAAATGCTTCCCTATATTCAACACTAAAATCAAATTTAGTATCTTTCAAGAGTAACCAAGATAGAGGAAGAGAAACTATACTAAATTCCTTGATAAACCTCCTATAAAACCCTACATGTCCTATAAAATATCATATATATATTTCACACAAGTTGGGTAAGGCAAAGAATTTATCACTTCAATTTTAGATTTATCCACCTTAATGCCTTTTGTGAGATTACATGCCCAGAAATATTCATATTTCCACCATAAAGTTATAATTATCAAAATTTAAAATAATATTATTTTAATTCATGTTTTCAAACTATTTTATATCTTTATAAAATAATAATCAAAAGAATTACCAAAAATAGTGAAATCACCCAAGAATACCTCTAGGAAATCCTCAATGTGGTCTGAGAATATACTTATCATGAACCTATGAAATATACCTAGGGAATTATATAACCTAAATAGTATCCTTTTGTAACCAAAGGTGCCAATGGGACATGTGAAGGTTGTCTTATCGTGATCCACTACAATAATGGGTACCTGAAAATATCCTAAAAACCATCCAAAAAGAAATTATGTGTTTTACCTGCTAGCCTCTATAGAATCTAGTTAATGAATGGTATGGGGAAGTGTTATTTCCTAGTGAATTGGTTCAGTTTATTATCTATACACACTCTCTAACTATTCTGAATTCTCATAAGGGTCAATTCATTTTTTCATTTTTTACAATGGTCAAACTTGTTTTCTTGGAAACTATGTGGATCGGACTGACCCATTATGAGTTAGATATTGGTTAAATGATGTTTTTTTGCTAAAATTTTCTCTATATATTTTTTCAAAACCACTATTATAGTGTGATTTATCCTACTTTGGGGCTACCTAACAGGTATGGAGTCTCTTTCAAGTATATTTTTTTGAGTAGATTTTATGATTAATATCTGGAATATTGCTTAAACTCCACCAAATTGCTTGAAAATTTTCTTTAAAAATGTCAATAAATTTATTTTATTAGGTTATAGACAAATTATTGGAAATTATAACTAGTAGTTTTTCTCTATTCATTAAGTACACATACTTCAAATTCATGGGTGAAGGTTTTAAGTCCAAATTTGGGGGGGGGGATTCTAAAGATGGAATCAAATTCAGGCTTCTTATTTTTATTGATTATATTTTCTACACACAAGATGACATATAAGGTACCTAATAATTAAATAAACAACCAAAACCATCAAGGTATTTATGGGTTACCTTTTCCTCCAATATAAGAATAAATTCTTCAAACTTCTAGATAGCTTCATCCTCTATGGAATTTTCAATCATTGAGTGTTCCTCTAAGTCCATTATCTCATGAAACATACCAAATCTTCAATAGTTTCAACTTATTCAAAGTGTAATAGTATAAGGATGGAGTGGTCAACTGAAGGGTGCTTCATGGAATCAAAGATGTTAAAATGGACTATTTTTTCTCCAAACTCCATGGTGAGTTTTCCTTCATGAACATTGATGATTCTTTTGTTCATCTTAAAGAATGGTCACCCAAAAATGATGGGTGGGTGTGATAGGACCCTATCTTACTCCATGTTAAAAATATATAATTCTAAAGGGAAGATCATATCTTGGAATTTCACAGGAAACCCTCCAATACTCTTACTAGAAATATAGTGGATCGGTTTGCAAGTTATACCACCACTCTTGTGGGATTCAAGTCTTCTATCTACAAAGATGTAAACACTAAGTGAGTCATAAAATTTATAGAAGCACCTAAATCATATAAATCATATGAAAAATTAATGGAAACAATAGTAAAAGGGATAGAAAATGTACTTGTATCATTACATTTTATGGGTAATTGTGGTGTGATTAGGGTTGATACACTTATTCCCAAATTAATTCTTTTATTCCTTTGAAGACTCTATTTTTGGTGAAAATTTACTTAAGAAATTTATCATACTTGGGAATATGTCTAACTGGTTTAAGAAAGGGAATATTAATCTCAACTTTTTTTTAATGTTTCCAAGATTTATTTTTGAATTTATTTATCTTAAATTTTCATGCATTTAATCATTATTTTTTGGGAAAGTATGTGGGAGATCCTTCTTATCCCTTTATTGTCTTTTCCATGGTGTCTATGGTCCCTTATTTCTTTATCAGTCTCTTCCCCCACCTTCCTTCCTTTATTATCCCTCTTTTGACTATTATAAATGTTCTTCAACAACTAGTTCTTCTCAGTTTTGTTCAGCTTCCTCCACAGTCTGTTCTTGAAGGTTAGGTTGTGCTTGCTTAGGTCTAGTTAGCTCATTATTTTTCATTTCTCAGTTGTTTTTGTTCTAGTTATGGTGTGGCCTTGGGGTGAATCTCTCTACCACTTCTATTTTTTTTTATCAAACTCTTATTTTCCCTTGGGTTAGGGGATATTTGGGCTAGCATCTTACTGGTATTTTTGGAAAATACTTACATCATTTTTCTTATCTCTTTCATTCCATACCTTAGATCATCCACCTATGAACTTTTTTTTTGCTGAATGGGTGGTGGTGCACTAGACAATGGCTTCTCATTGGGTTTATTTTACTATAAAGTATGGGGTTTTTGTTAGTAAAAAAGTTAAGTATAAGGTTTTTTATAGGTTTTTTTGAAGGGTGATGGGTTCTGGAATAGTGGAACTTGGTGGAATAGGGGTTATTGTTGAAACTAGTTGTGGTATGGGGTTCTAGCCTAGTTGGTGAAATGTTTATGTGATGAGCATAAACTACATATCTTAACTAGTTATTTTTGTCCAATTTCCTTCTTTAGAGTCATCTTCCTCACCAAACTAGTTATCTCTTCAAGATTAGTTTCTATCAATGGTGATGAATTAAAAGTTTTTTCCTCATGAATAACTCTTGTGTCAGTACATATTGTACCAAATTATCATGATTTATGTGTAATCTTATCAATTAATCCCTTAGATTCTTCAGATTATTTGTCAGTTAAAGCTTCTCTAGGTGATGCATCCAAAATATTATTATCATTATCGGGAAGTCCTTGATAAAATAATACAAATAAGTGGTTCTCTTCTACTTATTGATGTGGGAAGCTGACACAAAGCTTATTAAACATATCCTAGTACTCATAGAGAGTCTCTTTTAATGATTGCATAATGAAATAAATATCTTTCCATATTATTGTGCTCCTGGAGGTGTGAATAATATTTGAATAAAGTATCTCTATAATTCATCCCAGTCATGGACTTCACCTGGTTGTAGGTTGTACAACCATTCTTTGAAAACTCTTTCAAGTGAGAAGGAAAATTCCATCCAATTCACTAATTCCTCATACACTCCTTGGGGTTTCAATGTCTAATAAATATGTATGAATGATTATATGTGTTTGTTGTGGTCTTCACTAGCTAGACCATGAAACTTGGGAAATAACTATATTATACCAGTTTTCAATTCGAATTCATTTTGTAATTATTTCATAACAATTTTATTTTGGCTAGAAAACTAACGTGCTCATAGTTCTCTCAAGGCCTAGTTGGGATTGTAAGCCAAGAATTAAGGCCTCAAGTTAACACTTGAGGTTTCACTCAAGTATTCAAGAGCAACTTCTTTAAAGTCCAATTAAAATTTTATGTTTCTTATTTTAGTCAAAGTTATTTCTATTTCAAGATCAAAATCAAATAATGAGTTATTATAAGTTCATGTCATTCAATATTGAAATTATTATTTTTGGTACTACCTCCCCAGAAAAGGCACCAATTTTTTATGCAAGCTTGTCATTGGGCATGAAAAAATAAATTTTATTCCTAGGATAAATATAGAATAATTTGTAACCTAGGGGTTTCTCCTATATAGGGGTTCATAAAAATTAGTTGTCACTTTTTAATTAGGGAAAACTGGGGTTTTTTTTTAATTTGTAATTTTGAAAATAAGCAAGCAATTAAAACTAAAGTTTGGAAATAGTTGATGAGAAAGGTGATTAGATCAGGGTATGGTCTCCACTTGCAATGTTATCTTATCCCCTATAATGATTTAATTCTCCTCTTGTTATTTTATAAGTGAATGATTCTTTGATAGATTCATCAAAAACCTTAGGCTGAATGGTATTGTGGAGATTAACCTAACAGTGATTACTGTTTGGTCAGCCTCCCTTCTTATGTTTATGAAAATTCAGCTCGATGCTACTAAATTACCTTAGAAAAATCCAATTTTATGTTGGTGTTACTAGGAAATCAAAGTCATTCACTGCCCTCATACACATGTCAGTAATTGTTGGACACTCACCTCTTAACATGACTAGCTCCTTTGAGACAACCTACATTTGGAGGATGGAGACTATATATTATCAATATAAGCAGTAATAATGGACTAGTTTGAATCCTTAAAAGCAATTGCATTCAAATTATTAAATAGGCATTGAGAAATAAAATCAATAAGAAATAATCGAGATAGTATTCATTAAAGTACAAGGACTCAAGCATTACAAGTGAGAACATTCCCTTCCTTAATCACTTAGAGTTTACCCTTCCATGAAAAGGTTACCCTAGATGAGAGGATAAGAATAAGTCATTACAAAACTTAAAATGAAAAAGAAAAGGAAAAGGAAAAATTAGAAGTAAAAAACCTCCAGTCGATCACGCAAGTAGGTCCAAGGCTAAAAGTCTCTAGTGCGCCCTTTGCTTCTATTGTAGATGCATGGTTTCCCCCTTCTAATAAATCAATCAAACCTATGAAATGTCCTCCTTTTGAATTTATAAAGTGCCCTTCTTTTTTGTGACTTTAAATCCCTATCGTAATTTGATCTTCTAAGAAACTCAAAAATTTCCTTATTTTCTTCTTGTTAAAATATTTTACATGTTTAGATCACTATAACAGACTCTTATTGATCACATGCATGCTAACATGGTGGCCTAAAGTTTCGGTTCTAAGTGCATGTGATTTTTATGAAACATGCATGTGGCCTTCCATAAACCGATTTTTAGCGAAGTCTTGGATCAACTATGAGGTGAAACTCTATAGAATGACTGTGAGGCTCAAGTGACTACATAAAAGATAAGTGGCCATGAGGTAGGTTTAGTTTTGGTAAATTGTAATGGTCATGTGGTTGAACCAAAGAAGGCATGGTTGATCAACTCTCTTCTTGCGGTCAATGGATCTAACATGTGGTCACTTGGATTTCTTTATGCGGAGGATCCTCATACGATCAATTGTCTTGTGGTTGATTGGAATGGTTGTACAGACGATCAAATAAATGTGTAGTTGGTTGAGAACTTATTCTTATGGTTGATATCTTCTTAAGGTTGATGGATCAACCACACGCCACACAAGTGACCACATGGCAATTTCAACATGTGGTCAATCAAGGACTCTATGAAATTTTCGGTCATGGTTGATCATCTGTAGTAATTCCAAAATTCCAAGATCTTCTTTGATTTCATTTAAATATCTTCCAGGCACATAAAAAATAATCAAAATTCCAAATATTAAAGGTAGGAATTATTATAACGATTCCAAAATCAAATAAAACAATTGAAAATAGAGTTTTAATCCATTTTCATATTTCAATCCAAAAATGTTCCTATATGCAAACTAAGTGACAATTATGTAGTAAATGATAGAATGGTGAGAATAAAATCATAAAAATACTCAATGAAATAAATTAAAGCATTATCTTTTTCACATGGTTTAGCCACACATTTGGTCAATTGTGCGTCAACCGTGCAACTAACACTGGAAGGAAAAACATACCCATGTGCATGGGCTCTACATGGTTTTCCAAAACATGTAGGATAAATGTGTGCCTCTAGTTATTCATCCCTCCCTAAAAGCATTTAAAACCTTTAAATCACCCATACAACATTGATACAAGTCAAAACACTATCAATCTAGATCAAAATATACCAAAAAATATTGATGAAAACTCAAAATTCAAGACTCGCAAACTGACTTCCTTGGTAACTTGGGGCTCTAAGTGGAGAAGAGCTAGCCAGACTCTTCCCACGCCCACCTATTGAGTTTTTATAGTATTAACTCCAATATATCATTTCACCCAAAATAAAAAAGGACAATCTAATTCCATTTTATCCCGAACTTTCCTAGATCAACCCAACCCGTCGCCTGGTCTGATTTGCAACAAGGCTCGAATGGTGTTCCTGATCCCCACAAGCTGACAACTAGTGTTTAGACATCAAAGAAATACTCTTGGGAATGATTTAACCCAACTAATAATTATAAATATATAATATAAATCTACTATAAATATGCAATGACTCGTCCATAAGTCTGACATCCATGCAAAATGAATAAAAAATTTCAAAATAAAAAACTAACCAAACAAGGAATGTTCAAAATAAACATCCAATCCAAATCCACATACTAATTAAAATATACAACATACCATAGAGAAAACCCAAGATACAAGGAATTTGATATGGATAATACATCTATAATATAATAAAAAAAGAAAAAATTGAATACCAAGATGGAATGACCATCTCCTCATGACTCATGGTCACCCTCCAACATCACCACCAAGATTGCACCACAGGTGACTAGATAAACATAATCCCATTGGAGGGGATGTCTAGAGACACAAACCAGAATATAACCTGGAATATTTATAGACGTGAGCACAAATCCCAATAGGCAACCTCCCCACACCCCATGCATAATATCTAAAATTAAAATCCTTTCATGCTATTTTGGAATACATTTTATAAAGATAACACATGTTTAAAATTATAGGTAAAATAACTCACATATGAAATATAAACTTTCCCATTTTTAAAACTACACTATATCCTTTAAACAAAACCACTGATTCCATGAAGATCACTTAAAAACTCTTTTTGAAGAAAGTACAGATATGCCTTTGAAATTGTAGAAAATAAACAACATAGTTTAAATCCTTTCTCTATAAACTCACTTTAAAAAATATTTATAACTTGTCTTTAAATTGATGATAGTGATACAAGACTCAAAAAAATGCACACATACCTGGTGAAAACCACCACCATGTGAAAGGAAAATAAACAGAAATAACAACAACTCAAATGAAAAAAATAAATGGATGAATAGGAAACAATAACATTCATAATGACCATAACATAAACAAATATAAATAGTGTGTAAACCTGGTAGAAAGAAGAACCGAAAGTGAAAAATATCACGGGAGTGTCCCTAAGGAACTAAATTCAAGAAAAACTAAGACCTTGTGTTATCTATGTGATCAAACCAATCATAACCATCTACGCACAATCGTTAGGGAGAGTAATCTCAATGCCTTTCAAAAGAGTCCACCCTAAAATGTGACTCCCTAATACATTTCATGTCAATGTTTAGTTAGTGTTGTAACATATTCCAAGGCTAGGCATGACACACCATGCCTAACAATACTTTTCCTAGCATTCGTTACATAGGTTCCTGAGTTCCCATAATCAACAAAAAGGAAGGTAAGGACATAATCTAGAGACAATCACATGTAATTTGAATAATATATAAAATTCCCCTCTCCACCTCTCTAAACCCTCCTTCACCAAAACAATCCTTTTTAATCAAAACACACCATGATCAAAATAGTGAAAAGCAAGGGATCAATGCAAATTTATTTTATAAAGTTTTGATCAGGCCTTGATATCACTTTGATAACATAAATCATGAAATACATTTAATGTTTTTTCAAATAGGCCTTGAATCTTTAAACTAAAGTTTAAAACATGGAAGTATTCTTTTCAAAAACCAACTACAATTTAATGCTTTGAAGTCAACACTTTTAATACCAAAATAAAACTCAATTATCATGATGAACACATCTAACACACTTAACAAGAAACCCAACATCATTAAAATATTACTAGATTATCTAAGGAACAAAACATAAGTACTAAATTGTAAAATAGTAATAAGAGGACACCCAATTTCCATAAAAATCAAACCCATTTATAAACGACTCCATTTAATTAAGAAACGAAGTAAAATTCTTAAGTTATTTCTCTTGGAAATCATGATAAATTCATTAGGCATCATAAAGTTCCTTTTTAAATTTTAGTTTTCATGAAGAAATTGTTGGGACATTTTATCAAACATGTAAAGGACTTTAAAATCATTTTTAACATTAAAATGCCTAAGTTTCGTTAAAATCGACATTTTTGCAAGACTTGAAAATAACCAATCAAGGAGAATCACCAAAGTCATAAAAATTAGATAAATAATATGGATTTTAAATAAATTAAAGGATTTAGAAAACTCAATTTGTTAGAGTTTTTAAAGTTCAAAGTATCATACATGGATCAACCTACCTCAAACCAACGGAAACATGTCGCCTTCGATGAATGTCACTATAATGGGTATCAAGATGATATTTATAGTCCATATACATCAATAAAGATAATATTAGACAAAACCTAAGGCTCGGGGTTTGGCTTCCATGACCTCCCTAGGTAAGATAAGGAAAAATTATAAAAAGAGGGAAGGGAATAAGAGAGAAATAGAGCCCTGACCTTAAAGAATCTACCCGAGATGAAGGAGTCAGGGAATTCATGGAGGAGGATTGAACCATGCCTATACCTACTCCTAGTTGTTTCATGTGAGAATATGGGTAAAGGGGCTAAGTGGGGTTAAAATTGAGGATGGTTAGTTTAGTGAAATCAAACTTCTTAAAACATTGACAGACCACACAGTTTGATCACACATTTTACCAAACTGTGCACCCTTCATAGGACACACCTGATGTAACAACCCAAACTTTTTGAATAGTATATTAACTTACTCTTAACGATTTAATAAATACGTTAATGGTTAATGCAGAAAGAGGAGTCGATGGCTTCATCTGGTAGACTCGAACCTTATGAAGCCCACTTATCAGAGCTTGGGAAGGAGGTGGCATCTTTGGGCTTCGCTTTGGACCAAGCCCAAGCCTAACTCCAGCGTGTCAAGCTTGAATGGAAACGCCTGCGGGAGAAGTTCAAGTTAGTAGAGATTACTACTAGAGCAATGTTATCTGAGCCTCCCTTAGATTCTCTCACCATAGCACACCTTACACTTAGGTCTTATACTGGTGTTATAAGGGGCTATGTGACGAGACCGTAGCTTCTTTGTGTGATCCTTTGGAATGAATAAATTGAGATTTCCTCCTTTAGTGAAGTTTGTGAAATTTCAAATGTCCAGATAATTTTAGGATGTATTTTATTGATGAATTTTGAAAAAAAGGATATTTTAAAATATTTATGTAAACCTTAAATAATTAATGATGTGTAATGATTTTTAAAAAATGGTCTTCTACAATTATGTTCAGTACGAAATTTAGAGTCTAATAAGATCAACTTAATTTTTGATGAATAGTAAATTATGAATAGTGATTTTATGCTTAGGATTAGTAATGTGACCAAATGGATTAGTAATCTCACTTAAATAAAGTTTTAATATAATTTAGACACCTTGATTAAGTAATGTGATTCAATAAAATGGGTAAATAACGGTTTCATAAATTATTAATCAAGTATCAGTTTTTTCGGGTGAATAGTGTTTTTTTAAATTAAAAATTAAATTAAAAATATTTAGAAATTTATTTTTATAAAATGGTCTTTATTTTTGAACTCATAGAATCGATATTATGTTATGGTAAATTTTTGGTATTTTTTTGAGAAAGATGAATTTTCAGTGAATAGTAAAAATGCAGTTTTAGGGTTTTGGTATGTTAAATGACATCATAACTGTGTCATGATGATGTCATGAGATATTTTAAGTGATGGTCGACTAAAGGGGATGAATTATTGTATGAGGTGTCCCAAGTTTCCAATACCATGGGAAAATACCATGGGCAAGCCCATGGTTTTGCCAATACCACCAATGAGGTGTCCCTTGGCCATTAATGTCTTGTCCCCTCACTTTCCCTATAAATACCAAGTCATCCTCTCATCCATTCAACTCCAAAATCATTCTAAACGAATTTCTTGTCTCCTTACCTCCCAAGGATTCCTCCCAAGTTTCCCCCAAGCCCTCAAGGTCTCAACCTTTGAGTTTTAAGAGTTACGTTTAAGGTAAGGGATCGGACCTCTCTCTTTCTTTTCAAGTAATCTCTTTTATGTCATTTCTTTTATGCTCCATGTTCTTATGTTGTAGGATATTCTTTTATATTCATCTTAATTCCATTTTTATGTTCATATTATGGGATACCCTCTCTTTCTCTCATCAATTCGTTTTAAGAATGTTTAAGTGGCGTCGTTAGGCTACAGAATTTTTAAGGGATTCTTTCACCCTTCTCTTTTTCAAAGTTCTACTTTCATGTCAAGTATTTCAAGTTCCTTTTTATTATGTTGGGGTATGATATATATATCTATCATACTGAACTCTTATATTCATATGATTATATACCCTATTTGATCTTGTCAATTCATTTTTGGTTAAAGCTTAAGTGACGCCGTTAGGCTGTGGGATTTTCATAAGAGAAATCTAATTTTTGTCTTCCTTCCATATTTTTCATTTCAAATGTTATGTCCTTAAAATTTAATTAACATGTTCATATATCCTTCATATTATGTCCCTCTACTGTTTTATGGGTCATTTATGAATGTTTTACCAATGTCCCCTCTCTTTTCAATGTTTTCTAAAACCTCGAAACATAGTTGTTATGCTGTAGAATTTCTGTCTCAAAATGTTTCTCTCTTTTTATAAAGTTCTTTTATTTTATTAATTTAATACTCAAAGCTCTCTCTTCTATATGGGTATTCACATATATACCAAAATTTTCTATTTTAAATTCTGGGATTTACATACATGAGACCCACCTTCCTTTTCTGTGGGTTTTAAAGTGACACAAAGATCATGTCTTTAAAGCAGTTTTTAAAACGTTATGATTATGAAATGAAACCCATTCCTTTTATGATATATGGGTTGTTTATTAAATGATTGATGATGATATATGTGGCTCACATGATAATAAAGACATGTCAATGGTGTGCCCTGATAGCGCTCCAATGCATTTGGTAAAGACTTAATCTCTAGAGATGACTATTTTTAACGACGCCTTGGTGAATAACCTTGGTAATTTTTAATGATACCTTGGGGATGGACCTTGGTGAAATAGAAATTATTGTCAATATTAAATGTTTTAGGCACATCTTCAAGTTATGAAAAACGTTATTTTTATTATGATATGCCTTCTGATTTCTTTCTTATGCCTTAAAGTTCTTTTCATGTCCTTATTAAAGTATATCAAGTTCACATGTAAAATGTTTCTCTTGTTTCCCTTACTGGGCCTTCTGCTCACCCTTTCTTTTGATGTATGTCCCCAGGTTATGAGATGCAGTAATGATCCTAGGATGAACTTAAGGATAAGCCTTTCAAGTGTTTAAGAAGAATGTTTTATGTTTTTTTCATGTTTTATGTTCCTGGTTTCCAAGACACTAAACCTTAAAGATCCCCAGTTTTGTGTAATGTAATGAAAGTTTATGTAATAAAATGTGGGACGTTATACCTGAGAATACACACGATTTGGTAAAATGGTTAGATAAACCATGCATAAACCATTAAAATCATCATTGATAAGGATTTGTAAATTTTTTATGGTTAGTATTAACTATGTTCCTAACACTAGAACCTTGAAATTTTAAAACCCAACGGAATTTGACCCAAAAATCAAGGACCAAGATAAAAACTAATAAATAAAAAAAATAATAGGGAAGTATAAGGTCGAGGTGTGACACTTAAATTCTGCACCGACATAGCCCAGGGGTAAATACCACACCTCAGAATCGATGGATTCATCAGAATATTTTTTTCAAAGTTTTTTGCTAGGGTAAATTCATCATTTTACCCATTAGGAGGCCCTGAGACTTTAAAACTCAAAATTGGGCTAAGTATTGATAAAAAAATTGGGACACTATAGTTCAAACTCCTATTAATCATCATCATATGATGATTGTCACTAGTTATGATAGTTTATGTGGAATATAGTGGTTGAACCAAGCATTATCGTACAATAAAATAATCTCATATACACCCACCACGGCATACTGTCTTACACCATATCGTAGTGCACATGAGGATAGACCAGGACGTGATCTAAATCACGTTGTGGTTGACCTTTTAGTTCACATAACCATCAATAGATACATACATGGTTTAAAAAAACATATATGTACATGTACATACATATACATGAACATACATATATGTATAGATGTGTGTCCATGCGTATAATTTTTTTTACTTAAATATATATTGAATACTTCAAAAAAATCTATTAATATACAATTCCCATACCTCACTCGTAACAAGGAGTGATTTTAGTGATTTTTTATAAAATTTTCAACATGAGATTTCACCTCACTTATATTTTATAAATCCATCTAGGGTTTCATCCTGCTCCATTTTGTCTGAATGAACAAGATATATATCACTTGATTTATAAAAAAAATGATTCAAATAAAAGTAAAAAATATGATACAAAGAAATAAAAATAAAACATGTGTGTGTTAATAAAGAAGAAATTAATTTATTATCATTAAAATAATTATCTAATAATAAAAATATGTTGTGATTGATAATGCATGTATTTTTATAACATTTTTTTAAAATTAGCTCACTAAATTCAGCAAAATCAACCATCCCATGACATGATACCGGTTTACAAACAAACAAAAATAAAATCCAACATTCAAAGCCTGACATTTTATTAGATTATCGTATTTATTTTTTTAATAAAAAATAAATAACCCGGTACAGATGACTTCATTACACTTCAATTATTTCTTAATATTTTTTTAATATTCATATTTTAAAAAATATATTATTTTATCAATGATTGGTTCAACTATTATTCGAATATGGTTCAAATTTAATGAACATTGAAATAAATATTTTTTTACACTCGATTTATTTACTTAATAATTTAATAATTATTTTATTAACTATCAGAGACTGATCTAAATCAGTATAAATTTATTTAGGATTAATTGTTGATTCAATTTAGGGATGACAATGATTACCTATTAACTGGGTACCCGACACTACTTGATCTAATTAAATAAGGTTATATTAGTGGTTAAATGAGTATTTATAGGGTTATATTAGGAAATTGAAACTTGATTAATAAATGAGTAGGTTTAGGACATTATTTTCGACAAAAACCATGTTGCATGTTTTGTTTGATGTCATGATTGTGGGGGTTTGAATGGTCGTACAATCATTCATGCCAAGTTCACTATTTTTTAATGACCTCCAATGAGTTTTGTTTGTGGATCCGGAAACACCCAACAGTTCCCTTATTCGAGATGTTTTACGAACCTACTTTCCAAAGGTAGGTGTTTATTAGGGAATATCTTAAATGACACTTTGGGACTCACATTGTTCGAGAGGATGGGAGGTAGGGCTCATCACACACTTTTAGGGTGAATCATTGACTACTCCAGGTCTCTCTTAAATATTTAAGACATATTCATTAATCCTTCATTAAATTCCAAGTATGATACGGGTTGCCCTTGAATTAACAATCAATTATTATCATGCATGGATTTAGAATCATTTGTATGTATTCAGGGTTCTTCATAAATAGAGATATTTGTATGTATTTGAGGTTCTCCATCAATGGTACCCTTTTTCATACTAGTGAGAGTTCATTTGGTTGTTTATTATTACGATGCGGGTTTTAAGCCATATAGTGGGGTGCTCTAGAGTTTGTCATCATTCAAGGTGGCGGGAGTTATTTTGATGTTGGGATCGGGCCCATGGGATATGATTCCTACGTATCATCATGGAAGGAATCATAACTCGCGTAGTTCAATTCCACTTAATGAGACATGTCATACCTTTTAAGATCATGTGACGAGGACCAAACCATGCATTTTAACGTCATGCAGCAATGACGTCTAGGCGAAAGGTGCCTAGTCAAAGTTTGGTGCGGGACTTTCGTCGAGGCATCCTAAGGAACCTGGAAGGGATGTGGGATCCTAGGTTAGAAATGACCCTACCGAGAATGTGTCCTGAAGATAATTAGGGTTGATTTGGGTGTATTGGGTTTAGACCTCATGAATGCTTCCTATGTATCCCATTTGGACAGAAATCAAAGCCCACATAGTTCGGTTGTGAGGACCCACACCTATGGAGGCCATCTGAAGGTTTGTCTCATAGGGAATATGGACCTTTTAGAGGATTAAGGGATGATTTTTAGGCTTACACTATTTAGGAGGATGCCCTTTGGGTTGGATACATGGCTTTGAGGACCCACACCTATGGAGGCCCTCTGAAGGAAGGTGAGAGGAAGATCTAGAAAAGGATTCTCTGCCAAGACATGCATCTGACAATGTAGATGTCATAATCGTTGTCAAACTATAAGCCCACGTGAGTCATGCTCGAATGTAAGAAACAAGAGGAGGCAGAAGATTTATCAAACCGCACAGTCTCCTTAGTCCGCCGGTAGACAAGGGGCGGGGCGATGAGAGAAGAAGAAAGGGATTTGATTTGACTGTCTCCTCTATGGATTTGTAACCAGGATAGTCACATCAGACTACCTATCTAGCTATGACTCATAAGAAAAGGTCAGGGGATTACTCCAAGGTGGATGTCATGCTCCTGGTTCTAGAGAAGAGAGGAGGATAAGCCACTAACCCTCAAAGGGGAAAGCAAGTATGATCCCCCCCACCTGAAACCAGGGGTCCCTAGTCTTAGAGATGGTGAGGGAAGGACATGGTCCTAGCCCTTGTATCTGAGACTGGGAGGTCCCTGACACTACCCCTAAGGTCGATTTCCTCATGATCGATGGGATTCATAACTACATGCACCCCGAGGACCCTACCCGTTGGGTATGACAAGTTCGGGACACCTCTAACTGACAGAATGCATAATCGAATGGGTGACACGCTGGTGTGTCTCTCACCATGGTCATGCAAGTCTGGAGGTTTTAGTGGAGACTTCAATTTGGTCTCCCTAAAACAAGGGATCTGAAGGAAGAGTAGCCCCACCATTGGTGTCTTAAAATAGGGCTTAGAAGGTGTCTCGTGCAGGTTAAGGCTTAGCGAGCAGAAGGTGTTTCGTGCAAAGTGCCTTGGGCGAGTTGAGGATGCTTCACATAGGGTAGTCCTAGGAGGAGATGGAAGTGATTCTCATAGGGTGGGTCTTTTCAAGCTGGAGATGCTTTGGGTGATGGAAAATCTGGGCAACAACATTTGGGTGAGGCCTTCTCTAGGCACCAAAGGTTTCCTCAGGTGTCCCTGGAAGGGTATCACATTGGTCCTGAATTTGGGGAGGGACCTTCGCGTTAGTTCTTGTAAACTAGGGGGCTCCTCATGCATATTTCTTGTGTTTTAGACCCTAGAGGAACTTTTATCTCATTATCCCCTTTAATTTCCTCATCTCTCGGGTTTTAGAGGGTTACCTAAAATATTTTTGAGGGTCTGGGTGAAGGGGTTACTCGACCAGCACTTTGAATCTTATTCTGTTTTTCTAGTCTACCAAATGAGGAGCCCTAGAGTCCTATTTATAGGCAAACATAGGACCTTGATTGAAGGAGGTTGCCCACGTAAGTACCTCATGTAGGTTTCCCACATATTTACCTCACACAGGGGTGGTTTCTCCTTCAGAGTCGTGTAGGTGGGTCTGTGTGTGCCTTTTGGCGTGCAGGCTGGGTGGGTGTGGGACTACCTGGGCGAACTCATCGCTCAATACCTTGGGGTTGTGATCTTGCACCATTGCTTGGAATCAGTGTCGGGTTGTGGTCCATCCCTCCTAGTAGGTCTTTTCATTACTGTCACTAACCCCCATGAAAATTGGTGAGTCGCACTGCGAACTTTTCAGGCCGAGTCGAATACATTTTATGTTGTGACACATACAACCCCACATCTCATTCCAAAATCCCCCGTCTACTCTTAAAGGGAGGTTCTCACCACCGTGGCATTGGATTGGGAAAGAGTTTATGAGGAATCTGCATTCCCTAGTGTGTGAGAATTCTTGCATCACATGGAAATCCAATTTACATCTTTTTTCGGCATGGAGACACATCTTGCTCAAACTCAACATTTGTTACTTAAGTGGGGATAATATCATTAGTTTTTGCGGAGAAGTGCTTGGAATACATTTTTTCGGTGTCAACAGACATAAACCCAAACTCGATTATGAAAATTATTATCAATTAATAAATGAAAATCTTTTGAATGACAATACAAATATATATTTTTTATTTTGAGTTCGGGTCATATTATATTTATAATTAAATTTTAAATTTGAATTTGATGATTATATGTTATTAAATAAATCATAAGTAAAAAAATATATTTACTTAATTATTTGATATGTTTATTTTAGTTTTATAAATAAAATTTAAATATTTGAATTTATAAACGAGTAATTAAAAATGGTTAGAGTAATTAAATGATCATTTCAAAATATAGTAGGGTGAGTTTTTTTATATGTTTTATGAAAAAAAATTAAAATGTCATAGGTTAGTTTTTTTCAAAAAAATAAGCTACAAAGGTGGCATCGTCGATGCTGCCTTTACTCCCCCGTGCCGCCTTTGGCCCGGATCGATGACATGGAAAATGCAGCATCGATGATGTCGCCTTGGCCTCAACTCCCTATAAAAGCCCCCCCCCCCACTCAATTCTTGCCTTCGTCTCTCCTAAATTCTCTCTGTCTCTCTCTAGAAAATTCATTTTCTGTGCGGGTTTTTGCAAAGCATCATTTAAAGATATTTTTATTTATTTAATTTAATGTTTTTTATTTATTTTATTGAATTATTTTTAGTTTTAAATATTTCATTTTTAAGTAGTTTAAGTGGTTCTTAATATTTTGTTTATTAGGTTCTGTAATTAGTTATATATAGTTTGAAATAATTATTGTTAGTAGTATAGATTAAGTATATATTAACTTAGGATTAACTTAGGATTAAGTATTGTGAAATTTTGGTAGCTTAAAGATTATGTGGTTATCTAAGCAATCAAATCCCTATCTGGATACAAATAAGTGGATGTGGCTCTGGCACAGATTTACCTAGGAGTAAAACCCGAAAACACCACTCTGAGCTAGACACAAACGGGAACTGGTGCACGACAACGGGCCTTGTTGCACTCCTGGTTTGACACTCCTAGGGGATATGCTTAAGATGATTCATATTTTCTTTATAAACTACTAAAATATATAAGAAAAAAGAAATTAAATTAGTATATTTATCAATGATAAAATGATAATTATGATGTTATAGAATGAAATAAGGACAAAAGAATTAACGACTGAAAGTTATTATTAGTAATTAAATCTTTTTAAGTGGTTTAATTAGTTATATATTGTTTAGAAATAATGCTTATTATTAGTAATGACTAATTATAGACTAATTAATGATAACTTAGGATTAAAAATTAATACATATGATTAGTTAATTATAAATAACTAATGAGTGTAATATGATTAAGGATTAAAGAATAAATAATTAAAGAATAACTTAATATTGATTAACTAGTGATTAAAGAATGAGGGATTAGTTAAAAAAGTTATTATTAGTAATTAAAGATGTTATGTATTCAGTAGTTTAGTTAGTTATATATAGTTTAGAAATAATACTTACTATTAGTAATGATTAATTATATATTAATTAATGATAACTTAGGATTAAAAATGAATACATGTGATTGGTTAATTATAATTAACTATTAATATTTGTTACAGTGTCATAATTCTAATGAAAGAAACATTTTTGACGTAGTGAATCATATTTGTATGTGTGTATTGTTATGGGGAGGTTATTCAAACTAAGCAAGGAGCTTCTTATAGTACACAACCAATAACGGTGGTTAGTACAACTGATTGTGTAACCATAAGTGACCTTCAAGAGAGAATTTGGGGTTCCTTAAATCTGGGACCCGATCAAGAGATCATGTCTATGAGTTATAGACATTTTCAATTCCCGACAACACTGTGGAATCTATCTTGTCCATTGGTTGCTGATGCACAGTGGGTTCAAGCAATTAATTTATTTTCTCAACGGTCAGATGGTACCATGATGGAGTTATAGTTGATGTTTCTACTGTACAACAACAACATCCAGTTGTACAAAGACATAGAATTACAAGAGTGGTTGAAGACAGCCCACCCCATGAAATTGAACTTATTCTAAATGATGCAGCAGAAGAGGACAACCTAAATGATCTCCTATATATACATGTCAACCCGACCTCCGATGAGGATTTTCATAATGACGGATCAGATGTTAACAACAGTGCTGATGAGGAGGGATCAGCTGAAGTTAGGAATGAGGTTTCAAGAAATGCATTAGTTGTACATCAACCTCGACCTACAATAAATCATCTACCACTCCTTTCATCTTGGTCAGAAGCAATGACACGTGTGATTGAATTCGACAATAATATTCTCACACCAGCAACTGAGTTCCCTGGAGTTGTACTAGATTGGTTTAGTGATATGGAAAAAACCTTATATATTGGAAGGAATTTTCCAAGTAAAGATGCATTAAAAAGCACGCTAAAGAGATTTCATATTGAGAGGCACTACAACTATACAGTTCACGAATCTTGTCATAGTAAATATGTCATATGGTGTGAGAATTATGGAGATGATTGTAGATTTCTCTTGAGGGCGATTCCGGACATTACATTTGGAGGTTGGAGAATCTCGAGGATTGAGGCAGCTCATACTTGCGTTCAGCCAAACCTCACACAAGATCATACCTCATTAGATGCAGAATTTGTGTCATCTATTGTTGTTGAGATGATTAGGACATGTCAAGATGTTCCAATAGCCCTTGTGCAAGAGAGGATTCAACAGACATTCGGTTATAAGATTTCCTATAATAAGGCATGGATGGCGAAACAGAAGGCGATTGTGAAGGTCTATGGTGACTGGGATGACTCATATCGGGTGTTGTCGCAATTGCTAGACATATTGAGGCATCATAACCAAGTTGTCTTTCATCTGGATATAAACGAACACGTGTCTCGTGATAACCGACTTGATCCATCTCGTGTTCAATTTCACCGGTTATTCTGGGCATTCCTTCTTTGTATCTCTGCATTTCGTTTCAGAAAACAGTTTATTCAGATTGATGGAACATTTCTGTACGGAAAATACAAGGGCGTGTTGTTGATTGTGGCAACCCAAGATGGAAATCGTTCACCTCTTCCACTTGCCTTTGCCACTGTAGAGAAAGAAAACTATGAACCATAGAGTTGGATTCTGGCATGTATCAACAACCATTTCACCAACATTCGGGGTGTTTGTTTGATATCAGATCACCATTGGGAAATTAATGAGGCAATAAATGCAGATCCTAATACATGGAGATACCCAAATGCACATCATTGGTTCTTCATTAAACACATTGCTAGTAATGTGCATAAAAAATTCCACAACGAACCGATGAAGAAGGCAATCACGAGGCTTGGTACACATTGTATTCGTTATTTTTAACTATTTCAACATAAAGATAAAATCAATTTATGTGAAATATCATCTATTCTGTGTAGCATATGAGTCGGACCAACGATGGTTTGAAGAATGTTTTGAACAAATCTGCCAAGCTAATCAAGAAGTTTATGATTATATGGTGCGAATTCCAAAAGAGAAATGGACATTGGCATATGGCGGGGGGAAAGAGGTATGGACACATGATGACAAACATTGTGGAGTGCATCAATGGTGTCTTCAAAGGGCTTCACAAGCTACTTATAACTGCCCTAGTTCAAGAGACATTATATCGATGCATGAAGTACTTTGTTGATAGACAAAAACTAGCATCAGATGGAATACAAGAGGGGCTAAGATACGGAAGACACTTTCAACGAGAAATTGAAAAGAATATTGAAGAAGATTCTGGTTATCATGTCTGCCTTTTTCGACGAGAAGACTCCCGATTTGAAGTTCAAGAGCGTTCAGACCCCATCACAAATCGCATCAGTGAAAAAATGGTGGTATTACTGGAAACAAGGCAATGTCAATGTGGAAACTTTCAGGCCTTACGGTTTCTATGCACACACGCCATCGCAGTATGTGCCTCTGTGAACATATCATGGGAAGCATATGTTGATCCAGTGTACCGGATAGATACTATTGCTAACTGTTATGATGCACCATGGACACCTGTTGGGGAGTATCATTATTTCCCAATGCCCAAAGGCCAGCCGATAGTGATACCCGACGTGAATCAGTTACATCCCCATGGGAGACCGAAATCCAATAGGATGCGTAATGAGATGGACTGGCCTCAAGAACAAGGGCAGAGTTTGCAATGCATGATATGTCATAAAGAAGGTCATAACTGGAAACGATGCCCTAACGTTGTTGGGTTGAGTTCACAGTCTCATCCAGAATGATGTATTGTCTTCATTGTGACATTCTTATATTGTAAAGTAAATGTTGTCATCTCTTCTTTTTTTCTCAGTTTTCTAAACCCCAAAACCCAAAAGCATAACACTTAACCCAGAAACAAGTTTCCTAAACCTTAATAAAAAAATTCGAAACCCTAAACCCTCAAACATAAACCCCAACCCAAAAGCATCTTCCCTTTACCATGGGTTTTGGTTAAATTATTTGTAATATTTTAATAAACTACTCTATAACGAAATAATAGTATCATAATGATTAGCATAAGTTATTCAATACAGATAATTACATAAATTCATAAAACATCATTAGTAATTGACATGGTTTATCTTAATCCAATCCATAATTACTTAATCATAAAGCTCCTCCATAATATGTCTTAACCAAATTCAAGACCCAATATTTTAGATAATATAACTTATTTCATAAAAAAAATCTTGCTTTCAAGAAACAACTTTCTCATTATTCCTCAACTTTCTCAGTTGTCTAAACCCCAAAACCCAAAAGCATAACACTTAACCCAGAAACAAGTTTTCTAAACCTTAATAACAAAATTCGAAACCCTAAACCCTCAAACATAAACCTCAACCCAAAAGAATCTTCCCTTTACCATGGTTTTTGGTTAAATTATGTGTGATATTTTAATAAACTACTCTATAATGAAATAATAGTATCATAATGATTAGTATAAGTTATTCAATTCAGATAATTACATAAATTCGTAAAACATCATTAGTAATTGACATGGTTTATCTTAATTAAATCCATAATTACTTAATCATGAAGCTCCTCCATAATATGTCTTAAGAAAATTCAAGACTGAGAAACATGTTTCCTAAACCTTAATAAAATTCTTACAAAGATATTTTCATTAATAAAATTCTTTCACAACGTAATTTTTTCAATCTATTTTTTTCTCTTCTTTCCTCTTGTTATCTTTCTTCCATTCAGAACCAAAAGAAATGGAGAATTATATTTATTTTGGTAAAAATAACTTCATAAAACAATGTGAATAAACATTTCATGTCTTCCATTCTACAAGTCATAACATTATTCTAACCATAACGTTATATTTACATTTTACATTTACGACTCATTTCATTTGTTTATATGAATATGGATGATACCATACTACTCACTCAACAGCCTACCCATATTTCATAGGTCGTGTTAGAGGGTCGTTCAGATCGATTGATCAAGGTGCGTCGGGCGCACCATTTTCATCACAGGGAGCCTCCACATACCATTAAACCATACTTGTGTTGTGCTGGCTTTTATGGCCTTGTCGTATCAGATTTCACATTTGTAGACCATTACCTACTTGTTGCCCTCGTTGAGAGGTGGAGACCAGAGACACACACATTCCACCTGCCTGAGGGAGAGATGACCATCACCCTTGAGGATGTGGCAGTGCTTCTCGGTCTTCCTATCCAGGAGAGACCTGTTATTGGACTCACTCATGCAGCTTGACCAGACCTTACTCAGCGCTTGTTAGGTGTTGATATTTTGTCCGACCGTAGGGCTAAAGATGGAGCGTCCATATCTATGCCTTGATTGGAGTTGTAGATTCCACATTTACAGGATGATGATGATGAGCAGATTGTCATGCATTACGCCCGTACATATATATTACAACTCATTGGTGGGACCATGTGTGCTGATCACTCAGGGATGCACGTGCACATGATGTATCTACCCCTACTAGAAGACTTTGATTGGGCTGAGATGTACAGCTGAGGATCAGCCTGCTTGGCATACATATACAGAGCATTATGCAGGCTATCCCACAGGGACCGCACAGGTCTTGGGGGATGCGTTATCCTTATTCATATGTGGGCATGGGAGCACATCCCAGCATTCCGCCCTGACCTTGTTGGTCCGCCGGTCGCGATGGAGGTGCTGCATGACGCTCAGCGTGGACGCTGGTATGATCAGTCATTTCTATTAGTTTTTGATTCTACTATGAGTTATTGACTATAATTTCTCATTATTTGTCACTATCGTTGATGTATTTTACAGGTGGTGTTAGCGACACAATTTTGACGTGGTTCTGAGACAACATTTGGGCGTATATCGGCTACAGTTGGATTGTCTCTTACCTGATCAAACATGTATATGCAATCTATCACTGTCTAACATATTTAATAATATCATCAATTCTGGTTTTTAGTTAGGTGCTTTTTTGACAAAATTACTTGTCATTTCATATTTCATGTCTTCCATACTGGAGTATTACAGACCAGTTGTTAGCATACTACACTGTTGGGCTTAAGGATGTTATGGTTGTAGTGCCCCTCATTCACTTCCATATTATTGAGTGGCAGCAGCCTGACAGAGTCATGCGCCAGTTTTTCTGTACTCAGCTGATTCCATTACCATCGAGACAGACAGACCGGCTTCATGGGATGAAGCTGACAGGGAGGCAGGATGATGACTGGTCTTGAGTACATGTCAGCTTTATCGACTGCTGGCACAGACGTGCAAAGTTTCGTATTTAGGGTGTTCCTACGAATCGATTCTCTCTTTCAGAGCAGGTTGAGTATGCGTCATGGTATAGACTGAAGTCTATACTATATCATACTCAATCCGACATAGAGATGCAGAGGATGGTGAGTCAATAAACTTCCATTAGTTTGTTTGTTGAACTATTTTCTGATTCGATTTGAATCTATTTACAGGGAAGTCACACAGAGCAGCTTGTTCACATGAGTGATGAAGAGGAGGAGGGGGTCTTTAGCCGGGCAACCGTCCATGCTACAACGCTGGAGGCGAGGACATCTTTTTGTGCGCTTTCCGGGAGCATCTTCGTGCGTCCGGCTTGGAGAGAGGAGGTTATTGTCCCAGAGGAACATCTTGCAGGTGTTGCTGGTGCTGAGGAGCTATGACCACGACGACGTAGACAACGTCGTGCTGCACGTGAGGCCTCACCTGTTCCACAGGCAGAGGTTGACCCTCTAGTAGTCCAGGATCAACCGATTCAGGATGTGTCTCAGGTGGCATGGGATCTGTCTTTCCTGACTGGATATCCGCAGTTCTCTCCATCTTGGGTTCCAGATCTTTCGCATCCTTGGGATCCATCACAGTCTTGGATTCCAGATCCATCGTCGTCTTGGGGTATAGCTCCATTGCAGACTTGGTTCCCCATTGCGATGGAGGCGGGTCCTTCTACCACCCTAGTGGGAGAAGGATCCGGAGGGCAGTACGAGATGCAGTTGACTGCTCCTCCCACTCACACACAGATG
Organism: Viscum album; assembly: GCA_963277665.1. Lineage (NCBI taxonomy): Eukaryota > Viridiplantae > Streptophyta > Magnoliopsida > Santalales > Viscaceae > Viscum > Viscum album. Next base: position 1,982,309,132 of record OY728120.1, on the reverse strand, counting down.
GAGGATGCGCCAGTCGATGTTCCAGTGCCCGAGGATCAGCCTTCTCCAGGTCATCAAATTCCACTACGCACTCGACGCAAACGTCCTATTCGCAGACCACCATGTGGGACAAAATCTCCTCACCACAGACATAGACATTGATTATACATTTTTGTTTACATGTTTATGTCCACTGAAATCAAAATACTATTATTATTATTAGCTCTTCTTATATATTTATCCAGTATTTCAGTTTTCATTTATATTTTAGGCACAACTTATATTTAACACCTTTTAAAGTCGACTACTTGAAACATAGAAATAATTAGTAAATTTCTAGTAAATAACTTTAAACGATTAAGAAATCTACAGTATAAAAACAATGCAAATATAATTTAAAAGATAGCCTAATCATCTAAAAAGTTGATGAAAATAAAGAGTTTTATAAATAAAATAAATAAATTATAATGAAAAGAATGTAAGAAATGTAACTCAGAAGTGAGAGCGAAAAGAATGAATGTCGGGGAGAATCTTAAGCCACCTACTTGACTTTGAAACCCTGTAAAATATAAACTATAAGACCCATATAAATAAAAATTAAAAATCGGATTACTAGTTATATGTTTAATCAATGTTTAAAATTCCATTCACATCGGTCTTATAGTTTATATTATAAAGGTCAGCAAAGTCACGTACTTGAAACATTTTTAAGTTTCAAGTAGGTGGATTAGAAAGCTTATAAATAATTTTTCACCAAGATTTTTTAAGAAATTATTTTTATTTTGGACTACTAGTTATATGTTTAAGCAATGTTTAAAATTTCATTAATTTTGGTCTTATAGTTTATATTGTAAAGGCCATCAAAGTCACGCACTTGAAACATTTTTAAGTTTCAAGTTGGTGGATTAAAAAGTTTATAAATAAATTTTCACCAAGATTTTTTAAGAAATTATTATTTTTTGGACTACTTGTTATATGTTTAAACAATGTTTAAAATTTCATCCATATCTGTCTTACAATTTATATTATATAGGCTAGCAAAGTCACGTACTTGAATAAAAGATAAATTATGTTGAAACATTAAGTTATATATATATATATATACACACACGCACACACAAACATAATAATAAAACATTAAAATTTTAAATATATAAAAAACATAATTATAATAAAAAAATAGTGTTTTAGGGAAAATGCGACATCTTTGATGCCGCCTTAGAGCGGTATTTTTAATTTTTTTTTAAACCTAGGTTGTTTAATTTTTTTTTTCAGAAAATGTATAAAAAAATCCATAGTAAGGTAGAGTTAGATTACTGAATTTAAAAAATAAACAATTTAGAGTTTTAAAACCAAACGGGTTAGGATTCGGATATCCCAAATTTAATGGGGTTTCGTGGCAGGTGATGAAATGATACCAGCAGCATCGAAGGATTTGGGCATTTGGCTCCCTGAAGAGTCGGGCGAAGAAGACGTCTTAGGTTCCATTGAAACGACCTTTGCAGTACTTAGGAGAGCGGGGAGGAGGGATCGAGGTCCCAAACCACAGCTTCACGCAGAATAATGGCTGGAAGAGAAGTTCGAGAGTACACCAATCTCACCGACCCCAAGGGTTCGTACCGCGCACGGATTGTTGTTGATGGTTTTTTAATCACTCTGAAGTCTCTTCTTGCAATGCATATTCAATGTTTGATAATGTTCTGTGACTTGTCTGTTGTCTGTGCTTTACCAGTTTAACGGTTTCGTTTAGTGATAGATACTGAATGGTTTTAACTGGTTGTATTTTTTTTCCGTTGGGTGGATTGTTGTTCCCGGTTTTTTATCCGAGTTTTCATTTTTGTGACGGATGGGGGTGTTCAGTGTTTATTAGTCTTGTTGTTGTAGTTGTTTGTTGTTGATGTTCATGTTAGTCTGAATAATTTTGTTGCTTTCGCCTTTCCACTTTAATTGATTAAATTTCTGATATATATCGGATGCTTGGTTGCCCCTTTGTCATCGTTCTGGATAAATGATTGCTGTTTGTTCCTCAACAGTGTGATGGTTTTGCTTTGTAATATACACTGGGTTTCTGTTGGTTTCCTCGTGGTTGTCCTCATATCTGGTGCATTGCCACCCTCAAGATAAGGTGATAAGTTTTTGATGTTGAATGTGCTCAAAATTACTCCAAAATCACTAGGTAGGTTAATCTCATGCATTGTTACTAGCTCGATTAAGTACTTTGAACCGACTTTTTGCTCGTGGTGTTGGGTTACTCTTCATTTTTGATGATAATCTCTCATTCCAAAGGCGAATCACACCTTGTCTCCAAACTGGAAAATGGATTGATCCTGGTATTTGTTGGCTCGCCTCTTTTACGCTTCATTTGATTTTTTTTATTTCAACATGAACAAATTCATGAAACCTCTTCATCAACTACGCCTTCTCCTTTGTAACCACATTCATTTGAAGACCACAAGAGGCAACCTAATGACATCCCTTGTTTGTGGTGTATCCACATGATGGACCTGAATCACCCGACGTTCGGGTGGGATCACTCCTTCATTAACGACATGCTAGTGCCTCCTTCGGGTTGGATCACTCCTTCACTCATGACATGCTCGTGATGAGAAACGTTGGTGGAAATCAAGGGAAAACAATAGGTTTCTGTTATAGTTATGAAGGGATCACAATAGAAACCGTAAAAGAAGGAAATGGAGGTAGAGATAGAAGAAGAATGGAGAAGAAGACTTCTCAGGGTTGGCGCGCCTAGGACCAAGATCGAAGCCTCCATTGCAGTAAAGTTGTAGCCAAGAAAGGATAATATTTGTTCTCCTCGCCTACTACCTAACCGCCCTATTTAATATCCCCTACACCCAGCCAACACAACAAACTAAAAACAGTACTGCCCCTCGATAGCCAAACTGGACCTCACATATGGACAACCACACACGAAAACCGCACACAACTCTTACACAACCCCCTTTGGCCCTTTCCTATCAATGAATTTGGGGGCAAGCGTGATTTTGGCCGATGTCGAGTTAGGCTGTTGGAGCTGGTTCGACTAAATGCTAAATGCTTCTATCAAACCACTTATAGTTACTTTTAGGATTTTTGAAATTAATGTCATGACATTTAAGAACTCATCCCACTACATGTTTGCACAACAGGATATAACTGAGACGAAAAACTATTGGTCCCACATGGAAGATAGCTATAACTGAGACGGAAAACTATTGGTCCCACATGGAAGATAGCAGAATAGCTGAGAGGGAGGGATTGGTCTTTTTAAATAAATTTAAAGATTATATCGGAGTTTTAAAGTTTATGCAGTGAAAATAAAATAAATAGGCACAACACATTTTTATAGTAGTTCAGATCAAATTGATCCTACTATACTCTTCATCCTATCAAATATAGAGAGCGAGATGACTCCCACCTACTATGGAATCTTACACGAACTTTTGCAAATCTGGAGTCACAACTCAATTACAAAGTAAAAAACATCTATAAATGATATTTAAAGGTCCCAAATGACATATTTAGCGTAAGAACTCAATAAGAAACTTGTAGAACATGTTATGAACAATCAAAACATGAAATCTAAAGATATTTTAAGCAAATAAATATTAGATATAATCAAAGTTAAACATACTTTAATCAATACATAAGATGATAATTATACCCACACAATTCAAAGTGTCAATACTTTTAAAGGAAATAAAACAAATAAAGCTTTGTAATTATCAAAACATAAAGTGGTTCAAGGAACCACTCAACATTCCCCCCTTTTGATAATTATAAAACCAAGTATAATTTCAAAACTTCACCCCTTTTGAAATTATCAAAAAGATAAAGTTTCAATAGAAATTTTTTCTCGTTGAAATTATAATGTTTCTCCCCCTATTATAGTGTTACACTCCCTTAGTTTGATAGTTAAAAATTAACTCCCTCTAAATTTAAGCATGTTTGGAAAATGGAAACACATTATATTTTATAAATGGATTTTTCAAGATAAAATGACATAAAAATGAATATAAATATTGTATAAAACTTTTCTAAACATGCATATTTCAAAACATGCGTCAAAGAGCCATTATAAACCCTTCCATTATTAGAACATTGAGTTGTATGCAGTGAGTTGATTTTAAAAGATGTTTGTGAAAAATAATTAGAAACCCTTTATAAAATAACCTTTTATGCAAACCAAAAGTTTAAACGGTAAGTAGACATCAACTAGTATGTATAAGAAAACTTAAAACAGTAATATAATAAACAAATGTGTACAAAAATTAAAAATAGTAATTTGAAAAACAGATTCCAAATTACTACAGATTTCATGTAAATCTGAAAATTTCAGTATATATACACTCATACTCCTAAATTCATGCAAAAAAAAAAATAAATTAATTTTTCATCATACCAAGTTCACAAACTCGAATTTCTAAAACTTAGTAAAGTCCAAGGGCTTAGTAAAGTTATCAACAAGCTGATTTTTTGTAGAAATAAATTCCAAATTTATATTTCCTTTTTGAACATGATCCCTAAGAAAATGAAATTTAACATCAATGTGCTTAGTCCTAAAGTGTTGTAAGGAATTTTTGGAAATGGAAATAGCAGAATTATTGATAGAACCAAAGGAAGCGACTACTTGAATATTAGAAAATAACCATCGAAATTACATGTAGAGGAGGAAGAAGAATTGGAACTCTCAGGAGAGTTCCCACCCAAGCCCTTAGGCTGATGTCCAAGCCAGAAGGTTGAACCCCAACCATTCTCTTCCGCTCCCTCCCTTTCACCTCTGCTACTTATTTATAATGGATCCCCCCATCTCCACGTGGTCCCAGCCTACACGTGGAACCCATTGGTCCCCCACCCCAAACAAGCTCAACCCACATTTACCCAAAAACCATTTATTCCTCCAAAGTGGCATAGCAGGTCTCTATCACCGCCACCTTCCTGAAAAACCACATTGTCCTCAAGGTGGTGGATCTCACAGGCATGCCAAGCGATCTCCCATACCAACCGTGCTCTAGGGAACTGAGGACAAGAGGCGTTGGTCAGACAGTTATGCCGGACAATCTTCCATATGCTTCTCCCTGCCTCATGGTCCCAGAGAAACTGTTGACAACGAACCCTATCTTTACTTACTTTCAAGGCAATCTTCTAGATGGTCCTTCCCGCGTTGTGGACTGACCGTGGGCGACGCATCTTCCAATCCTGGTCCCCTCCAGATCGTTTAACTCCCGAGGAGACCGGTTCCTTCCTGTACACTGCAGGCCAGGCGTCACCCTTCGCTAGACTGGGCACGTTGACCTGCTCAAGCACCCCCGATGTGCTTTGTGCCGCGCGGTTGACGCGGAAAGGGGAAACACCTCCTGCACGGTCATAAGGGGCGCACCATGTATGGTGCCGACAATAAATGCAACGTCAATTCCTTCAACTGGCTTCGCACCCTGTGCGTGCTTGCAAATGGCAGTGGCAACACTTGTCTTTCCGATTGCACTGCAATTCTGCTCCTCATCGGTGTCCCTGTCCTGACCAAAGCGGAAGTCACTCAAGCGCTCGTTAGTAGCCTTCCCGCTCACCATGTTCATCGCTTCTTCCGCTTGCGTCGAAGGCATAGGAGCTTGCTCGGCAGTGCTTCCCCTCAAGCATTGTTTATTTGAGTTGTGTCCAGGTGAACGCAGTCTGAAGTCCCTTGGCCAGTAAAAACCAAAGTTCTGACATACTCGTCATGCAGTGTCGCACCATTGGTATTTTCATCGCTTTCGGAGTTTGACGGATCAAAAAATAAGCCTAAGCTTTCTGTATCTACGTTTCAGGATCTCTGCTAGAAAAGTTTGGTACCATGAGTTGGTCAGAGCGCTTGTCCAGACATCTGTCTAGTTTGGCGAGGGACGCCCAGAGCTCCTGCATTTGATTCGCCATATCCAAAAAAAGAAGACTTCCAAGTACAACACCAGTGAGAGTTTTTGTTTTTGTTTTTTTTGTATGCATAAAATCGGGCACTCCCTGTGCTGATGGTGCGTCCTCCGCGAGTCGGCCGAGCAAGCCTCCGTTGAAGGAAAGCTCGTCACCTCAGGTTGCGAAATTTTAGCGCGCGCGCCTCTGAAAAAATCTGTCCAGAAGCCCGTGCGAGAAGAAAATGGGCGTCCGACACGTTGCACGTCCAGCCTGTCCGAGTGTTTCGTCTCAAAACGTGCGACGACGGTGGGCGTCTCCTCCCGTCGAAGTACCGTTTGGGGGCGCGTCGTCCAAGCAAGATGAGATCGGGCGAAGCCTCGTCGGCCAAGCAAGACGAGACTCGACATATTGCGGTAGGGGGAACCTGGAGGAATTTCAGCGATCGTTTGTGCGACGCTTGGGTGCGCCTGCTATGCGTGCGTTTGCTGCCGCGGAAGGAGAATGCAGGTCAGACCAATTGATAGAACCAGAGGAAGCGACTACTTGAATATTAGAAGATAACCATCAGAATTACATGTAGAGAAGGAAGCAGAATTGGAACTCTGAGGAGAGTTCCCACCCAAGCCCTTAAGCCGATGTCCGAGCCAGAAGGTTGAATCCCAACTATTCTCTTCCGCTCCCTCCCTCTCATCCCCCTGCTACTTATTTATAATGGATCCCCCATCTCCACGTGGTCCCAGCCTAACAGAATACTAACCACATTCTCTCCCCATCTAACAACCAAATGCATACCCCCTTTTGCCTACACGGGAACCCATTGGTCCCCCACCCCAAACAAACTCAACCCACATTTACCTAAAAGCCCTTTATTCCTCCAAATTGGCATAACAAGTCTCTATCAATTATTGTCACAGAATATAGGAATGTTATGAAAATCAAAACCAAATTCAGAAAGTGTTTGCTTAATCCATAATGATTAAGCACAACAAGATGCAACAACTATGCATTCAAATTCAACAGTTGAAAGAGCAACAAAATTTTGTTTCTTTAAGCCTAAGAAACTAAAGATTTACCAAGTAAACAACACATACCTGAAGTGTTTTTTTATCTATTTTGCATCCATCAAAATCAAAATCAGAATAACTTGTCAAATCAAAATTAGTTTTAGCAGGGTAATATAATCCAAGATTCAAAAATCCTTTAACATATCTAATAATCTTTTTAACAGATTCAATACGACTTTCCTTCGGATCTCTTTGAAATCTAGCACACATGCAAATCGAAAACATTAAATCAGGTCTAGAAACAGTTAAATATAACAAACTTCCAATCATGTCTCTATAAGTTTTAACATCAACGAATTTGTCTCGGGAGTAGTTTGGACATTCTTTGTTTTTATGTCTATATAATTGTTAGCGTGTGAGTCGGGGGGGTTAGCTTTTAGAAACTCAAGTCTTAAAGAGGGAGGCTTTAGCCTTGGCCCTGAGGAAACGATTCTGGGGGAGAAGTCCAATTCATCATTTTCTTAGGCTTTATTTCAAATTGTATGTTTTATACTACAACAATAGAGAATTATTACAAGCTTTCTTCTCGCGACATCCATGTCTTAACAACTTGGTGCTTTCATTGAGAGCTAGTTGTTGGAATTGTCGCTGGTTGCCAACGAGGATGGAAACGAGAGTTGCGTCTGTGGAGCCTGTCAGTTCTGGTTTGGAAAAAATGATGCAAACGCACGCAATAGCTGCGTTACAACAGTCCGAGAAGCTACAGAAACATGACGATCAACTGGTAGGGGTGCAGTCGACAATATATTTACTGGTTTGTGGCCGGTTGGATCTCATGTGCGGACTGCGGGAGCTTTAGAAAACTTTGCAAGAGCAGTCGAAGGTGTTGGATGCACTTTCGTCCCAACAACTCTCCTCTGGATGAGAAATATTTGCCGAAGGTGAGGAGTTGCGTTCGCCGTTATGGACCAAAGGAAAGGATCACGTAGAATCCAAACTTGAACTCATACACGAGGTAATTTCTGGTCCTGATTCTGGTAGCATGGCTAGAATAGCGCACGATCATAGTTCATATTTACGTACTGACCAAGGCGAAGGGAAAGAGGCTCTGTGGTGCGAAATTCAGAATTTTGCTAAGCATGTGGAGTCTGGAGAGGATCCAATCGCCCGAATTGCGCGGGTTGAGACATATTTTATGATCCATCGCACAGGAACTGAACTGCGAGTGTCGATCGCACAACTCTATATGGAAGGACTCGTACAACATTGGCTCATTTCGTTGTTGACAGTTTGACAGATGTTGTCTTGGGAAGAGTTGAAGTTTGAATTTCTCAGTCGGTTTGGTTTTGCGGAAGAGTGAGATCCTCTGAGGCAGTTAAAAAGCGTCCGCCAGACGGGAACTACGAATGAATATATTACAGAGTTTGAACAGGTGGCTTTACGGATCCCTGATCTTAGAAATCTTGATATATCCGTTTTTTCTTGAGATGATTACGTCCGGAGATAGAGAGTACCGTGATGACGCATGAACCAAAGGAGAAGGCATGTCTACTTTCCCTGACACAAAATGTAGAACGTGAGTTGTTGATTAGAGGAGTAATTCGTTACCAGGAGGGCGGATGAGAGGGGCGAAGTTCTCAAAATGTTCGGCTGATGTTTAGCAGGCTTGTTTCGGTACCAGTGTTACGATTGAAACAAAGTAGAGAAGCGAGGTGGAAAAGAAGAACACAATTTTCAGGGAAAAGGAGTAAAAAACCTTTCCAGAGCAGAGTATGAGGACAGAAGAGAAGAAGGATTGTGTTTTTCTTGTGGTCAGAAATTTGGACTAACACATAGATGTTCGGATAAGGGGTTGCAAATCATGGTGTGAGAATGTATTGATCCCCAACAGGAGAGCAGAAATGAAGGAAAAATGCAAGAAGATGACGGACCTGCTGAGGAGTTGTGGGAGATGACTTGTAAAGCAATGGCTATAAATTCCGAGGAGGAACAATTAACTCGTGAGTCAAAGACTTTGTTGTTGGAGGGAAATATAAAAGGGGCACCAATACTGATATTGATTGATAGTGGAGCTAGTCATAATTTTGTTTCGATGACATTGATACGGAAGCTGGAAGTACCAATGGTTCAAAGTGTCCCATTTGGAGTGCGACTGAGTGATGAGAATCATGTAATTTCGAGTGGTAAGTGTATTGCTCAGCCAATGCAGGTTGTAGATGTTAGGCCCAAAAGGGGCTAAGATATCCTTAGAGAGAAGGTGAATTAGGGTATGAATATTCTTTTCAAATTTTTTCCTGCCCCACTGGATCTCGACCTCTTTATTATAAGGGTCATTTTGTTTGGTCTTTAATGTTTATGTTGATCTTATCCTTTCCAACTTTATCTAATGATGATGCATAGAATGTAAAGCAAGAAAGAAAGCACAAAAACACATTGATTTTTACTTGGTTCCCCACTACGGGTTAGTCTAAGGAGCATGCATCCAACAGTGTGTTGATGCACCAAAATCACTAAACTCACTGCTTGTTTGTTTGGGCTAGGCCACTCTTGCTTGGGCTCACTGCCCTTATAATGTTTGGAGCGGACTCACTGTCCTTCCTGGTTTACAACCAATCACAATTTGAAAGCTCATTGTTCTCTCAACTAAATTGTGCTCATTGCTCCTTCAGATGATTCTTCTTTTGATCACGTGAATCAATATGTTTTACACCTTATTTGGTGCACCATTAAGTTTCACTTTCATCCACTTGATGAATACCACTTTACTGCAGATTTACTAGACAAATCATTCTGGTTTGCGAAGCTCAGTACCTTCGCGGAACTCTCAACATTCGCGATGCTCAACTTTCGTGAAGCTCACTACTTGCGCGAAGCTCTCTTTGTTCGCGAAGCTCACATAGCCTTCGCGATGCTCACAACTTTCGTGAAGCTCACTTAGCCTTCGCGATGCTCACGACTTTCGCGAAACTTACATAGCCTTCGCGAACTTTCTTCGTGCTCAACCCTCTTTCGCGAAACTCCACACGACCGCACAACATCAATCCTTCGCAATGCCTCGACTTTCGCGAAACATCAAACCTTCACGTAATTCATGCCTTTGTCATATTTTTATGAGGCATTCATGGAAATCCAACTTTCGCGAAACTTAAGTCATCCTCCAAATTTTGGATCCCAAAAATTTGGTAAGGAAACAACGCCACCTTGTAACCCAATTTTATGTACCGCCTTCAGAGTATCAATTCCCTTGTTTTGGATCTTTGTCAACATACCTTGTCAACAATCTCTCTGGAACTCCACAACTGACCTTGATAAACTGTTTTGTCAACAAATAAATCAACCCAATAACACTGCAATGTTACCTTGAGGGATTTTTGCTCAATAACAGAGATGACAATGGAAGTGGTAACACATCCGGTCCTGATTTAGTGCTTGGTGTCGCCTTGCTTGAAACTTTAGGGTATGTCACTATACATTGGTAGAAGTTAACAATGAGTTTTGAACATCAAGGTACCTAGATTATTTTTGCGAGGGTTGCAGTCTCCTCACGAAGCTACATGGGCTTCTCTATAGAGATTTTTCTCCAAAGGAAAGAATTTGATTTTTAGTTCCCTGAGAAGAACTAGGACAGGGGATTTTGAGCACAAATCTGTTTCTGAAATCGAGTTACAGGACCTACAACCGTTTTTTTTTGAATTTGAGGTAACGTTTGTTGAGCCGAGGGGGGTTACCACCACAACAAACCACAGATCATGCAATCAATCTGATTAACACGACTATCCCAATCAACATGCGCCCATACAAATTAGCGCCTCATCTTAAAGATGAGGTTGAGTGACAGGTATGAGAATTGTTGGATCAGTGTGTTATCTGACTTAGTCATGATCCCTATTCAAGTCCTATTATTCTTGTAAATAAAAAAGATGGGGGCTGGCGTATGTGTGTTGACTATCGAGCCCTGAATAAGTTGACCATTCCAGATCGGTTTCCTATTCCTCTGACTGAGGAATTGCTGAATGAGCTGTATGGAGCTGCGTATTTTTCTAAACCCGACTTGAAGTCCGGATTCCATCAGGTTTGTGTATGTGAGGAGGATGTTAGGAAGACTGATTTCCGAACACACGAAGGCCATTATGAATATTTAATTATGCCGTTCGGCTTGATGAATGCGCCTGTGACATTTCAGGTACGATGAATGCAATTTTTCGGCCATACCTTCGAATGGGAGTACCCATGTTATTCAATGATATTTTGATTTATAGTAATTGTTGGACATCTCATTTGTCTCTTTTGCACTTGGTCTTGGGATTGTTATAAGCTAATAGCTTGTCTGTCAACCACAGAAAATGCACTTTTGGCCGGAAGCAAGTGGAACACTTGAGACATCTCATCTCTCAGCAAAGGGTTTTGATGGACCCAAAAAAGTGTCCACTGTTCAGTGGTGGCCTGTTCCAACAAACGTCAGAGGAGTAATGGATTTTTGGGGCTGACCGGGTATTATCGGAAATTTATTAAGGATTATGGTAAGATTGCCAAACCTCTTACACAACTTACAAAAAAAAAAAAAAAAAAACTTCCAGTGGGGAGAGCAGGCTCAAGCATCGTTTGAGAAGTTGAGGACAACGTTGTTCAACTTTGTCCAGTTTTGAAACTACCTGATTTTTCTTCTAACTTTGTCATTGAATGCGATGCTTCTGGAAGTGGGATAGGAGCCGTGCTTATTCAAGAGGATAGGCCAATAACATATTTCAACAAGGCTCTGTCAGGCACCAGCCTAGCTAAGTCGACTTATGTAAAAGAGTTGATGGCTTTGGTGCATGCAGTGCTGCATTGGAAACATTATTTGTTGGGACGACATTTTGTTGTGCGGACAGACCATAAAAGTTTGAAACATTTGTTGAACCAACGGATTCCTTTTATGGATCAACAATGTTGGCAAGCCAAATTGTTGGGCTTTGAGTTTGAGGTAGTTTACAAGCCTTGAAAAGCAAATTGTGCTGCTGATGCTTTGTCCCGTGCTGAGGATGACAACGATTTTGGTCTGATTGTTTCAGAACTGTGTTGGGTTGATTTTCAGCAGGTTTGGGCAGAACTGTCTAAAGACAGTGACTTGCAGACTCTTGTAGCTCTTTTAGAATAGGATTCTGTTGCAATACCAAGGTATACCTTGCAGAATGGACTGTTGTTCTTCCGAGAGCGGTTAGTTCTGTCCAAGGACTCTTCCCCAATTGCTCCATTACTTTCACTCTTCTCCAGCAGGTGGGCATAGGGGCTTCTTAAAAACTTACAAGCGCTTAGTAGGGGGTCTGTTTTGGCGGTGCATGTCACAGGCAGTTCTGCGGTTTGTCTGAGAATGCCTAATCTGTCAGGGACATAAGTCCCAAACTCTTTCTCTTGGAGGGCTCCTTCAACCTCTTCCTATTCCGGAACTTATTCCGGAACTTATTTGAGAAGAAGTTTTCAAGGATTTTATTCATGAGCTTCCAAAGTCCTAAGGCTATGATGTTGTTCTGGTGGTGGTGGATCAGTTATCCAAGTATACCCATTTTTTGCCTCCGAAACATCCCTATACGGCTCAAGAAGTGGCAACTCTGTTCATGAAGTCGTTTGTCTCCATGGTTTGCCCAGTGCTATTGTTAGTGATTGTGACCCATTATTTACTTGTGTATTTGGGAGGGAGTTATTTCGATTACATGAAACCATACTGAAGCCGAGTTCTTCATATCATCCACAGTCCGGCGACCAAACAGAGGCGTCATGATTGCCTTGCCTTATGAGTTTCCGAGGCAACATGATTGCCACGCCTTATGAGTTCCTAGGGCTGGCTTCATCGTTATGAGTTGGCATTTTGCAATCCCCTGGCTCTCAAGCATCCGAGAGAGTGTAGTGAGAGTTGGAGAGAGAGAGAGAGGAGGAGCCCGATCATGGAGTTCTCCCGTTGTTGTTCCACTATGACCGCACCTTCCGAGATCAGTCCTTGTGGAGAGCTCGTCCCTGCGAGTTCAAAGGAGGACAACGACAACGTACATAGGAGTTTCCGATGCCAACAATTATGCTTATCCCTTCCGGTGAACACCTCTAAGTTCTTGGTGCAGGCCTGGATCTGGAAACTTGGTCTTATTTTGTTTTCGGTTTTGTGCTATATCCTTTGATTGTCTTGTCCCTTGGGTGCATGTGTGAGTTTGTTCAGGAAGGTTTTGTACACCAACTCCTCATGATCCGGTTGATCAGGGCCACCTGGTTTGGCGAGGGAAGTTCCTCGGACAGTTTCTTTGGTCTGTGTCTTCTTTGTTTTATGTTTGTATGCCTGCCCGTGTTTTGTTTAATAAAAGATTGTAGAGAGTGCTGTTCTTGCTGTGCACGTAGGTTTAACGCGGGCCGGAACACGTTATATCTTTGTGTTCTTTACTGCTTGCATTTTGCTTCTCCGGTCTTCGCCGTTTGTCTTTTCTAGTGTGTTTTTTGTTTTACGTTTTAAAAGATCATTATTAAACTCAAACCTCATTCGCCTCTGTTGAGTGGATTCTCTGTCTTTGACGGCTCTCATCCCCAACAATCTGGATGTCACTAGGTTAATAATGTTGATCTTATTATGTTTTGTAGAGTCCAACATGTTCATTCAAGAGTTCCCTTTTCTCGGCAGAAAAGCCCTCCCACTTAATATATCTGTAGAAGCGGTAATCTCCATACCTCAAGGTGAGGCAGAGACCTTCTTTTATAGATTGAAAATACGAAATATATAAAGGGGTATTCCGATGTGGGACTCATAAATACCCAGAATAATAAAAACAGGGTTCAACACTCCCCCTCAAGCTGGACATGCCCAGCTTGGAACACGAGTCCCACAAAAGAAAGATACCATCAAGCCAAGCTCCTGGAGGAAAGCCAAGCTCCTGGAGGAGTTGTCGAAACCAAATGATCTCTGTAGTGACAGTGACCATGGCTCGGTACTCGGACTCCGCACTGGAGCGGGAGACGACGGTCTGTTTCTTGCTGCGCCAGGAGATGAGGTTGCCTGCCAAGAACGCGACAAACCCAAAAGTAGATTTTCGGGTATCAAGACAACCATCATAATCAACATCACAAAAAGCCTCAATATTTAGATGAGCATGCTGGGAGTAGCGAAGACCACATGCAGGATCTCGTTTGATGTATTTGGCGATGCGGAGGACAACATCCCTGTAAGATCCCGATTTTTAGAAAGGTATGTTTTGTTGTGTTTTGGGTTGAACCTTTTGTTTTTGGGGCTTTAAAATGTTCCTGAAAGTGTGAGGGGCCTTGGGGGTGTTCCGGGGGGCTCGGGGCACGGAAGAAAGGAAATTTGGGCAAGACAAGCCAGGGCGCACGACCAGGTAAACCGTGCGGCCTGCCCAGGCTGGACCGTGCGACCCCTCCTTTGGACAGGAGCATGCACACGGTTTGCCAAACCGTGCGGCTAAATCGTGCGACTCCTCCTCCTCCGGGCAGTGGCATGCGCGCGGTTTTCCAAACCGTGCGGCCACTTAAAGTTGGGAAAAATTACAAGTTTGCCACTCCGGGCTTTTAAACCCCACTCGGTATTTTCCTCCTTTCCTCCCCTCTCAGCCCTAGCGACGAACTTGGCCGACCCAAGCTTCCCAAGGGTGGTTCTCCTTCGATTCTAAGGCGTTTTTGGTGCCGTTGGTTGCGGATCGAAGCTCCGGGTAAGGCTAATCCCATCATTGCTTCTCTTTTTGGTTTAGGGTTTGCATCTTCTCTCCCTCTCGTTCCGAAACTCTAAAACCTTAATTTTTGGGTGAGTTTTAGGTTGAAGCTCCAAAGGTTGGTTGGATCGAGGTCTAAGGACTCGATTGAGAGTGCGTTCAACCGCGGTTTCGAGGTAGGTGGTCTACAAGTGATACCCCATAGTTTTTGGGTGTTTGTGCATGTTTAGTTGTGTTCTTGCTTTCCTATGGTTATGTTTTGAATAACCTTGGCATGTTTGGTAATAACGATGCTTAAATTGGTAAATGGGAACTCTCACGATCCCCGTGGGATGTGTTGGGATAGACTTGACCTAATTGGGGCCATCCATGGGATGTGCCGGCTTTTCCCGGATTTAGGGATTAATATTAAATAGGTGACCTTGTGTAATGAATTGTAGAGCCCTTGATAAATATGTTGGCATGTTTGGTTGAACTTGGAATAGAAGTTAGGTGATGCACCTAGACTTGACAATAACCTAAGGGTTAAAGTGGAATGTGTTAAATGGTTGATTCATGAGAATGATGAATGGGTTAAATGGGTTAGTGTGTAAACCGATTAAAGACCATAATGGGATAGATTATGGGTTTAATGTTGAATGCTTAGTGAGATAGGCATAACACATGGGAATTGGGTGAATGGTTAAATGATGTGAAATGGTAATGTGTTAATGGGTTAAGGCATGATGTGGATTCCCATGCGGGTTGTTGTGAATAGTGTTTGCCGAAGGGCAATGGTTTGGATGGTTGATGGTTACTTATATATAAGCATGTGCACATGGCTTCGTAGAGTGGGGTATGACATGAGGATCTACGCCCACGGGTCGAGCTAGACTGAGGTTCTAAGCTCCACCCTAAATGCACGGGTTAGGAAAGGGGACTGAGGGTCTATTCTCCTAACGGTTGCATCCACCCGGACTGAGACTTCGAGGTGAGGTTATGGTTGCTGTGAGGGGTTAGTCCTAGTGAGATAGGATAACGATGTGTTTCCCCTCTTGCATGTGATTGTTGGCCTTAGACCCATGTAACATGATGAACGCGATTAACCCATGGAAGTGTGATGAAATGGTAAGCGATGATAATTGGTATTAAATGAATGGTAATGGAAGTGGCAATGGCTTTGGTTCTGAACTGGTTAGTGGCACCTTAATTAATTACTTGGAAATTATCATTCATATTATTTTTGCATGCACTACCTGTTTATACTGGATATTTTGTAGACACCGTTGGTGGTGGCCTACTGAGTTGTACTCACACCCTGCTCGGGCCGCCACTGGGTACCCGAGCAGACTTCATGATTGCAGGTCAGGAGAAGGGCAAAGGTCCTTGCTAGATAGCGAGTGGACATGGGTAGTCTCCCCACTTGACTCTGATAAGAAGGGGGTATAGTCTCCCCACTTGACTACATAAACCCCCGCTGCTAGTCGGCAGCCTTTGGCGTACGGGGAGACGCGCTTAAGGTCATGTAACCACCCGGCTCGGAGCACCGGTTTAGTGGCTTCCGGGTCGGGGACGTTACAATCCCATTGAGAGGTGGTCGGATGCTCCATGAATTGACTCACTTTGCCAACAGCGCAGACAATGTCGGGACGAGTCATGGTGAGATAATTGAGTTTGCCCACCAGTCGACGGTACCGCTCTGGGTGTGAATACGGTTCTGAGGAGTCATAGAGAGACTGTTCCCCAGGCTTCAGAGGAGTGTCCACAGCAGTGGTCTGTGTCAGTCCAGCATCCTGCAGAATATCCAACGCATATTTCCTTTAGTAGAGGAAGATGATGTCCGGAGAATAGGAGACCTCGATGCCTAGGAAGTATGTGAGAGGGCTGAGATCCTTAGTGTGGAAGTGCTGGTGAAGATGCCCCTTGAGGTGGGTGATTCCATCAGAGTCGCTGCCGGTGATGATGATATCATCCACATAAACGACCAACAGGATGCACCCAGCAGATGTCGTCCTGTAGAACATTGTGTGGTCCTTCATGCTGTGGGAGAGCCCAAAATCGGTGACGACAGTGCTGAATCGGCCAAACCAAGCACGATGAGACTACTTGAGGCTGTAAAGAGAGCGGCGGAGTCGACAGACGTGAGACTCAGCGCCGGAGGCACAAAATTCGGGAGGCTGTTGTAGATAAACCTCTTCCTCAAGAAATCCACGGAGGAAGGCATTCTTGACATCCAGTTGATGAAGAGACCAATGATGATGGGCGACCAGAGAGATGAATAATCGAACGGAGGTCATCTTCGCAACCGGAGAGAAGGTATCAAAGTAGTCAATAGCATAAGTTTGCGCGAAGCCCTTTGCCACCAGGCGGGCTTTGAGTCGATGGAGAGTGCCATCGGGATTCAGCCTGACTGTGTAAATCCATTTGCTACCAACCGCCTTTTTGTCTGCTGGAAGGGGGACAAGATCCCAAATATGACTTTTTTCCAGAGCCTACAATTCATCCCGCATTGCTGCTAGCCACCCCGGGTGAGATTTGGCATCACCAACTGTGCGAGGAATAAATACTGTCTCCAGAGCTGACAGACCGCTGTATGAAGAGACAAATAGAGGAGTACGCTGGCAAGATCGAGTACCTTTCCGCAGTGCAATGAGCAAGTCGTCTGGTGTCGGGGCAGGAGCATCAGACGAAGCGGGGATGATTGGGTCCTCGGTCGGGACAGGGGGTATAATCGATGGACGACGAGAGTAGACCGTACCAAAATGGTGATCAGCAGCAGAGGGAGACACCAGTGGAGGGTGAATAATGAGAGGAAGACAATCATCAATGTCTGTGTCTGGATGGGGAGATGGATGTGAAAAGGGAGAGCTCTCAACAAACGAGACGTCAGCATAGATGATATACCGCCGTAGGGCCGGAGAGAAGCATCGATATCCGCGCTGAGTGCGGGAATAGCCGAGGAACATGCAACAGAGGGATTTAGGAGAGAGCTTGGAGAGACCGGGCCGAGTGTCACGGACATAACAGAGACATCCAAAGACACGCAGTGGAAGTGAGTGAA
This sequence comes from Viscum album, assembly GCA_963277665.1. Classification (NCBI taxonomy): domain Eukaryota; kingdom Viridiplantae; phylum Streptophyta; class Magnoliopsida; order Santalales; family Viscaceae; genus Viscum; species Viscum album. Next base: position 1,982,291,547 of record OY728120.1, on the reverse strand, counting down.
GGGGGAGAGAGGAGAACAGAGTCCGAAAAGGAGTCTCCCTTTGAAGGAGAGAAGAAGGGAGGCGGTTAATGAGGTATGTAGCAGTCAGGATAGCATCGCACCAAAATTTGAGAGACACCTTCATGTGGAATAGGGGGGCACAGACAGTCTCCAGAATATGGTGATGTTTCCGCTCGGCCACTCCATTCTGCTGAGGTGTATCGGGGCAAGATGTCTGGTGAATAATGCCTTTATCCTTGAGAAACTGCTGAAGAATATTCCCGTCCATTGTCGGAGCGGAGACATTTCAGGGAGGTTGAGAATTGAGTATGAATCTCACTGTAGAAGGTCTGAAAGGTAGAAAATACTTCAGACCGATCACGAAGAAGGTAGAGCCAGGTCATGCGGGAGTAGTCATCGATAAAGGTAATATAATACTGGAACTCGGGCTGGCTAGGAACCCTGCAAGGACCCCAGACATCGGAATGGACAAGGTTGAAAGGATTCGCGACACACTGGTCCAATCGAGGAACATATGTCACCCGATGATGTTTTGCAAACTTGCAGGGTTCACAATGGAAGGAAATGTTAGGAGAGAATTGGGGGCAAAGCTTATGTAGGACGGAAGCGGGCGGATGACCAAGGCGAGAATGAAGGTCAAGGGCACGGGCTGAGGTGGATGAGCAAGCAAGAGGGTGTGGGAGATCGAGTATGTACACCCCGGCCCGTAGGTGACCTCGACCAAGTTCCCGATTCGTTGACCGCTCTTGAAAAACAACACCCGAGGATGTAAAAATAGCAGCACAATTTAAATCTTTGGTGAGTTTGCTGATGGAGAGAAGATTAAACTGGCTGTGAGGAACGTGAGCGACTGAAGGCAGGCTAATAGACGGGGTCACATGGCATGTGCCAAATCCCGCAATGGGGATTGTTGATCCATTGACAATAGTGATTGGAGAAGCACTAGTAGATGAATGGTAGGTAGTGAACATACCAAAATCCCCGATGAGATGTTCTGACGCACCGGTGTCGAGCATCCAGGTTGGCGCTCAATGAGATGCGGACGGGTGCTCAGACAGGGGTCGGGAGACCGCGGGAGGCGGGCCGAGAGACTGCTGAGGAGGGCGGGGGCCGGGAGACCGCATCGGAACCAGTAGCCGGGAAGAGGCGGGATTGCTGGGAAGAGGCGCCTGGAGACTGCGGAGAGAGAGGCGGGCCGATGAGGGTTGACCAACCAGGGAGACCGCAGGGATATGGGACTTTCTGCGGTTGGATGTCGCTGTTCCGGTTAGTGCTGGTTGCAGACGGAGTTGGGAGGCCGCCGGAGGCGTCGGACCGCAGCCGCGATGAACGGGATGATGCGCAGGGAGCTGCCGGTGAATCAGGTAGCCGGTGACCGCTGGAGGATGCCGGGATGCCGTTCGGAAGGGGGAGCTGGTTACACCGGGATGCCGCTCGGAAGGGAGAGCAGGCCGGCGGGGGTTGCGCCTGGACGGAGGCGGAAGAGCAGGCCGTCAGGGCGGAGCGCACCTGTTGGGAAAGGCGGGACGCGGCCGGGAAGAGAGGCCGCTGCCGTCGTCGGGGCGGAGCGAAGCCGCAGGGAGCAGTGGACGAGGGCACCTGGACGTTCGCGACGGGAGGGAGCCGCTAGAGGGATGGGAACCGCTGGGATGGGGGCCGCCGGGATGGGAGAGAGGGCGACGGGAGCGGACAGCGGGAGGGCGCCAGAGAGCCGCGTGCAGGGAGCCGCGTAAGGAGGTGGGAGCCTCGTCGGGATGCCGCGATACGCCGAGGGAAGGGCGCCGCTGCGGAAGGCGGGGCCGGGATCGGGACGCCGGAGTGCGGTGCAGCGGAGGAGGCGACACGTAGGGCAGAGGCGGGGTGGCCGCATAGGGCAGACCCGCGGGAGGGGAGGGGGTGGCCGCGTAGGGCAAACCCGCAGGAGGGGGGGTGGCTGCTAGGGCAGACCCAGGAGGGGAGGGCAGAGCCGGGAGGAGAGGGAAAAAAAATCTACAGGAGGGAGGGCTTGAGATTATGTTTCCCTCTGATACCATGTAGAAACGGTAATCTCCATACCTCAAGGTGAGACAGAGACCTTCTTTTATAGATTGAATATACAGAATACATAAAGGGGTATTCCGATGTGGGACTCGGAAATACCCAGAATAATAAAAACAGGGTTCAACAATATCCTCTCCATGCCTCTATATCCTTCACAATATATGTGACACTCTCTACAACAATATCCTCTCCATGTCTCTATATCCGATGTGGGTCTCACAATCTGCAAATAACTATCAGCAACAATACAACAAACGTTTAAGGCACCGCGATCATCCTGTCATCAAATGAGTGCCCGCCATGTGTCCTTAACTGATTTTGTCGTGGCTCAAACCAACAAAAATTGAAATTTTAAATCCATTAAAATACTCACGGTCAGTCTGGCCTTTGGAAAATGCTAATGGTCGATCAACTTCTTCTGCACCGTCACTTGTCCAGTATCAACTCCAACTCTGTTGGTAGCAGTGTAGAATTCATTTTCTGCTGACAATAACTTGTCTGTTAGATTTGCAATTCTGGTCAACGCAACTTATTAACATCTCGTTGAATTCCTGGTTCTGTTGGTTGCACACCTTTAGCAATACCACCTTTGGTAGAAAGCTATTTTCTGTTGGTAGCAAGAGTTGCAGCCCGTAGAAATTTCAACTCTACTGACAGCAACATTTGCTACCAGTAGATTATCAGATCTACTCTACATGACTCACCGCAACTATTAAAAAATCACGATCTGTTTGACACAAGATGCCGTGTTCCTTAGAAATCTCCATTCTTTTCATAGTGACGAGTTGCTGCCTGTAGAATATTCAAGTTTGTTATATGCACATCTTCAACTTGTTGAATTTCCATGTGATTTCACCACAAAACTTCTTCATATGTTCAAACATTTATTAAAACACTTCAGCCTCTTCTACATCTTCCAATCAAATATTTCTTTCTCAAATAAATGTTCTGAGCAAAAGAATAAATGTTTCTCAACACAGAACATGTGTTCTGCTTACTTTTTGCACCTGGTTATCTTCTTCAGACTGATAAATGTTTTGTGCATCTCTTTTGTAACTATTCTACCCTTCAACAGATGTTCTGAGCATTTGCAAATGTTATGTGCAACTATTTTGCAAATATTCTATCTCACTGAACATATGTTCTGTCCTCAAGTAAAATGTTTTGTGGTTGACCTTTTTCAAGCCATGAGTTAGCATAAATGTTTTTTTTCTATCAAAATATGCATTCTGTGAAAAAATATTCCATCCACAACTGTGCATCCCTCTAGTAACTATTCTACCATTCAACAGATGTTCTGAGCATTTACAAATGTTATATGTGCAACTATTTTGCAAATATTCTATCTCACGGAACATATGTTCTGTCCTCAAGTAAAATGTTTTGTGGTTGACCTTTTTCAAGCCATGAGTTAGCATAAATGTTTTTTTTTCTTTTTTTCTATCAAAATATACATTCCGTGAAAAAATATTCCATCCACAAATGTGCATCTCTCTTATTCTACCCTTCAACAGATGTCCTGAGCATTTACAAATGTTATGTGCAACTATTTTGCAAATATTCTATCTCACAGAACTTATGATCTGTCCTCCAGTAAAATGTCTTGTGGTCGACCCTTTTCAAGCCATGAGGTAGCATAAATGTTTTTTTTTTCTATCAAAATATACATTCCGTGAAAAAATATTCCATCCACAAATGTGCATCTCTCTTGTAACTATTCTACCCTTCACCAGGTGTTCTGAGCATTTACAAATGTTATGTGCAATGATTTTGCAAATATATCTCACAGAACATATGTTCTGTCCTCAAGTAAAATGTTTTGAGGTTGACTTTTTTCAAGCCATGAGTTGGCATAATTGTTTTTTTCCTATCAAAATATACATTCTGTGAAAAAATATTCTATCCACGAATGTATCGTGCCCCATCTGTTTTGTTCCACCTATTTTCTGTCTCTAGATGTTCTGTCTTCCACTAACTCAACAAATGTTCTGTGATGTTCTTTGCAAATATTCTGGATTGCAACAAATGTTCAGAGCTCAAGCGAATGTTTTGTGCCACTTTCTCAAATATTCTATCTCACAACACATTCTGTGCTCATGTAAATGATTTTCGGAGACTTTTCTAATATACCCGATATCCGAACACCGAATATGTTTTGTTAACATTTAAATATTTCATGGCCATCAACTCATGTTCTGTGCAGACTTAAAATACTCCATGCTTTCCTTGTCAATGATCTGCAACTCAAAGCGAGTTCTATGCATTGATACATGGTCTGTGAACTTAAGTAGATGTCTCTCAACATAGAACATGTGTTCTGTACATTCCATCAACCTGTTCTCATCACAGAACATGTGTTCTGTGAACTTGTAGATGTTCTGTCCACTTCATATTATTTTAGAACTCATCCAACCTTTCCCAAAACATCTTTTAAACATTAATCGCCCAACAAATCTTCATTCTCATATAATGTCAGTGCTTGACATCCTTTGTTTCTTCATTTCATCTCATGATCACTATTCCTCAACAAATGTTTTATGCTCTTTGTTGGTTGATAAACCCCCTTGCCTCCTTACCTCAAAGTGAGGCGGAGACATTCTTTTATAATGAATGAAAATGACCACATCGGACCACAAGTCCGATGTGAGATACAGACTCCAACACTCCCCCTCAAACCAGGTGTACCTAGCTTGGACACATAATGAAAAGAAAGCAAAAAAAAAAAAAAACAGATGCTAACACTCCTCCTCAAGCTGGACATGCCCAGCTTGATGACAAATACAAGACAAAAACAGAAGAAACGGAAATAATAAAATCGCTGTTGATGTTTCTCCTCCTCAAGATGGTAATGTGATGCTGCTGAAAAAAAAAAGGATGGTTCATCGCCGGAAAAGTGCGGGGCCGGACAACAGAGCGCCGGGAAATCCACACTGGCGGGTCGGTCGTCAGAGCGTCGGGAAAATTCGCACTATGAGCCGGTCGTCAAAGTGCCGAGAAATCCGCAATGGCGGTGCCGGTCGTTGAAGCGCCGGGAAATCCGCAATGGCGGTGCCGGTTGTCGAAGCGTCGGGAAATCCGCAGGAGGAGGCCGGCGATTGAGGCGGGAATGCCGCGGGAAGCAGGAAGAGGTCGACATGGAGGGAGTAGTTGATCAGCAGATAGGGGAGGTGACGTTGCAGCGGGATTGCAGCGGAGGTGCACAGGGAGGGATCTGGCCGGAACAGTCCGGAACTGCCCAGAACTGGAAGGATCAGCCTGGATCTGGCCGGATATCACCGGATCTGGCCGGATTTTGGCAGATTTGGGAGATGTCGCGTGCAGGGAGTGGATCCGGCCAGATCTGGCCGGATCTGACAGATGAAGTCGCTGAGAGGCCATCGCGCGGAGGGGGGAGCCGCGCGCTGCGGGAGGAGGGATCTGGACGCGGCGGATCTGGACGCCGGGAGCCTCGACGGGAGCCGCGCTGAGAGGAACGTTGGAGAGTCGTGCACAGGGAGCCGCGTAGGGCACGAGAGTCGCGTCGGAATTGGGAGTCCGCTGGGAGTCGCGTCTGGAAATCAGCGACGGAAGGCGACGGGCTCCAGGGCCGCCAAGAATCGCGGGCGAGGTAGCCGGGAGTCGCGTCTGGAAACGGCGACGGGAGCTGCGGGAGGCGCGGGCTGGCGGAACGGCGACGGGATCTGTGGGAGCCGGGACCGCCAGGAAGATCCAAGGAGGGCGACGGGAGGCGTGGGAGGCCGCGTGGGAGCCGGACGGAGCCGCAACGGAGGGTCGCGCTCGGGTGTAGGCGCGACAGGGCGACGGGAGGGTCGCCGTCGGGAGGAGCCGCTGCTGGAAGGGCGCGCGCACAGGAGGAGCGGGCGCCGGGAGGGAAGGCGCACCGGGGAGAGCCGCCGGCTGGGAGTGCGCCGCGGGGAGGGACGTCGCTGGAGCGGTGCTGGAGGGGAGAATCGCCAGAGGGCAGGGAGATCCGCGACTGAAGGAGTCGCCGGTTGGGGGAGGTCCGCCGGGAGGGAGGGCCTGCGCGACCGGGAGGAGCAGCGGGGGGGGGGGACTATTTGGATGGGAGTCGCCGCCCCCCGGACGGGGAAAACCCTAAAGCCTGATGGGAGAAAAAAATAATTAGGGAGGGAGGAGGGAGGAGGGATCGGGTTTCGAAAACCCCTCTGATACCATGTTATTGGTGAATTCCCCTTGCCTCCTTACCTCAAAGTGAGGCGGAGACATTCTTTTATAATGAATGAAGAGGACCACATCGGACCACAAGTCCGATGTGGGATACAGACTCCAACAGTGCTCTTCATATCACAGAGCATGTGGTCTGTCCCAATACTTACCAAATTCTTAGCTTCACAATTACATGATTAAATCAATTTCCTCACAATTATTATTGATGATAAATACAACATCACAATGTCACGAGTATTTCAGCATGTCCCTGTAAGTTCCTTTCGGAACACACAAGTTGTTTCTCTTGAAGAGAAACCTATCATGGACAGAATAATCATGCACAACTTTATTTTGACATTGGATTAGGATAGTGTTAGTCTCCATGTCTTGTTGATAATCTTCTTTCATAAATTGAAATTCAAGAATCTGTGCATTCAAAATAGTAAGTACTGCATACATTCGGGATAAAGTATCCACTACAATGTTGTGCTGCTCTTTCTTGTACTTTGAGACAATTGAAAATGATTAAAGAAACTCTATCCATTTTGCACTCCTCAATGTCACGAGTATTTCAGCATGTCCCTGTAAGTTCCTTTCGGAACACACAAGTTGTTTCTCTTGAAGAGAAACCTATCATGGACAGAATAATCATGCACAACTTTATTTTGACATTAGATTAGGATAGTGTTAGTCTCCATGTCTTGTTGATAATCTTCTTTCATAAATTGAAATTCAAGAATCTGTGCATTCAAAATAGTAAGTACTGCATACATTCGGGATAAAGTATCCACTACAATGTTGTGCTGCTCTTTCTTGTACTTTGAGACAATTGAAAATGATTAAAGAAACTCTATCCATTTTGCACTCCTCAAACTTAGTCTGTGTTGACTGTTGATCAATCTGAATGTATGTTGGTCAGAACGAAGTTTGCACTGTTTTGGTCTCAAGTAATGAGATTAGTGATCTAAAATTCTTACAATCGCATAGAACTCTTTTTTTGAAGTGCTGTAATTTCTTTTTGAATTATTCAAATTTTCTTTGAAATATGCAGGACACTTGCTTTGGATGAGTACAATGCCTATCCCAACTCCATTCGCATCACATTCCACCTAAAAAACTTGATCACCGGGCAAGGTCGAAACTGGTGCTTCACACAATTTCTTCTAAACGGTTTCAAAAGTTTAATTTGTTGCCTTTGACAACTCAAATTTTCCATTTTTTGAACATTCAGTGAGGGATGTCATGATAATACTGAAATTGGAAACAAAGAGTCAGTAAGAGGATGTCAAACCATGAAAACTCCTTACTTCAGCGATAGATTTGGGTGATAGCTAGTAGTTAATCGCTTCCATCTTTGATTGATTTTCCATAATGCTTTCCTTTGATACAACATATAAAAAAACACCACTTGGACGTAAAAGAGTTCGAACTATAAAAGGAGAATGCCCAAAATCCGTTCCTTTGAGCGTGGTCCGGTTGCTATTATTTATAAATTAAGAAATAAAGGTTCAAGCTGGATCATAAATACAATTCTGACCATTGACATAGTCAAACCTTTGACCGTTGACCCATATTAAATATCTAAATACCCTAAATATCTAATTACTAACCCCCCCTCAAGCTAGATTTACCCAGCTTGGATACATAATAAAAAAAACAAAATAAAAATAATCCCACTACCCCCTCAAATTGGACATACCCAGCTTGTTACATAAAGAAAAAACTAAAAAACCATAAATTTGATGCTTGCCACCGGACGAATCCTACCCGCCTGTGTCTTTATCCTTCTCTGCACCGATGAACTCCCATGCTGATGATGACCAGTCCTTGAATATGCTGGGTGAAATAGATCCCACTTTGCGGACCCAAATAGCTGGCAGAATGACGCCCGTCGTGCGGACCCAATAAGGCTCTGTGGAACAACGCCCGCTTTGCAAACCCAAACGACTGTTTGGAATGATGCCCGTATTGCAGACCCAAACGACTGAGTGAAACGACGCCTGTCATGCAGACCCAAACAACTGGGTGGAATGATGCTCGCTTTGTTGATCCAAATGGCCAGGTGGAACGATGCCCTTCTTTTGGACCCAAGAAGGCCGGGTGGAACGATGCCCGTCTTGCGGTCCCAAACAACTGAGTGGAACGACGCCCGTTTTGCGGACCCAAATGGCCGGGTGGAACGACGCTCGTTTTGCGGACCCAATAAGGCCGGTGGCGCGACACCCGTCTTGTAGACCCAAGATGGATGGGTAAAACGACGTTCGTCTTGCAGACCCAAACGTCTGGGTGGAATGACGCCCATTGTGCGGACCCAATAAGTTATGATGTTAGTGAAGATAACTTTAGTACATGATAGGAAACAAGTTTAGGTTGTCAAGAGTCGTGGGATTTTGGACACCAATGATAGAGATCCAAGCAACGGGTGGATGGGGTGGTGTGTCAGGGTGGGACGACGCGTATACAAGAGAAGGGCTCGCCTGAGTTGTGCCAGATATGGGGACGAGGCTGAGTGGAGGCGTCGACGGTACTGACTTTAAGGGGAAAAATGTGCCCAGAGGGAGGCGACCGACAGTGAAGTGGTCTTTGGCCATGGTGGGTGCCGCCCCCTAGAGGGGGGATCAAGTAGAATTCTCCAAGCCGAGGAAAGAAAAGAGAGAAGAGAGGGATTTAGGGTTGGGGTACCTGCCCTGATACCATGCAGAACGAGAATGCCCAGAATCTGTTCCTCCGAGTGATGTCCGATTGCTATTATTTATAGTTGAAGAAATAAAGGTACAAGTTAAATCATAAATACAATTCAGACCATTGACTCAGTCAAACCTTTGACCGTTGACTCATATATTAAATTTCTAAATACCCTAAATATCTAAATACAAGCACCTTTCCAACTTTTCGTATATAGCCTTTGTTCACACATAATGCTAAATACTTCTTGAAGATGTTCCACATGGCTCCACATCTTTCTGTAAATCAAAATATTATCAAGATAAACAACAACAAATTTACCAATGAATGATATCAAAACTTGCACTAATGTACTAGAGACATTTGAGGGGCCAAATAGCATGACCAACCACTCAAATAAACCGCTTTTGGTTTTAAACAATTTCTTTTACTCATCACTTTATTCAAATTTGGCAGCGTCTACTTTGGAGATCAACCTTTGAAAAGATTAATCGCTCATGTAATTCATCTAACATATCATCGAGTTGTGGAATGAGATGCATGTATTTGATAGTAATATTATTGATAGTCCTACTATCAATGTACATACGATGTGTACTATCTTTTTATGACATCAATAATGCTGGAACAAAACATGGACTCATGCTTGCCCTTATAAAGGCTCAATTAATCAATTCACTTACTTGTCTTTGCAACTCCTTTGATTCCTCTCGATTACATCGACAAGCAAACTTATTTGGCAATTTTGCACTTGGTATAAAGTCAATTTGGTGCCCAACACCTCTAAAGGGTGGTAACCTAGGTGGGAGATCATCGAGGAAAACATCCTGATAGTCTTTAATCAAAGATTAATTAAAGATTGAACCGAAGGATGGTGATGAATATTGTTGAACCCGATTAATTGTATTTCTAGGTAAAGGGTATTTTCGAGTCCGACATCGGATTACTCTACCTTGTAATCCTTTTTATCCATCTATAAAAGAATGTCTCCGCCTCACCTTGAGGTAAGAGAATTCACCGTCTACATGGTATCAAAGGGAAATTTCCAATAAATTTTCTTCCCTCCCTGTGCGATATCCCAGCCCGCCTTCCTCGGTGTGTCCCGACCCACTTGCCCCCGTCGCGGTCTCCCGGCCCCCGCCCTCCTCGGCGCTTGCCTCCGCCTCCATCGCGGTCTCCCGACACCCGCCCTCCCCGGCGCTTCTCGGCCCGCCCTCCCTCGACGCTTCCCCGCCCGCCCTCAGCGTCTTTCGGCCTCGCCTCCCTTGGTGACTCCCAACCCCCTCCTCCCTTGCGATTTCCCGGTCCCCGCCTCCCTCGGTGACTCCCGGCCCCGCCTCCTGCGACGGTCACCCGACCCGCCTCCTGTGGCGATCTTCCGACCCCGCCTCCATCAGCGGTTTCCCGGCCCCGCTTCCCTGCGGCTCTCCCAGCGCTGCACCCCCTTGCTCGCTGCCCCCGCAGCGCATGGCTCCTCTCTGCGCGCGACTCCCACCTGGCGACACTCTCCCCGCCCTTGGCGAAGTTAGCCAATTCATGGAACATCCGACAAAATTTCAGTGGGATGCTATCCTTTGAATTGTCAAATACATCAAGAAAGACCCTGCCCGTGGTCTTCGGTATTCACATCACGATCATCTGAATATTGAGGCCTTCTGTGATGCTGACTATGCTGGTTGACTTGCTACCCGAAAGTCTACTTCTGGGTTTGCCGTTTTCCTGGCAGGTAACCTCATCTCATGGCGCAACAAGAAACAAACCGTCGTTTCCAGATCCACTGCTGAGTCTGAATACTGTGCGATGACCACAGTCACTACTGAGATCCTTTGGCTTCGTCATCTCCTCCATGAGATTGTTTTTTCGCAGTAGACGTCTGCTCATATTTGGTGTGATAATCAGACAACCACAAAGATTGCTTTCAATCCCGTCTTCCATGAACGTACGAAGCATATCGAGATGGATTGCCACTTTCTTCAACATCATCTCGAGCAGCACCATGTCAGTTTTAGCCACATACCGATGACATATCAGTTTGCCGACATCTTCACCAAAGGCCTTCCGGGTGCTCGATTGGACTCTCTCAGTACCAAGTTGAGCATTCACAGCATTAGCGACCCAATTTGAGTAGGAGTGTGTATGGTCTTGTGTAGTGTCTTCTTTTTTGCAGGACTTTTGGTCCAAGCTATCATGTACTAGCTTGAGGGGGAGTGTTGAACCTGGTTAATTGTATTTTCGGGTAAAGGGTATTTCTGATTCCCGCATCGGATTACTCCACCTTGTAATCCTTTTTATCTATTTATAAAAGAATGTCTCCGCCTCACCTTGCTTGAGGTAAGGGGAATTCACCGTCTACACATACTATCTTCATTGTTTGACTTTTCAATCATCATTAAGGAAAAAACAGATTTCTGTTTATGGATTGCTTTCTAAACTTGTTCCTTTTTTAGAAGGAGTCCGTCTTTCTAAATTTCTGGAACTGATTTTGCTTTAAGGGTTTGGTACATCTTCAACGGAGTAATTTTAATATTTTTATTCCCCAATCTGAAAGAATGTGTGCTTCCTCCGACCATATTTTACTAACCTGTTAAACTGTCATTACCTCCCTAACAACAAGTGACATGCTTCTATGGGAATGACGTCGCACAAAACTTTATCATCATAGTTTTTACCAAAGGAAAAAGAAACCAAAATCTGTTTGTTGTCTTGTAGACATGTTGTGTGTTACCATTATTGAGCCATTGCAGCTTGTACGACTGATGATGAATTTGAGTTGGAAGCCTCAACTTTTCCACTACTGTCGTTGAAGGAACATTTGTACATCCCGTGCCATCAATTATCACCGTGCATATTTGCTGATTTATGATGCAACAAGTCTATAAAAAATTTTCTTGCTAGTCTTCTTTTGAGCTGTTTTGAGTTTGCAAAACTTTTTGCAGCACAAACATATTTCCCACATCAACTTCTTCCACAATTTGATCTTCATTTTTGTTATGTAAAAAAATGAGAGTGGGAGAGAACGGGAAGTGAAACAGAATTATATTGCTAAAATCTACAGTATATATGCAGCAGAAATACAGCAAAAATTCAGCAGGATGGAAGAGAAGAATATAGGAGTGGAGGAAGGAGAAAATAGGAGAGGAGAGTGACGAACCTGTGGAAGACCACTCCACTGATTCCTTACTGGAACGTCCCAATGCACCAGCCCACACAGCAGCCTGCTGTGGAAAACTCCCAAATATCAGTTCGTGTTTTATCCCAACCCCCTGCTGCCACTTTAATACCCCTCCAGCCCACTGCCACAGCTGGCAATGTAATTACAAAATACAATATTGCTCTCTAACCAACTAACAAACTCTAACAGCCTATTTACAGATGTCACCAGCCCTTACCCACTAACAAACAACCCAGCCAAAAACAGCTGCCAACAGCTGGCAACACAATATCCCAAGTACAGCCCACACCTGGCAGTCCCTTATATTCCTAACAATTTTCAGATTCCCCACCATCATGAACATCCTCTTTGGTAGTCTTCTCAATTTCTCCAATCTTTTTGATCTTAATAATTTGATGGTTTGGGCAATTGACCTGAAAATGACAATATCCATGGCATTTGAAACACTTCTGATTCTCACATTCAAAGGAATTAAATTTTCCTTTTGGTGGTCCAATGACCTTTTCCTTTTCTTTATCTACCCTTTTGCTCCTTTCCAATTCTTTTTCAGCAACACCAACTTTATTAAAACTGTTGGAGTCTGCATCCCACATCGGACTTGAGGTCCGGTGTGGTCTTTATTATTTATTATAAATACACCCCAAGGGCTCCTTAGGAGACACACCTTGGGGGTTCGGGTCTCTCCTATTTTCTCCTTCTACATGGTATCAAAGGAGGTTTTTTGAAACTCAATCCCCCCCTCCCTATTTTTTTCCCCCTTCCTTTAGGGTTTCCCGTCCGGGGGCGGCGGCCTCCAGGCCCCGTAGGGTTACCGCCGCCGCCCCTCCGCCTCTGCCCTGCCCAGCTCCTCTCCGGCCTGCACCCTCCCGGCAGGCCCTCCCTCCCGGCAGGCCCTCCCTCCCGGCGCACCTCTCCTTCCGGCGTCCGCCGTCCTCCCGCGGTGCGCCCTCGTCCCAGCAGGCCTTCGCCCGGCGCCCGCGCCCTCTCCCCGGCGGCCATCTCTCTCCCCGACGCGGCCCGCGCCTCCTCCGTCGGCTCCTCCCTGCGGACTTCCTCCCCGACGACGCTCCCTCCCCGCGGCTCCCGACGCCATCACCCGCGCGGCCCCCGTCCCGTCGCGACTCCTCCCTCCCGCGGCCCTCTGTCCCGCGGCTCCCGGCTCCCGCGGCTCATCCCGGCGGATCTCCTCCCCTCCCGTCGCGGCCCATCCCGTCGCCGGACCTCCACTGCACGCGACGGCCCTCCCGACGGATCTCCTCCCTCTGGCGCCTCCCGCTGCTCCAACGCCTCCCGGCGCCTCCCGCTTCATCCCGCGCCGGCTCTTCCTCCGGCAGCCCTCCTCCCGCGGCTCCCGGCGGATCTCCCTCCAGTCCGGCGACCCCTCTCCGGCGGCCTCTCCCGTCCTGCTCCCCTCCCGGCGACCTCACCTGCTGCTCTCCGGCGGCCAGATCCGGACAGCTCCGGCCGAATCCGGCCGGATCCGGTGATTTCCAGCCAGATCCAGGCTACTCCGGCCGGCTCCGGCCTGATCCAGAGATTTCCGGCCAGTTCCGGCGATTTCCGGACTGTTCCGGGCAGATCCGGGCAGATCCAGACTGTTCCGGCCAGCAACCGGCCTCCACCCGTGCTGGCCGCTCCACGCAGGTGGCCTCCTCCAACTTCCAGCGCCGTCTCCCGGCCTCCTGCACCCTCGCCGGCCTCCTCCTGCGGCATCCCCGCCTCGCCGGCATCTCCCGGCACCTCCCGGCACCCGCATCTCTCTCCGCCGGCACGTCCTTTCGCTGGCGCAGCAGCTCGACCACCTCGGATTTGGGCCTGTTGGCGTCGCCAGTCCCGCAACAATTCTGCGGAATCCCCGCCTCCCGTCGCCGGCCCCGCAAGTGCGGTTTTCCCGGTGCTAGTTTGGAAATCTCGGCGTTTCATCGTCCGGCCCCACTAGTGCGGCATTCCTGGCGCTCCGTCACCCAGCCGATCTGAGTGGTCATCTGCTGCGCCCGCACCATCATCCATCATCCTGAGGGGGAGCTTCGATCGTGAGGGGGAGCAGCAGCCTGACAACTTTTTCTATAATTCTGCTTTCTGTCGTCTTGTTTTATCATCAAGCTGGGCATGTCCAGCTTGAGGGGGAGTGTTAGCGTCTGTTTTTATTGTTTTCTTTTCATCATGTGTCCAAGTTAGGTACACCTAGCTTGAGGGGGAGTGTTGGAGTCTGCATCCCACATCGGACTTGAGGTCCGGTGTGGTCTTTATTATTTATTATAAATACACCCCAAAGGCTCCTTAGGAGACACACCTTGGGGGTTCGGGTCTCTCCTATTTTCTCCTTCTACAAAAACAAATACCTTTGTAAAAAGAATTAGCTCTATTATAATTCTTGTGTGTCGGTGCCCTTGATTTGAGCTTTTGCTTCTCCATCTTGATAGCCAGCTTGCATACATCTTCAAGTGAATGTAACGGTGTAATTCCACCAAATGGGCAATGTCTTCATTTAATCCATCCTAGAATCTTGCAATGGATTGTTCTTTGAACTCCAAAATGTCACTTCTCATCAATAATTGATCAAACACTTTGATGTTGCCCTCAACAAGTTTATCCTCTTGTCGCAAGCTTTGTATACACAAATAAAGTTCTTGCTTGCACTTTTCTGGAAAGAGCATACTTTAGCTTTACCATCATGTTGTGTTGCTTTTTCATATTTTCTCACTGAAGAGATGCATAATCTTTAAATTTTAGAATAGTCACCTTGCACTTTGTAGATGGCGAATTCCCCTTCCCTCAATGTGAGGCAGAGATATTCTTTTATAGATGAGTAAAAATAATTACAAGGCGGGATATTCCGATGTGGGACTCGGAAATACCTATTATACTAAAATTGGATCCAACACTCCCCCTCAAGCTAGATATGCCCAGCTTGGACTGAGAGTCCCACAAAAGGAAAAAAGACGACATCGAACAACGCTATACATACCCCCCCTCAAGCTGGGCTGTGGAGGCTGTGAATACCCAGCTTGGTAGTGAGAGAGTCAAGGCGAGCTCCTGGGAGACTTTTTGTGAAGATGTCGGCAAGTTGATCCGCCTTCGGAATATGACCAAAGCTGATATGGTTCTGCTCCAGATGGTGGCAAAGAAAGTGGCAATCCACCTTGATATGCTTCGTCCGTTCATGGAAGTTGAGATTCGATGCAATCTTCGTGGGTGCCTCATTGTCACACCAGATATGAGCAGATGTCTGCGCTGGGAAACCAAGCTCATGGAGGAGATGACGAAGCCAGAGGATCTTAGTGGTAACCGTGGCCATGGCACGGTATTCTGCCCCTGCACTAGATCTGGAGACGACAGTCTGCTTCTTGCTGCGCCATGAGATGAGGTTACCAGCCAAGAACACAACAAATCTAGAAGTAGACTTGCGGGTAGCAAGACAACCTGCATAGTCCGCATCACAAAAGGCCTTAACATCTAAATGAGCATGATATGAGTACCGAAGGCCACGTGCAGGGTCTTTCTTTATGTATTTGACAATGCGGAGGACAACATCCTACTGAGATCTGGTTGAATACTCCATGAACCGACTCACTTTGCCAATAGCGCAGACAATGTTTGGTCGTGTCATGGTGAGATAGTTGAGTTTGCCCACCAGACGACGATAGCTCTCTGGGCGAGGAAAGTGTGCCGAGTCGGCATGGAGAGAGCGTTCTCCAAGCTCAAGAGGAGTGTCCACTGCAGTCGCCTGACTCAACCCTGCATCCTGTAAGATATCAAGGTTATATTTTCGTTGGCAGAGAGAGATAGTGTCCTCAGAACGGGAGACCTCGATGCCAAGGAAGTAGGTGAGAGGATTAAGATCTTTGGTGTGGAAGTGGTGGTGAAGGTGCGCTTTGAGTTGGGCGATTCCAGTGGAGTCGCTCCCTGTGATGATGATATCATCAACATATACCACCAGCAAAATACAACCGTTTGATGTTGTACGAAAGAAGATGGTGTGATCCTTTATACTGCGAGAGAGGCCAAAGGCTGTGACGACAGTGCTGAAGCGGAGGACAACCCACATAGTCCGCATCACAAAAGGCCTTAACATCCAAATGAGCATGATGTGAGTACTGAAGGCCACGTGCAGGGTCTTTCTTTATGTATTTGACAATGCGGAGGACAACATCCCACTGAGATCTGGTTGGATGCTCCATGAACCGACTCACTTTGCCAACAGCGCAAACAATGTTTGGTCGTATCATGGTGAGATAGTTGAGTTTGCCCACCAGACGACGATAGCTTTCTGGGTGAGGAAAGGGTGCCGAGTCGGCATGGAGAGAGCGTTCCTCAAGCTCAAGAGGAGCGTCCACTGCAGTCGCTTGACTCAACCCTGCATCCTGTAAGATATCAGGGGCATATTTTCGTTGGCAGAGAGAGATAGTGTCCTCAGAACGGGAGGCCTCGATGCCAAGGAAGTAGGTGAGAGGACTAAGATCTTTGGTGTGGAAGTGGTGGTGAAGGTGCGCTTTGAGTTGGGCGATTCCAGTGGAGTCGCTCCCTGTGATGATGGTATCATCAACATATACCACCAACAAAATACAACCGTTTGATGTCGTACGAAAGAAGATGGTGTGATCCTTTATACTGCGAGAGAGGCCAAAGGCTGTGACGACAGTGCTGAAGCGGCCAAACCAAGCACAAGGAGACTGCTTGAGGCCATAGAGGGATCAACGGAGGCAACAGACATGGGAGTTGCCTCCAGAGGCACGAAATACGGGGGGCTGCTGCAGGTAGACTTCTTCGTCAAGAAAGCCATGGAGAAAGACATTCTTGACATCTAGTTGATGAAGCGACCAATGATAATGAGCGACCAGAGATATGGATAGGCGGACAAAAGCCTTCTTGGCAATCAGAGAGAAGGTCTCAAAGCAGTCGATGCCATATGTCTGAGCAAATCCCTTCGCCACAAGATGAGTTTTGAGGTGATGAAGAGTGCCACCGGCATTGAGACAGATCGTATAAATCCATTTGCATCCGACCGTCTGTTTGCCTGCAGGGAGGGGGACCAGATCCCATGTATGGTTGTCATCGAGAGCCTGCAGTTCATCCCTCATCGCCTGTAGCCACCCCGGGTGTGATTTGGCATAGCCAACCGTGCGGGGGGTAGATATCGTCTCCAGTGCTGACAAACCTCTGAATGAAGATGTAAAGAGAGGAATAGTTTGACAAGAGCGAGTACCTTTCCGGAGTGCAATAGGCAAGTCGTCTGGTGCTGTGACAGGAGCATCAGACGAAGTGGGAATGATGGTGTCCTCGGCCTGGACGGGGGTACAGTCGATGGGTGACGAGAGTAGACCGTCCCAAAGCGATGACCAGTAGGGGGACACCAGAGCAGGGTGAATGACGAGAGGAAGACACTCATCGATGGTAGTGTTTGGATGAAGAGAGGGAGGAGTGAAAGAAGAGCTCTCAACAAACGACACATCGACAGAGATGATATAGCGCTGTAAGTCTGGAGAGAACCACCGGTATCCACGCTGAGTGTGGGAATATCCGAGGAAAATACATCGAAGAGATTTGGAAGAAAGTTTAGAGAGGTTGGGACGAGTGTCCCGAACATCACACAGACACCCAAACACTCGGAGAGGAAGTGAGTGAGGAGGGAGAGAGGAGAAGTGAGTCCGAAAGGGAGTCTCCCCCTGAAGGGTAGAAGAAGGGAGACGATTTAGGAGGTAGGTAGCAGTCAGGATAGCATCAGACCAAAAAAGGAGAGGTACCTTCATGTGGAATAGGAGGGCACGAGCAGTCTCTAGAATATGACGATGTTTCCGCTCAGCCACTCCATTCTGCTGAGGTGTGTCAGGGCAGGAGGTCCGATGAATGATGCCTTTATCTTTGAGAAACTGCTGAAAGGAAGTGGATAAATATTCCCATCCATTGTCGGAGCAGAGACATTTAAGGGAGGTGGAGAATTGAGTATGAATTTCATTATAGAAGGTCTGAAAGGTAGAAAAAACTGTAGACCGATCACGAAGCAGGTAAAGCCAGGTCATGCGAGATTAGTCATCAATAAAGGTGATATAATAACTGTACTCGGACTGACTAGGAACCCTGCAAGGACCCCAAACATCGGAATGAACAAGATTGAAAGGATTCGCTACACGTGGTTCTGGTCGAGGAACATACGCCGCCTGATGATGTTTGGCAAACTTGCAGGATTCACAATGGAAGGATAGGTGAGAACTGAATTGGTGGCAAAGTTTATGTAGGGTGGAAGCCGGTGGATGACCAAGCCGAGAATGTAGGTCAAGAGCACGTGCTGAGGTGGATGAGCAAACAAGAGATGGTGGGGTATCAAACATGTAAACCCCATTCCGAAGATAATCTCGACCAAGTTCTCGATTTGTCTTCCGCTCCTGAAAAACAACACCAGATGAGGTAAAAGTAGCAACACAATTTAAGTCTGTGGTGAGTTTGCTGGCGGAGGTAAGATTAAATGGACTTTGAGGAACATGAGCGACCGACGTCAGGTGAATAGACGGGGTCAAGGGACATGTGCCAAATCCAGTAATAGGGATTCTTGAGCCATTAACAACAATAATTGTGGAGGCACCTGTGTACGGATGATAGGTAGTGAATATACCAGAGTCCCCTGTGAGATGTTCTGACGGACCAGAGTCAAACATCTAAGGTGTTTGTTGATGAGAAATGCATGCGGTAGAGCTGCCGGTCTGAGCAATGAGGGCTGGAGAAGAGGATGGTGGCACAATTGCCCGATAAGAGTGTATCAAAGCAATCTCCTCCGGCGAGAGCGACCGTCTGTAACAGTCACCGGATGAAGGGGGACCGTCTTGCGGTGGAGCCGATGACGGAGGATGGGACAGCTGCTCGGGCGGTCGCACAAACGCACGAGAAGGCTGACAATGGAAGTGAGGGTGCGTCTTTGCAGGAAAACTGGTGACTGGAGGTTGTGCTGGAGGGCCGCGAGTGGACAAGCCATCCATTGAAGTGTTGATGGGCCGAGTGATGTCCGCCTAGAGGTCGGTGCCTGGTGGCTGTTTCGGAAGCAGGTCGGTACGTGCCGCGGGAGCTCTGAAAGGGAGCCCGTCGGGACAAGCGGGCGATGCGGTTTCTGGAGAGAGAGGCGTCGGGATCGGGAGGTGCCGGGAGGGCGGGCCGATCTTCGCGAGGGAGGAGGCGCGATAGAGGCGGTGTACGACGTTGGGTGGGAGCCGGAAGGAGCGCCGGAAGGGGGGTCAAGATGAACTCGGGGGGGGGGGGGTGGCGCACGCAGAGGAGGCCAACTGGAGGGTTGCCCCTGTTGATGGTTGTTCCGCCGGGAGAAACAGAGGCACCGAGACTGGGTCGGGAGGCGGGGGAGTCTGCGTGGAATGGCTCGCCTAGGTCGGGAGCGGGAGGAGTGCCACGGGAGGGATATGGACGCCGGGCTGCTTCGCGACGGAGGGGCGCATGGAGCGTTGCCGGGAGTAGCGGTTGGATCGGGAGGCGGGGGAGTCCGCCTGGAGAATGGAAGAGGAGCCGCGAGAGGGCTGGACGCTGTTGGGGCGGAGAGCAGCTGTTGGGAGGGACAGGGGTCGCCTGGCTTCGTCGCGACAGATGGACGCAGAGGAGCGGGAGCCGCGCAGAGCGGAGGAGGCGGGGCAAGCCGTAGGGGAGGGGTGCCGTGAGAAACCGCCGGGAATCTGCACGAGGGAGGGCGACGCTGGGTCGACGCCGGGGGGGGGGGCGTAGGGCAGAGCCGGGAGGGGGGTGGGGTGGCCGCGTAGGGCAGACCCAGGAGGGGGGGGGGTGGCCGCGTAGGGCAGACCCGGGAGGAGGGGTGCCACTTAGGGCAGAGCCGGGAGAAAAAAAAATATCTAAAGGAGGGAGGGCTCGGGATTAGGTTCCTACATGGTATTAAAGCCTTGGTATAACCTAGAGTCTCTCCTGTTCTCTCTCTCTCTCCGTCGAGTCGAAGCTGGGGCCAGCAGCAGGTGTGTTGGTGCTAGCCAGGTGCCCCTGTTGGATTGGTGTTGCCCGATCCTCTTTGGATGTTGTTGGGTCGAATGCTTGCGGTGCATACTGCACACCAGGCCGCAACTCTACGGGTCGAGCTCCGCGGTGAGCTCGTTGGGGGTTGTAGAGGGGCAGCGTGCCCCTGCTCTTCGGCCCCCGGCCCAAATTTTGGGGAATTGTAGCAGCTCTGATCGACTGTAGCAGAGTTGATCGGACGACATTGATAGGACACTGTAGCAGTGCGGACTTTGGCACGACTACTGTAGCAGGGATGACCGACGACACTGACAGGGCACTGTAGCTCGGCGGACTTTCAGCCGCCGACTGCTGTAGCAGCTTAGACTTGGGTGGGTGAGACACAGTAGCATAACGGATTTTCTGTGCGGTTGGTGGAATAGTGCTTTGTCCTTATTAGCCCATTTCGGGCTTGGGTTTCTGTGTGCGAGAACTCTGAAAAACTCTGTAATTTGTGCTCCCGACTATAGTGAAATTCTGCCTCTGTGGACATAAAGATCATTTTCTGAACCATGTAAATCTCTGTGTCCTGTGTGATTCTTTTTCTGTCTTTTCTTCACCTATAAACCTATTCTGTCATTGCGACTCCCGACGTTTCCACAACAACCCCAACTCTTGGAGCGCCTGGCCTGGTGAAGTGCCCTGAGCGCTTTGTGGCTCCTGTCTAGTGGCGCCCTCTGCGCATGAGCGCTAGTCCCTATGCGCCACTGCCGCACAATTCCTCTGCGCGAGCGCCCACACCCCTCATGATTCCTGCTCAAGCGCCGCACTCCAGAACCAAGCTGCGTGCCATTGTCTTGTCCAGGAACGCCCCAACCAGTCCTTGCGTGCCTCTTGGTGGTGATGTGCCTTCTGCTCACGCATCAATGCAGCGTGTTTCGCGTGCTAAAGCCCAAATTATGCGAGCGCCCCTTCTCGCATGGCGGGTCCCGCGTCCAAATCTGGTCTATCCTGATCAGGTTCTCCAGGATTTGATTCTCCAGATGAGCTGGATCCGCTTTCTTGGTTTGCGGCCAGGCCTCGTCGAACCACTTTGTTGCAGCTTGGACTTCTATCGAGCCTTTTGCTGTTGCCTGGACCTCCTTCATGCCTCTGTTCTGCCAGGTTTTTCTGTCTCTGTCCATGCACTGAGTGTCGGACCTCTCTGAGCTTGTCGAATCTATTGCTGCTCAGCTTTTCAGATGATTGTTTCAGGCATGCTTTTCTAGATCATCTTTCTAGGCGCCATCTTTGTGCTCGTTCAAGGACCTTTTCCGATGTCCAAGATGGTTAGGATGCGTCTTTCGTGGCGGTTTCGACATTGTCTAAAATGCGTAAGGGGCTCAGTTCGATAGTCATGCTATCTCGACCGTAACATCCCTTGTTTTTGAACGGGTTGTTTTGCGGGTAGTTTTGAACTTTTGAGGTTGGTGGGTGTGCCAACATAAATTCTAAGCTTTGGAACCTAATTTCGAAAGTTTGATAGCTCTAAGACCTTGTTTTTAGGTGGGGTGTAAGTTTCGGTGGAAGTCTTGAGGTTTCGAGCAAACATCGAAGGATGGACGACCTGGGCTGTTAAAAACAACTCTAGTGAGAAATTCACGTTGTGTAAGTGGTTTACACGGCGTGCGGCAGGGCGTGAAAGCTCGGGGGGCTTACCCTGAGGAATTCACGACGTGTATCAAATACACGCCGTGAAGGTTGTTCATGTCGTGTACTGAATACACGACGTGAAACTTGCGGGTGTGTTTTTTTTAAAAAAAGCCACAGGGGGCTTGACCCCCCTCATTTCTCCTTCATGTACAGTGGCAGGAGCGCCCAGGGGGTCTCGCAGCGCCTTCCCCTCCAGGGTTTCTAGGGTTCTTCATTCGAGCTTCGATTTGAGCTTCGTCTGTCTTGTCGGAAGCGTAGCGGTAAGTCCTTTTGTTCTCTTGCTTCTTTTTCTTGTTTATCTCGCCATATGGAATGCCAAATTCGTGCGAGTTCTTTTACCTTATTTTTATGGCGTTTGTCTAAAACTCCGATTTCTCTTGTGCTCAAGTTAGAGACCGATATTCGACGAGCGAGCGCCTACTAGCCTAAGGTAGGTGGTGTCTAGCTTTTTTCTTAATTTTACGTGTTATGGGTGCGCGATTAAATATGTACGCTGGGTTGTTCGAGGGAAACCTTTAATTAATTAATGTTTGTCCTTAACTTGATATTATGGGATGCCGTTGAGCATGCCCTAACCTATTTATATATGCTAAGTCAGGTAAGGGGCTTTTGACCAACTGGGCGGGTTAGGATGGTTGTGTAATTTAATTTAATTAAATGTTGTATGATTGTATGAGTTCCTTGGGAATGTGATGGGCGTGGCCCGAGGTATTGAAGTGATGTTGATCACCGGGACTGAGATGACATGGTTTGTCAGGCTGAGGGTGTGACCCGAGATACATGGGGTGATTTTGATCACCAAGTTGAGGCGACATGGTTCGTCGGGATTGAGGCGACATGGTTCGTCGGGCTAAGGGCATGACCTGCATGACTTGAGATGGTGTTGACGATTGGGATTTAGCGACGTGGTCGCATGGGGCACGAGGTGCCAGATGATGTGACTTAGGAAATGTTGGTGATTGTCGCTCACTCTTGTTGGTCGACGCGCCATTGGAGTCGCGTGCACACAAATAGGACCCAGTCAAGGTGGCGTTGGCCACTCGTTATGGGTGGAGACATCTGTAGATATTGCGGCTTAGGGGATGGTGTTGACTATCAGTTATGGAGGAGGTGCTCACCGTAGAAAGCCATGATTGATGGTGATGGACCATCGGGAGATGGTGTTGAGACCATTAGTTGGGGGTCGATGCTCGCCATTATATTTGAGCTCGATGGGTCGGGATTATTGTAGGAAGAATATAGCCGTGCCTCGGGACGTCGGGCTGTTGAGCCGATGGTGTTTTATTATACATTGGAGGACGGATATCGTCGTGCCTCGGGACGGCAGCTGTTGAGCCGACGATGACTTTTTGAGCGGGGGTTTGAGGGACTTGGGACATATTGATGTGTGTTAGAATGGATGATCAATTAACCCAATACCCAAGGTGCCTCTCTAAGGGAGGCCTTGGTGTCTATTTATAATGAATAATATAAATGGCATGATACCTAAGTTCGATGTGGGACTTAGGTCAACTTAACCTCTAACACTCCCCCTCAAACTAGGTGTACCTAGCTTGGATACATAAGAAAACAAAAATAAATCTCTGACACTCTCCTTCAAGCTGGAACATATATATTTATCATGCCCAGCTTGTTACACAAAAATTGGACACTTGGTCCAGACATCCTTTTTGTGAGAACATCTGTAAGTTGATCAGAGGTGTGAACATGACCGAAGGTGATCTTATTCTTCTCAAAGTTTTCTCGAACGAAATGACAGTCAACTTCAATATGCTTTGTTCGCTCATGAAAGACTGAATTTGTGGCAATCTTGATAGCAGCTTGATTGTCACACCTGATATGTGCCGGTTTCTTGGTTGTATATCCGATCTTTTGAAGAATTTGTTGTGCCCAAATAATCTCTGCAGTCACATATGCCATGACATGATACCCCGACTCTGCACTTGCTCGGGAGATAACCGTCCGCTTATTGCTTCTCCATGAGATGAAATTTCATCCAACAAATACGACAAAACCAGATGTAGATCTCCTAAAAGAGAGATGCAACATAATCTGCATCACAAAATGTCTCAATATCTGTATGCCCATGATTAGAATATAGAAGATCTAAACCCGATTCCTTTTTCACATTTGTAACAATGCGAAGAACAACATCCCACTGCGTTTTTGTTAGAGATTTCATAAACTGACTCACTTTGCTAACCGCACAAGCAATATCGGGCCGAGTCATTGACAAGTAGTTAAGCTACCCAACAAGTCGTCTATATCTGTCGGGTGATGAAAACATCTCATTGTTAGTATGAAATGACTTTTCTTCAGGTTCGAGGGGTGAGTCAAGCGAGTCAGCTCGGGCCATGTTAGTCTCCTGCAGCAGATCAAGAACATACCTTCTCTGAGATAGAAAAATTCTTTTGTTACATCTGGAGACCTCAATTCCTAAGAAATATCGCATTGGATCCAAATCTTTTGTTTGAAAATTCTGATGGAGAAAAGACTTGCGTCTACCAATGCCAGCAATATCACTGCCAGTAATAATAATGTCATCCACATAGACCACCAAAAGAATGCTTCCTGCTGTAGATTGATGATATAAAACAGAAGAATCTTTTATGCTCTGGCACATGCCAAAGCTAAGCATAACGGTGCAAAAATGGTCAAACCAAACACGTGGCGACTGTTTGAGTCTATACAACGATCGACGAAGACGACGGACCTTGGAGGACTCCCCCTGAGCAACAAACCCGAGTAGTTGCTCCATATATACTTCTTTATTAAGAAATCCAAGAACAAAAGCATTTTTAACATCATGGAGAAGTCAGTGAGATGAGGCAACAAGAGAGATAAGTAGGCGAATCGAGGTCATCTTTGCATCGAAGAGAAGGTGTCAAAATAATCTAACTTCATATGTCTGTGCATAACCTTTGACAACAAGGCGAGTCTTAAGACGATTAAGAGAGCCATTGACGTTGACGCGTACTGTATAAATCTATTTGTAATCAACCACTTGCTTACCCGAAGGAAGATGGACAAGATTCGTAGTATGATTGGCGTCCAGAGTCTGAAGTTCATCCTGCATAGCCTGTAACTAGTCAGGATGAGATATGACCTCGACAACAGTGTGTGGGGTCGAGTGAGCAACCAGTGTCTCAATAACTCACGAGGTAGCCGCAAATATTCCCTGATAAGACTGAAAGGAGTGCGAGCTTTTGCGAAGTGCAATAGGCAACTCTGGTGATGGAGAGCAATAGGAGCAGGTGAATCTCGGGTGTGGTGGCGACATCAGGTGGCAGGGTGGCAGTTGTGTGAGGTTGGCGATTATATTCCTGGCCAAATTGTGATCCAACAACATCACTAGGAAGAGACAAAGGTGGTGGTGTATTGAGAGAATATGGTAAAATAACTTCGGAATCAGGAAAAGTAGATGGTGGTGGGAACTCGAGAACAAAAATAACTGATGATTCAGCAAAGGAAACATCAGCTCAGACAACATAACGACGCAAATTTGGAGGGAAGCATCAATATCTGCAATGGGTGCAAGAATAGCCAAGAAAGATGCATTTTAGAGCACGTGTGTTAAGGAGGGCCCTTGGATAGTATACACACGTTGGGGTAAATCTGGAAAGGTGGGTAATGCCTAGGGGAATTCGGTTTTGGGTGCTCCCACTGCACGGGAATATTCAGTTTTGGGTGGTCCCACTGCACAGGAAGATTCAATTAAGGGAAATCCAGCTGTTAAAACAGAAAGGCAGAAGGACAGTTTGGAGATTGCACAGGAGAAAGTTTGTTAGAAGTGGACCCTGATATATTGGGGACCCGCATGGAGAGGGGGGCATTCTTCCAGTTTAGTTGAAGTTCGGCCATTGGAGCTTGGGCAGGAGAAGCGGGTTCTTCTGTTAGTTTTCTTTTTTTTCCCTGCAAATGTACTGCTATTAGTTTATGCTTTTCTACTGTAAAGGTCAGTTAAAGTACCGAATATACTTATGCTTATTTTTATCATACGGAATTCTGGTGCACTCTATCAATATTGGTCCGACCTGTCGCTCGTGCACCCAGACTCCATCTCTTTGTTCTCCTTCGGTTCTGCTTTTATGGAGACCCGCTAACTATCTCGTCTCGACGGCGTCGAGCAGCGATTGGGACGCTTGGAAGTGTCTTTGCAAGAACTTTTGGAAAAACACCAGCAAACAGAGGCCGATCGTTTGTGTTGGGAGAAAGAGCTGATTGATCAAGGTGACTTCCGCCGTTTAATGACCAGTCACATGGAAAAACAGGCCCAACGACATGATTTTCCCACGTTCGGCGATTTTGCTCTCTCAGGAGTCCCTCCGGAAACCCTTCCTTCGCCCGACGAACCACATCCTCATCGTTCAGACACCATGGACATCTCGAGTACCGCCGTTCCCTTCGCCATCAGACCTCACTCACGACCTTTGGCTGCAGTACCCAATACATCTGATCATCTCCTTTCGGTTCGTCGCGTTGAGCTCCCTCTCTTTGACGGCTCGGATCTGCGGGGTTGGTTAACACGAGTAGAGCTCTACTTCCGCGTTCAGCAAACTCTGGACGATGTAAAGATCTCTCTCGCTCAGGTTTGCATGGAAGGCATTGCTGCCCATTGGTTTACAGTGCTTCAAGAGGTTCAGCCACACCTTTCTTGGTTGATTTTTAAAACTGAGTTAATGGCGCACTTCATTGACTTAGACAATCAAAATCCCTATGAGGAATTGGCTGCCCTCCATCAACAGACTTCAATTGCCGATTACATTGAGCAATTTGAATACTTGGCTTCTTTAGTTCGACGACAGCCCGCGATGCAATATGTGGGCTATTTTTTACATGGTTTGCGCGACGACATCCGTAGCTGGGTCCGGATTCATAATCCAGAAACCCGCCTCCAAGCCATGCGCGTCGCCCGACATGTGGAGCTCGCTGTTTCCAAAACTGGTAGTTCTGGTTTCCGATCATTTTCCCCTCGTCTGGTTTCTGGTGCCCGTGCTCTTGATCGTTGGTTACCCCCTCCCACCAGACCTCCAGAAATTTGCCCACCGGGACCCTCTACTTGTCCTCGGCCGCGTGACATGGGTACTTCTGGATTCATGCCCGACACTTCAAAACCTTCAGTTCCCAGCGGTCGTGACACCAGATTTTTTATCATCTCATGAGCGGGAAGACCGTCGCAAATGTGGCTTATGTTTTCGCTGCGGTCTTCCTTATAATCCACTTCATAAATGCCTTGATCCCAAGTTACGCATCACACTGCTGGGGGTGGATGATGATGTCCCAACAGATGACTGTTCCGAACCCCCTGTCGAAGAATTTACTCCTGCTCCTGAAGGGGGAATGTTCTGTTGTTGCTTTTCCAGATTTTGGAACCGTGCTGTCTGTTCAAGGTTCACCTCACCTGTCTGTTACTTCTTTGAAACGTGAGGGCCATTTGAGAGATCTCCCTATTCTGATTCTGCTGGATAGTGGCGCAACTCATAATTTTATCTCACTTAAGGTGGTTGAAATGCTTCATTTATCTGTTTTGCCGTCACCACTTTTACGGGTCAAACTTGGTGATGGTCATCGCATTCACACTAGGACTTTGTCCACAACTTCATTTGCTAATTGGCGATTTTTCCTGTTTTGTGGATGCTTATGTGATGGACTTAAGCGGCTTGGACTTCATTCTAGGCATTGCCTGGTTACACACCCTAGGCGACGTCACGAAAAATTGGGCCAAAATGACAATGCGTTTTCAATTTGCTGGGCATGATTACTTTCTTACAAGTGCTCCCCATAACTTTCAGACTGCAACATCTTTAAATAGCTCTTCTGCCCGTTTTACCTATCCTGTTCTCCATCGCTTATTATTGGGCAGCAAGGAGGAGTCTCCCCCACCACTACTATCCAAGCACCAACCGCAGGCCTTGAATGGTTTGTTACAGGAGTTTGCAGTAATTTTCGGTGACCCCAAGGGGCTACCTCCTCCTCGCCAATGGGAACATAGCATTCGATTGCAGCAGGGCCAAGGACCAGTAGTAGTGCGTCCTTACCGCTACCCCCACTTTCAGAAAAATGAAATTGAAAAACAGGTTCATTCTTTATTCCAGCTTGGTTTTATTCGATCCAGTACCAGCTCTTTTTCCAGCCCTGTGTTAGTCAAAAAAAAAAAAGGATGGAACATGGCGACTTTGTGTGGATTACAGGTCCTTCAATCAAGTAATTATCCCTCATAAATTTCCCATTCCAGTTGTCAATGAATTACTTGATGAGGTGGGTGGTGCAAAATATTTTTCTAAGTTGGACTTAAAATCTGGCTACCATCAAATCCGTATGTGGGACAGTGATATTGAGAAGACTGCATTCCGTACTCACAACGACCACTATGAATTTCTAGTTATGCCTTTTGGATTGTTCAACGCTCCGTCTACTTTTCAGGCTGCCATGAACGATGTGTTTCGTCCATTTCTCTGCAAATTTATTCTGATTTTCTTTGACGATATCCTTATCTACAGCAAGGATTGACACAACATTTACAACATCTTTGCTTAGCTCTGCAATCACTTCAGCTTCATTGTTTTGTTGCCAAACCCACCAAGTGTCTCTTTGCGCAAACTCGTATCGGTTATCTTGGTCATATTATTTCTCATGAGGGTGTGTCGGTTGATTCCGCCAAAGTTCAGGCTGTTGTTGATTGGCCCCAACCTCTTTTCGTCAAGGGGGTGCGTGATTTCCTGGGCCTCACCGGCTATTACTGGAAGTTTATCCGCGGTTATGGACAGATTGCTCACCCACTTACTATTTTGACAAGAAAAACAGGTTTCCTTTGGAATTCCTCTGCTCAAGCTGCTTTTGACCATTTAAAGCTCCTTCTAACAACCATTCCAGTGCTAGCCTTACCCGGTTTTTCCAAACCTTTTGAGGTGGAATGTGATGCTTCGGGACGTGGGGTGAGTGCCGTCCTTATGCAAAATTGTCGTCCAATTGCATATTTCAGCAGGGCTTTTGGTGATAAAACGTTAGCCAAGTCCACTTATGAAAAAGAAACTATGGCTTTAGTGTTGGCCATCCAACATTGGCATCCTTATTTATTGGGCAGCACTTTCACAGTATTTTCCGACCATCACAGTCTTCAATTCTTTCTTCAGCAGCGGGTTGTATCTGTCGATCAACAAAACTGGATTGCAAAATTACTCTGCTATAGATTTAATGTTAAATTCAAGTCAGGATCGACTAATTCAGCAGCAGATTCGCTATCCAGGAAGCAGGAGACAACTGAATATCGTGTTATTCAATCGTTTCCTGTCTGGGCTGATAGTTCTACATTAACCGCTGTTGTCCGGTCCGACCCTGCACTTCAGCACATTATTCAAGCACTCCAAGTGGATAGTTCTTCAAAGCCTGGTTTCACTTATTCTAACGGTATCCTCCGTTATCAAGGCCGCCTCGTTCTTTCTGCTGCTTCTCCCTGGATACCCCAACTTTTGACTGAATTTCATGCCACACCTCATGATGGCCATGCTGGATTTTATTGTACCTATAGACGGCTGACCGCTAATTTATATTGGATAGGTATGCGTCGCCAAGTGCTTGATTTTGTTCAAAAATGTGACATTTTTCAACGTTTCAAATATTCCACATTGGCCCCGACATAGTTATTACAACCCCTTGAGCTTCCTACTCTCATTTGGTCAGATATTTCTACGGATTTCATATCTGGCTTACCAAAATCTCGCGACTTTGATGTGATTTTGGTTGTGGTCGATTGTTTATCGAAGTATGCTCATTTTATCTCCCTGAAACATCCCTATACAACAAGGTCCGTGGCTGCAGTTTTTGTGCAAGAAGTGGTTTGCTTGCATGGGATGCCAACTTCAATTGTAAGTGATCGTGATCCAGTTTTCCTTAGCACTTTTTGGACTAAACTATCTGGTCTTCACCATACTAAACTCAAATTCAGTTTATCTTATCCGCAAACCGACGACCAAACAGAGGTCGTCAACCGGTGTCTTGAGACTTACCTTTCGCTGATTGGTGGGCGAACAACCCAAATCTTGGTCTTTTTGGTTACCTTGGGCGGAATTTCACTATAACACCTCCTGGCATTCCTCGACCAACGCCACTCCTTTCGAGGTGGTTTATGGTCGCCCACCGCCTACACTTTTCAGCTCCCAGCCTTCTGAAATTCAGGTGGATGACGTTGCTACTGTTTTGGGAGACCGCGATGAGGCTCTCCGACAACTTCGTCATCATTTGCTGCGCTCTCAAAATTATATGAAACAGTGGGCTGACCGCCATCGTCGCCAAGTCGGATTTTAGGTGGGGGAATTTGTGTATCTTAAACTGCGACCTCATCAACAGACTTCGCTGGCTCAAAGGATTAATTCCAAACTTTCTCCTAGATTTTATGGCCCTTTCCGCATCTTAAAACGTGTGGGACCGGTCGCCTACCATTTGGAGTTACCCCCCACGCTCGCCTCTATTCGATTTTTCATATTTCCCAACTTAAAAAGGCAGTGGGAAACATCTCCGTTCAGCCTTCTTTACCTGCACACTTGGCTCCTGATTCAGCAGATTGGCCTGAACCCGAAGCCATTTTGGCTACCCGTTTTCAGCAGCAGGGACCCAGTGATATTCCACAATCGCTTGTTCAATGGCGTGGCCAATCTACTGACGACGCTACGTGGGAGGATGACTATGTTCTTCGTAATCAATTTCCCTCTTTTCAGCTTGCGGACAAGCCTGTATCTTAGGATGGGGGGAGTGTTAAGGAGGGCCCCTGGATAGTATATACACGCAGGGGTAAATCTGGAAAGGTGGGTAATGCCCAGGGGAATTCGGTTTTGGGTGGCCCCATTGCACAGGAATATTCAGTTTTGGGTGGTCCCACTGCACAGGAAGATTTAGTTAAGGGAAATCCAGCTGTTAAAACAGAAAGGCAGAAGGGCAGTTTGGAGATTACACATGAGGAAGTTTGTTAGAAGTGGACCCTGATATATTGGGGACCCGCATGAGAGGGGGGCATTCTTCCAGTTGAAGTTCGACCATTGGAGCTTGGGCAGGAGAAGCAAGTTCTTCTGTTAGTTTTCTTTTTTTCTGCAAATGTACTGCTGTTAGTTTCTGCATTTCTACTGTAAAGGTCAGTTCTCTAAGTACCGAATATAGTCCTGCTTATTTTTATCATACGAAATTCTGGTGCACTCTATCAATGTGCATCAAACTTGGTAATTGAGGGGCGAATATCTCGAACATAACACACAACAAAAAATGCGTAGGGGTAGGAAATGAGGGGGTGTTGTTGGAAATAAAGAATGGAAGAGCGTCTCCCCCTGAAGAACAGACGAGGGAAGTATGTTGATAAGATAAGTGGTTGTAAGAATGACATCACCCCAAAAAACGGTTGAAACGTTCTTCTGAAATAAAGGCATCCGAGCAACTTCTAACAGATGACGGTTCTTTCGTTCAACAACACCATTTTGTTGAGGTGTGTCGGGACAAGAAGTCTGATGAATAATGCCATGGTCATCGAGAAAAGACTGGAATGAGCCAGATAAATATTCATGCCCATTGTCAAAACGAAAGTAGTGAAGTTTAGCGGAAAACTGGGTGGTGATTTCTTGATAATAGGAGCGAAACACGAAAAATATTTCAGAACGATTTTTCAACAAATAGACCCAAGTCATCCGTGAAAAATCATTGATGAAAATAACAAAAGAAGAGGTCCCAACTTCGGAAAAAGTTTTTGAAGAATGGGGGCAGGTGGATGACCAAAGCGATAGTGAAGCTGGAGGGCATGATTAGAGGTGACAGGACAGACGAGAGTTAGAGGTCGAGTCAAGCACATTCACACAACCCTGAAGACGTCCACGACTAAGCACTCGAGTCATTGAATGCTCCTGAAATATAACTGAAGCAAGTGAGAAGATGACTTGACACTATAAGTAAGCTGTAAGTTTACTAATTGATAGTAAATTGAAGAGACAATTGGGAACAAAGACAACATCGGATAGTGTCAAGCCAGATTGAACAATTCTCATAACCAACAATCTGCACTGTTTGACCATCGGGTACAGTAATATTACCTCCAGTCAAGGATAATTTGTAGGACCGAAGAATACCTGCATCCCCAGTGATGTGTTGTGAGTTACCAGAGTCAAGAACCCATAAGGTGGACCATTGGGATGGACACGCCACTGGAGTATCGTCATGGGCAACAATGGCGCTTAATGATGCCATAGATTGTGTGCGAAGAACCTATAAGGTGGACCATTGGGATAGACACGCCACTGGAGTATCGTCATGGGCAACAATGGCGCTTAATGATGCCATAGATTGTGTGCGAAAAATGCATGTCGACAAGGTGTTGGAGGTGCGCAATTGGTAGAGAATAGGTGCTAAAATTGCACAGGTAGAACATCCAGGTATCAATTAGGTTATAGAAGAAATATCCACATGGATGACGGCGGAGTGGTGTTGTGCATTTTGGGGCATCACGTATTTGCATTGGGAGAGGCGACACACAAGTGGCAGTTGTGCTGAGAGGCGCCGTTGCACGGGAGGTGCGGGTGTGGACGGGGCAGACGTCGCACAGGGTGCAGGGCGGAAGGGAGGGAGAGGTTAAACCCGCTCTGATACCATGTTAGAATGGAGGATCAAGTAACCTAATACCCAAAGTGCCTCTCTAAGGGACGCCTTGGTATCTATTTATAATTGTAGAATGGAGAAACCCACACGGGGAGACTGCTTGAGGCCGTAAAGAGAGCGGCGGAGACGGCAGACACGAGATTCAGCGCCGGCGGCACAAAATCCGGGGGGCTGCTGGAGATAGATTTCTTCCTCAAGAAAGCCATGGAGGAATGCATTCTTGACATCCAATTGATGAAGAGGCCACCGATGATGGGCGGCGAGAGAGATGAATAGCCGGACAGAGGCCATCTTGGCAATCGGGGAGAAGGTATCAAAGTAGTCAACTCCGTATGTCTGAGCAAAGCCTTTGGCCACAAGGCGGGCTTTGAGGCGATGGAGAGTACCATCGGGATTCAGCCTGACCGTGTAAATCCATTTGCTGCCCACTGCCTGTTTGCCTGCTGGAAGGGAGACAAGATCCCAAGTATGGTTTTCCTCCAGAGCCTGCAATTCATCCCGCATGGCTGCGAGCCACCCGGGGTGAGATTTGGCCTCACCAACTGTGCGAGGTATAGAAACCGTCTCCAGAGCGGACAAACCCCTGTAAGAAGAGGCAAATAGAGGAGTACTCTGGCAGGAGCGGGTACCTTTCCGTAGGGCGATGGGCAAGTCCGCGGGTGGCGGAGCAGGAGCAGCGGACGAAGCGGGAGCATCAGTGTCACTGGCCGGAACGGGGAATACAGTCGAAGGACGGCGGGAGTAGACCTGACCAAAATGGGTGTCAACAGTGGTGGACGCCGGTGGAGGATGGAGGAG
Source organism: Viscum album (assembly GCA_963277665.1). Taxonomy (NCBI): domain Eukaryota; kingdom Viridiplantae; phylum Streptophyta; class Magnoliopsida; order Santalales; family Viscaceae; genus Viscum; species Viscum album. The sequence continues at coordinate 1,982,258,423 of OY728120.1, read as the reverse complement.
GAGAGGAGGACAATCATCGAGGACAGGGTCAGGAGGAGGAGAGGTAGGAGGAGGCAAATCCGGAAGAGGCTGGATGATGAGGGGAAGACAGTTATCAATGGCAGAGTCAGGAGGAGGAGAGGGAAAGGAGAATGGAGAACTTTCCACAAAGGAGACATCTGCGGAGATGACATACCGGCGAAGGTCCGGGGAGAAGCAGCGGTATCCGCGCTGAGTGCGGGAATAACCGAGGAATATGCAGCGGAGAGATTTGGGAGAGAGTTTGGTGCGGTCAGGGCGAGTGTCACGAACATAACACAAGCAACCAAACACTCGAAGAGGGAGGGAATGAAGAGGGAGAGTGGGGAAAAGAGCCCGAAAGGGAGTCTCCCCCTTAAGGATAGAAGAAGGAAGGCGATTGAGGAGGTAGGTAGCAGTGAGAATGGCATCGCCCCAAAAGAGCAGAGGCACCTGTCGGTGGAAGATGAGGGCACGGGCAGTCTCTAGAATATGTCTGTGTTTCCGCTCGGCCACGCCGTTCTGCTGGGGTGTATCAGGACAGGTCTGATGAAGGATGCCATTCTCCCGGAGAAACTGCCGAAAAGAAGTGGAGAGATACTCGCGCCCATTATCCGAGCGGAGACATTTGACCGAGATAGAAAAACGATTCTTAATTTCATGAAAAAAGGTTTGGAAGGTGGAAAACACTTCGGAGCGTTCCCGAAGAAGGTAAAGCCACGTCATTCGGGAATAGTCATCAATGAAGGAGATATAGTATTTATAGCCCAAGTGACTCGGAACGGTACACGAGCCCCAAACATCGGAATGAACCAGAGCAAAGGGGTGGGAGGCCCGTGTATCCGTGCGAGGAATGTAGGAAGAGCGATGATGTTTTGCAAAAGAGCATGACTCACAATGGAAAGTAGGAGTCCGACTGAAGTCTGGAAACATCTGATGAATTGTGGATGCAGGCGGGTGCCCTAATCGGGAATGGAGATCAAGTGCCCGAGAAGAGGTAGACGTGCAAGCAATGGGTGTTGGCCCCTCGAACATGTAGACCCCGTCTCGAAGCCGGCCTCGACCAAGTTCCCGGTTCGTAGCCTGCTCCTGAAACACAACACCAGAGGAGGTAAATATGGCCGCACAGTTATAATCTTTAGTCAGTTTACTGATGGAAAGCAGATTAAAGGGACTGCGGGGCACATGTGCCACAGAGGGTAGGTGTATCGAAGGAGTCAGGGAGCATGCGCCGAAGCCCGCTATGGGGATAGTGGACCCATCAGCGACAGTGATGGCTGAAGAACCGACATAAGGGCAATAAGACGTCAACATACCAGTATCACCGGTGAGGTGGTCGGAGGCACCTGAGTCCAGCAGCCATGCAGGGGAGCAATGGCTGACCAAGGCAGTGGGGCAAACAGTACGGGCCAGAGAAGCCGAGGAGGGAGCGGGGCGGACAGAGGCCGGTGGATCATGAGGCCGCCTGAGGTCGGCCATAGACAGGGCCAGAGACGGGAAAAGAGAGGCGACAGTCGAGGACACGTCCCGGACCGCGGGCCGTCCCTGCCGCAGGTGCTGAGATGGTCGGCCATGCAGGACCCAACATCGGGCGATCAGGTGGCCAAACTTGCCACAATGGTGACAGAAGGGACGTGGACGACGTGAAGCACGACCACGTCCCGAGGAGTCCGCCATGGAAGCGGCGGAAGCTGAGGCAGCGGGCCGGCGGGATGATCGGGCGCAGGACGTGCGCGTGCTGGAAGGGCTACCGGAACGAGGGCGCTCTGCGAGGATGAGGGCGTGCCGCCGGGAGAAGGGCGCTCTGCCGGGAGGGTCTGTTGGGACAGAGGCCGAGGGCGTGTGCTAGGGGGAAGGCGGCGAAAAGGGAGGGGGGGGGGGGGGCGCAGGGCGAGTGGAGCGGGGGCGCTCGGGAGGTGCGGGGCAGCGGGAGGCGCTGGAGCCGCAGGAGGCGTCGGGGCAGCGGGAGGCGCTGGAGGCGTTGGAGCTGCGGGAGGCGCCGGGCAGCGGGAGGCGCTTGGCGAGGGTGAGGGTGCCGGGGCGAAGCAGGGCGAGTCGCCGAGGGTGAGGCGCCTGAGTGGGAGGCGCCGCAGCGAGGCACCGGGGCGAGGCGCCGGGAGCCGGGGAGCCGGGAGCCGGGACGGCGGGGCGAGCCGGAGACACCGGGGAGCCGGGAGCGCGCAGGAGCAGCGGGAGGCGCCGGGGGAATGGAGGGCCGCCGGGAGGTGAGCCGCAGGGGCTGGGCGTGCGCACGGTGGGGGTTGGCCGGGAGCGCCGCTGGGAGGGAGGTCCGCAGGGAGGAGCCGACGGAGGAGGCGCGGGCCGCGTCGGGGATGAATGGAGCCGGCGCGATGGAGGGCTGCGCGACCGAGAGCCGGCAGGGAAGAGGCGGGACACGAGGCGGAGGGCCGCCGGGGAGCCGCGGCGACGGGATGCGCGCGCAGGAAGGGCGGGCCGACGGGATGCGGAGAGGAGCAGCGGGAGGAGCCGGGAGCCGCGTCGCGCCGGGGAGCCGCGCAGGGAGGAGGAGTGCTCCGGGAGAGGGCGCGGGCGCCGGGCGAAGGCCTGCTGGGACGAGGGCGCACCGCGGGAGGACGGCGGACGCCGGGAGGAGAGGTGCGCCGGGAGGGAGGGCCTGCCGGGAGGGTGCAGGCCGGAGAGGAGCTGGGCAGGGCAGGGCTGCGCCGGGATCGGAGGGGGGGGGGGCTGCCGGGAAGGGCTAGGGCAGCAGGGAGAGAGGCGGGGCCGGGAGGACGCCGGGAAGCCGCAGAGGAGGGAGGGTTCGGGATAAAAAAAAATCCCTCTGATACCATGTAGAATGGAGAAACCCACTTACCTTCAAGGTGAGGTGGGGCTCTTCTTTTATAGAATGAAAAAGCGGAATGTACAAGGGAGTATTCCGATGTGGGACTCGGAAATACCCAGAATAATACAAAAGAGGGTTTAACAATAATGAACAATAAAGATGACATGATACCTAAGTTCAATGTGGGGCTCAGGTCAACTTAATCTCTAACAATGGGCGTGCTGTTACGATGCCGATTACGTGATTGGTGGCACGTGAGGTGTTGGATGGCACAAGGTGCCAGTGATATATTTATGGGAGGAGCCCAACGGCTCTCCAGGTATGATATTCTTCAGGGGATGCGTGGGCTTTGAGCCATGGATCCTCACCACTGCAAATATATCTTTGCAGACATGTATTGCCTACAAATATATATTCGGGGGCACGTATTCAGAGGCATACCAGCGTCGGCCGAAGCAGGTGAAACGCTCACTTGTGGCTGTTGAGCACAAGTGGAGCGGGCTATTTATATTTATGTGCGAGTTAATGCAATTTACTTATGTATGCATACACTTGTATAATTATGGATGTAAGACATATGTTAAAATGAGAAAACCCCCTCGCCTCCTTACCTCAGAGTGAGGCGGAGGCGTTCTTTTATAATGAATGAGAAACTCCACATCGGACCACAAGTCCGATGTGGGATACAGACTCTAACACTCCCCCTCAAGCTAGGTGTACCTAGCTTGGACACATAATGAAAAGAAAACAATAAAACAGACGCTAACACTCCCCCTCAAGCTGGACATACCCAGCTTGATGACAAAACATGACGAAATAAAAAGAAAGCTGCAAAAGTTGCTGCTCCCCCTCACGATCGAAGCTCCCCCGCAAGATGATGGATGGAAGATGTTGCGGGCGCAACAGATGACCACTCAGACCGGCCGGTTGACGGAACGCCAGGAATGCCGCACTAGTGGGGCCGGTCGATGAAACGTCGGGAAATCCAATCTAGCACCGGGAAAACCGCACTTGCGGGGCCGGCGACGGGAGGCGGGGATTCCGCAGAATTGTTGCGGGACTGGCGGCGCCAACGGGGACCGAATCCTAGGTGGTCGAGCTGCTGCGCTAGCGAAAGGATGTGCCGGCGGAGAGAGATGCAGGTGCCGGGAGGTGCCGGGAGATGCCGGCGAGGCGGGGATGCCGCAGGAGGAGGCCGACGAGGGTGCAGGAGGCCGGGAGATGGCGCTTGAAGTTGGAGGAGGCCACCTGCGTGGAGCGGCCAGCACGGGTGGAGGCCGGTTGCTGGCCGGAACAGGCCGGATCTGCCCGGATCTGCCCGGAACAGTCCGGATCTGCCCGGATCTGCCCGGATCTGCCCGGAACAGTCCGGATCTGCCCGGAACAGGCCGGATCTGCCCGGATCTGCCCGGAACAGTCCGGACCTGCCCGGAACAGTCCGGATCTCGCCGGAAATCTCTGGATCTGGCCGGAAATCTCTGGATCTGGCCGGAGTTGGCCGGATCTGGCCGGAAAAAGGGCCGGGAGGTTGCGCGGAGGACCGGCGACGGGATGCGGGAGGCCGCCGGGAGCAGCAGGAGGCCGTCGGGAGCAGCCGGGAGGCGCGGCGACGGGATGCGCGCGCAGGAGGAGCGGGCCGCGCGCAGAGAGGGAGACGGCGGCAGGACCGGGCCGCCGCGCGCAGGAGGGGCGGGCCGACGGGAGGCGCAGAGGAGCAGCGGGAGGGGCCGGGAGCCGCGTCGTGCCGGGGAGCCGCGCAGGGGGGAGGAGGAGTGCGCCGGGAGAGGGCGCGGGCGACCGCCGGGAGCAGCGGGAGGAGCCGGGAGCATCGGGAGCCGGGAGCCGCGTCGCGCCGAGGGCGAGCCGTCGGGGAAGAGGCGCCGGGGCGCGGGTGAGGGCGCACCGCGGGAGGACGGCGGACGTCGGGAGGGAGGGCCGCTCGACCAAGGGCGCGCGCAGGAGGACCGGCGGGGCGGGGACGTCGCGCAGGGAGCCGCTGGCTGGCACGATGGCCGCCGGGGAGGAGAGCCAGGCCGAGGCCTCGGGAGGGAGGGGAGACCCGCCGGGAAGCCGCGCAGGGCAGAGGCGGAGGGGCGGCGGCGGTAACCCTACGGGGCTTTGAGGCCGCCGCCCCCCCGGACGGGAAACAAGGAAGGGGAAAAAAAAAGAAAGAAAAAAAAATGTGAGGGAGGAATTAAACCTCCTCTGATACCATGTTAAAATGAGAAAACCCCCTCGCCTCCTTACCTCAGAGTGAGGCGGAGGCGTTCTTTTATAATGAATGAGAAACTCCACATCGGACCACAAGTCCGATGTGGGATACAGACTCTAACAACATACATACGTTGGTGGTGGTCTATTGAGTTCATACTCACACCTTACACGGGCCCCTTTGGGCGTGCGTCGACTTTATGGTTTTGAGATCAGGTAAGGGATCAGGCTTAGGAGCCTGACCTTAATGATAAGGGATGTACTGTTTTTGCATGAGATGGATGGGCAGTGGACCAGGTGGTTCCTCTGCATCGAGTTGGACCTTATTTTGGGTTTTTATATATATATACTTATATGGTCGGCCACAGGCGACCTTGTATTTCTGTTTTGTACGACCTGTCATGTGTATTTTATCTAAAAATGATATTATGCTTTGGGCTTGTTGTCATTGCTGCTGTTTATGCTTCCGCTGAGTTTTATCTGATGTTTCCACTGTTATGGTCCTTCCGCCGAGTTATATATACATATGAATCATTATTACATAATCAGCAGAGGGTATAATCTCTCCACTATCACCTTATTAGACCATCGCTGCTAGTCAGCAACCTTTGGCGTATGGGGTGACGTGCCTAAGGCTCGGTGGCACACCGGCCTGGAGCGGAGGTTAAGTGGCTCCTGGGTTGGGGCGCTACAAATGGTATCAAAGAAGTTTCTTTCCCTTTTTGATCCTACTATTTGGGCTATGGTAGACCGGAGACTAGGATGTAGTCGGAATTGTGTAAAGAGCTCGTGTTTAGGTGCTTGCAGCCCCATACATGGGGGGCTAACCAAGTTGCCAGGGGTAGGAAATCGACGTTATGTGTTAGAGGTTAAATTGTGTGGAGTCCCACATTGGACTAAGTATTTTGTCAACTTTATTATTCATTATAAATAGACATCAAAGCCTCTCTTAAGAGGTATCTTGGGTATTGGATTTACCTCTATCATTCTATATGGTATCAGAGCGGGTTCTCTAATCCTAGCCCACCCTCCTGTTTCTTTTTTTTCTTCTTGGCGGACATCTACGGATTTCTCCCGTTGGGGGGCGGCGGCCCCAGGCCTTGGCCACCATCAACGACACACCCCTGCCATCTCCGGCGGACGCCATCTCTGGCTATTCTCTGCGCGACAACCCCTGTGCCTGGACGACGACTCCTTCCAAGCCGCCCCCCTGCATTCAGCTGCGTCGGCCCCCTACTTCTTTGCGTGCATGCTCTGGATCTGGCCACTCGCCGTAGCGCCGACTCCCTCGTCCGGGCTTCCTTCTCCACCGTGGCCAGACTGCTGCCGCCCGCCCTACCATCTCCCTGTGTGCCCCTATGCGACATCTCCCTCTTTGTGCGACACAACCCCCATTTCCGCAACCATATCCGTGTGCTCAACCCTTCCCGTCGCCCCACTCTGTGCGACACACCCATCCTCGTTGTCATCTCCGTGCGACGTAGCCCCCATTCCCGCACCAACCCCCACCCTCGTGACGCCCTCTTCGTGTGACGGCCCTCTCTACGGGAAAAGCCCCATCGCGACGTCCTTCGCTTCCCATCTCTCTCCCGTGAGAGGCCATCTCCTGAGGGCCGCCTTCCGTGGGACGACTCCTCCACGGTGAATCCTTACGTGATGACCTTTTTCCCAGCTGCTGCACGCCTGTCGTAGACCTGTCCTCCTTGACATGAACCCGACAAACGACCGAGGGGGAGACGAAGAAGTAAATGACGCTGTTTCGGAGCACCTTGCTTTCTTCCCGCACCGCTTCGACGAGACCCCCACGTACTGAGGTCGGATCAATTTCAAATACTTCTGCACACAAACCTATACGAGATTCTTTGATTCCTCAGGGATTTTGAATCTTTCCCTGTCGGATTTCGCTGCAGTCGGGTGCTCTCCTCCGGCTTCAGTTTCGCGGCCCAAGCCTCGCCCTCACCCAACGCCCGATCGAACCATCGCGGGTTCGCCACCTCCATGAACATCATAAGGTGCATCCTCTCGTTCCCTGCCTCCTCTAGCAATGCCTTGATCCACCCCCTGCTGTGCTCGAACCGCACCAACGACTTGTAGTAGAGCATCATCCACGAGTGTCTCAAGCGAACTGACAATGATTGCGCCGCACGTGGCCTTTTCTGCGCACAAACTGTTGCAAATTGAATTCTTTGCCTCTATCAGGTTCTCCGTTGCTCCCTGTTGTTACCTTTGCTATCAACCAAACTCATTTTAGGGTTCGCTAGTCGGACGCTGTTTCACCTCGGCAATCTGGGTCCGCAAAATTGGATGTCGTATCCCCCAGCCTTTTGGGTCTGCAAAGTTAGGCGTCGTTTCACCTCGGTAATTTGGGTCCGCAAAGTTAGGCGCCGCAGCGCTGCTTCACCCGACCTTTTTGAGGTCATTTGTCTGTCGCCGTTTCATCTGGCATCTTGAAGCAAGGGTCGTCCTCAGCAAGAGAGCATGGGAGTTCTACGACGATCATCTTTCCTTTAGGAGCCATAGGCGGGAGCACAACAGGTGGAGCACATCCAGTGGGCAGTGCATTATTGAGGAGGGGCAACCATGACAGTTTATATTTTTTCTTATGTGTTTTCTTATTCTGTAATCAAGCTGGGTATGTACAGCTTGAGGGGGAGTGTTTGCAGTGTCTGTTGATTGCTTTGTTTTCTTTGCTTTGGTCTATTTAATTTTGTGTCCAAGCTTGCAGTGTCTGTTGATTGCTTTGTTTTCTTTGCTTTGGTCTATTTAATTTTGTGTCCAAGCTAGGTACACCTAGCTTGGGGGGGAGTGGAGGTTAAGTTGTGTGGAGGCCCACATCGGAAGTATTTTGTCAATTTTATTATTCATTATAAATAAACACCAAGGTCTCTCTTAAGAGGTATTTTGGGCATTGGATTTACCTCTTTATCATTCTACATTATGCTTTGTGTTTTTATAGTTGATTGATTTCCACTCCGAGTGGCGCACTTGAGTGTGATG